>CM073755.1:2400000-3000000 GCA_037127355.1 Schoenoplectus tabernaemontani | reverse complement strand
GCATTATTAATTTTTTTAACCTTTCCTCTTCAACTCATTAGCGTTAGCTGCATATATAAGCGAAAGGCCGCCAGAAAGTCATAATCACGGAGTTCTTTTACTTGTTGAAATTTGATGGCACAAAATGATTCTGTTATCCTCGCATGTATATGGGCTTTAGAATTTAGATGGTTACATGCGTTCATCTGTAACTGTCTTTACCTTCTTCTTTTTTCGGATTTTTTGGAGTGAAATTGAAATCAATGAAATGTCGTGTATGTTGTGGGTCCATTGCAATTTGCATCCTCCATGGGTCATTATCAGCGTCACGTGGCCCGGCCTCTCGATAATATATGTTTTGTCACATTCAATTCTTTTTCATAAAAGTGGATTTTATTAGAGAAACTTTAACAATAATTAAATTATGTTATTTAAAAAGACAATGATACGACGCTCTTCTGAGTTATCTTCATGGAGGCATCCTTAAGAGTTGGGTCGAATCTGACTTCTTTAGGGTCGAGTCTAGTGGGACTATGAAAAAACTGAATAACGATTAGATTTGATAAAAAATTATAAAAGATTAAATTCAAAAGGTTTGATTTTTAAGATATAAGTTTGATCCTTATTAAGCTCTCTGAGCTCTAAGGGCCGGGTAAAGATAAGGTAAGGACCGACGGATAAGGATCTGATATTTTTTTTTGTTGATTAGATATTTATTAATATTAATTTATTTTTGTATAATAATATTAAATTATATTATTTTATTTTGGTATTTTATTTTAATCTCTTCGGAATGAATTTTTTAAGTGTAATTAATATATAGTACAAAATATTAAACAAAAGATTTAAGAAGGACTGGATAAGGATCGGAAAGGACCGGATCAGAAAAGCTTGCTTTTTAAAGATTGGATTCGGTTCTTAAAAAATCTGATTTTTTATTATTAAAAAGAGTCGGACTGAACTTATGAGAACTGAGTAAGAACCAATTTTTTTTAAATCAATCGGACTGAATTCAAAAACCAAACTCTTATGAGCTATGTCTATCTCCATGCACTCGCTATCTTTAGCCTTTATACAAAATTGAGTTCCATCCTTGGTAAATGAAATTGGAGAGCAACTGAAGAGTATATTATTTTATTAAATTATCTGACATGAATTATGTTATCATTCATTATCAGGGTTCATAAGAAAACATCGTAAATAAAAATAATTATAGAAAGAAAAATAAAGAAAGTCATTTATATCAATGAAAATATTCACAATTAAATAGCAGTAAAATAAATGGACCAAAGCACCAAAATTTAAACAATTTGTTGTTGACTGACTGTAGATCATATTTCAGATTTAACCAGATCTAATATAATTTATCAAAGATAAATTAATTCCAACCAATATAAAGCATAATACTTCAACAAACTTGAATGTCGATAAGCGACAGACTTGAATACTCTTACGTTAATTGAATATAAATGAATACAATAACTTTATTTTACATTATACAATCAGGGGCGGATGGAGGTGGAGTCAGGAGACAACTTCCCAAAATTTTTTTTGTACTAATATTTTTATTTTTATATATTTTTTCAAAAAAATAAAATTAAAAATATGCTTACTTTACCTCTCTGGAAAAAAAAATATTTTTTACCCCTGAACGAAAGTCTAAATACAACAACGAAAATAAGAAAAAAGGAAATGAAATAAATGATTAGAAATGATGGATATATCTTATAATCTTATATCTTCCTTCGAGTGCCTCACCCCCATCCCCGGGATTTTTGCACTTTGGATTATCGACAAGTTTACAATCCAATTTCAAATTAACTATAAGAGTATGCAGTCAAAGGAAACTACATTACTTGTTGGATATAATATTGAAAACTCAAAAGTTTACAATCCAATTTCAAATTAACAATATGACGTTTGCTCTGTTGTCCTTTGACCAAATTAATTGTTCGGATGACCAACCGTTGTCAATTAATTTATAAATCACGTATTAGCTGTTTCTTACACAAAGTTATTGTGTATCGTGAATTGTTTTCTTCCCATTCATCTCCGATTCATTTATTGGCTGTCCCAAAAATATACGAAAATGATTTGTGTCCATCCATTTTTTTGTTATAATATTTTCATCCATGTGGATTAACGTGGGTTATAAAATTTAAATACTTGATATAACTATTAATAACATATGTATTTGTTAAACATAACACACCATATTTGTTAAATACATATTTTTTTATCAATCTCAAAAATTATCTAAATTTCTGAACCCACGTGCAATATAAAAATTTAACAACAACAATAACAATAAAAGTCTTTAATCTCAAATAAACTGGGGTAGACTGAAAATGAAACTCAATCAAATCTCTAATTTCAAATTAGTTATGCATGATCCGAACCATTCAATCTAATCTTCATATGAAAATATATTAGCAAATCAAAATTTATATTTTTTAAAATTAATTTGTTGTTTTTTTCGGATGAGGATAAATGACATAATCTGAGAATTTTTGTTTATTCAAAAATAATAATTTTCTCCCCATCTAAAAAAATAGCAAATTAATTTCAAAAAATATAAAATTTAGTGTGCTAATATTTTTTTCATATGGAGACTTGATTGAACAGTTTGGATCATTATATCTAATTTAAAATTAGAAATTTGGGTCCAAAGCGCCGCCGCAATATGCATCGGAAGCACCATAACACAACTATATATATATATATATATATATATATATATATATATATATATATATATATATATTGGGCTACGGTGCTACTTATATCTAGAGGTAGCAATCGGGCGGGTCGGGTCGGGTTCGAGTTCGGGTCGGGCGGGTCGGGTCAGTTGGACTTTCTGGAAGAAATCAGGTCGGGCCGGGTCAGGTTAGGTCGGGTCAATTTACATGTTGTGTTTTTTCAGATCGTTGATAGATTTCGATTGGATTGAAGACCATTTGATCTCACGTCGGGTCGGATCAGTTTGAATTTCTTAAAAAATCGGATCGGGTCGGGTTCGAATACGGGCGGGTCAGGTGGGTTTCTCGGGTCGGGTCAGGTGGGTTTCTCGGATCGGGTCAGGTTCTACCACCTCTACTTATAACACAATAATATGTGATATGGATTGTTTTTTTATTTTTAAAGTTTAGATGAGTTATCCGATCATTTGAAATGATCTTCATATGAAAATTTAATTAATGACTAAAATTTATATTTATTATTCTTATTTTTCAATAATAGACAAAAAAAAATCAGTTAATTACACGAGCAAAAAGAGAACGAAGTACAAATATTATCCAGGCAGGCGGCAGCCATCGCTCTCCTATCTTGTAGTCCCCCGGCTCCCTCCCTCTCTGCAAGAATCATTGTCCCCCTCTTTTTTCTCTCTCCGCCTCTATGTCACTAGTAACTAAAACTAGCTCAAACAAAATAAATCACAAGGTTCCCAAACTAAACCTCCTCATAATTTAACCACAAAACCAAAGTCAAATGGCCTCGGGCAGCCGTGGTGCCCGCACATCCGGAGGCAGCACCGCTCGCTTGACAGCAACCAATACAAACACCGCCACCGCCAGTGCCACGGCCACTGCCACTGCAACCGCCACAGCGAATCCCACCAATACTAGTCCCACCACCGCCGCAGCAACCGACTCAGTGAGCAAAGCCATAGCTCAGTACAGTATAGATGCTCGCCTCCACGCAGTTTTCGAACAATCCGGTGAGTCGGGCCGATCATTCAACTACTCCCAGACTGTCAAAGCGCCTCCTTCTCTGTCAGTTTCGGCTGAGCAACAGATCACAGCTTATTTATCGAAAATTCAGCGTGGGGGCCACATACAACCATTTGGATGCACGCTGGCTGTTGATGAGAGCTCGTTAAAGGTAATTGCTTATAGCGAGAACGCGTCAGAGTTGCTTGATTTGTCGCCACACCACTCTGTGCCGACGCTTGACAGGAGAACGGATCCCTTGACAATTGGTGAGAGTTCTATCTCTCTGCTTTTTAGTATTTTGAGGTGTGCGATTCTTTAAATCGAACTGGTTCTTGCTGTTTTGGGTATTAGTATTTTTTAACCGTTTGACTTAATACCAAAGGACCGAGTTGGGAGCTCATGATACAAAAACCGTCCAGAAGAACGTAAAGGCAACGACACTGACAGTTACCAATTTTAGAATGTATAAAACTAACTAAATAAACTATTAAAAGGAGCGCCTTGTCATTAAAAGAAGCGTTTTTTCTTTCTTTTCAAGCTTATTTGGTGACATTTCCTCCTCCCACGGAAGGAAATGTGACTTCCTGAGGCAGGCACGAGAGGGAGGGATGCTCCCAGCTAGGCTACAAGGAAAGATGCTTCCTAATGCTTCTTTCTGATAAGATAACAGGAAACTGGTTCATAAAAATATTTCTTTCTTCAAAAGTGTATCAGAATTATCATTGGTAGCATCAAGTTTAACAAAGCCCCCAAATTATTATTTCCGATAGCGAAATTTACAAGCAAGTGCAAATTTGTGGGAAAAAGGAAAAGAGGAACTTCTATTATTCAAATAGCATCTAAGAAACACTGTACTATTGGGGACTCACTCACCTTAAGCCTAGCATTAAACTGAGGCAAATAAACTAAACTATAGTCTGTCATGCCCTTTAACTTTGGTCTTATTTATAAAAGAAAGTAAAAATTAGCCATTGAAAATAATTAGCAAAATATAGTAATGCAATGCATAAGGATTCATTGTCAAGCCATCTATATGTCCAATAACATATTTATATATTAAATTTTAATTTTTTTGAACCATTGTCAAGATTGCCAACATAACCATTATTAGTGACCCCTCTTCACAAAATGTGCCAGACTTCCAAAAAAAAAAAAAAACTATCTTAAATTTTAGAAATTAGTGCAGCATGACCAGTTTTAGCAACAAAGCAACTGTCAAATTTTCAAAAGGAAGATATCAGACCTGGAATGAGAGGATCAAATATGGATCCTATTTTTTTGAAAAAGTGGTACTAACCACCAGTTCCATTACGAAACATAATAGTCAGGCATCAGTTTTTGGTACCACAACCCATGACCACAGGTATTTGAAAGATTAATAAACTACAAGTTCTGAATTACTACTTATCACTATACTGAATTTGACAGGCACGGACGTGCGCTCTCTTTTTACTCCTTCCTCAACTTCCAATTTAGAGCGGGCTGCCTCAGCTCGTGAAATAACCATACTCAACCCATTATGGATCCACTCTCGAACTTCAGGTCGACCTTTCTATGCCATTTTACACCGAATTGATGTAGGCATAGTAATAGATCTCGAGCCAGCACGGTCAGAGGACCCTGCACTTTCAATTGCTGGTGCAGTACAGTCTCAAAAACTTGCAGTCCGTGCCATTTCCCGTCTTCAATCTCTTCCTGGTGGGGATGTTAAGCTCTTATGTGATACTGTTGTTGATCTTGTGCGTGAACTCACAGGGTATGATCGTGTGATGGTTTACAAATTCCATGAAGATGAACATGGTGAAGTGGCTGCAGAATCACGTCGACCTGATTTGGAACCCTACCTAGGGTTACATTATCCAGCTACAGACATCCCACAGGCATCACGATTTCTCTTCAGGCAAAACAGGGTTCGAATGATAGCTGATTGTCATGCAGCCCCAGTCCGCATTATTCAAGATAAGTCACTCGGCCAGCCACTTTGTCTTGTTGGATCAACCCTGCGGGCTCCCCATGGTTGCCACGCGCAATACATGGCTAACATGGGCTCTACTGCATCACTTGCAATGGCTGTGATAATTAACTCACTGGACGATGAGCCCTTGCGATCACCTTCTTCATCTCGTAGTACCACACAGATGAAGTTGTGGGGATTGGTTGTCTGTCATCACACATCGCCAAGATGCATTCCATTTCCACTTCGATATGCATGTGAGTTTCTGATGCAGGCATTTGCCTTGCAATTAAACATGGAGCTCCAGCTGGCACATCAGATGTCTGAGAAGCATATTCTAAAGACCCAGACTTTACTGTGTGATATGCTTTTGCGAGAATCACCTACAGGTATAGTTACTCAGAGCCCAAGTATCATGGACTTGGTGAAGTGTGATGGTGCGGCTATGTTCTACCATGGCAGGTATCATATACATTTTCTACCATGGCATATTTTGATGGCTAACACATGAGCATTACAAAATTTTGTCATTGTGCAATCTTTACCCTTTCCATACCTCTGAGAACTATCATGTCATTGTGCAATCTTTAGCCTTTCCATACCTCTGAAAACTATCATGTCATTGTGCAATCTTTAGCCTTTCCATACCTCTAAAAACTAGCAGGTTCACGGATCTTCTTTTGTATTGTTCCAGTAGTGTGAATGTGTGGGAGATTTGATGCACCTGCTGTTCATGGTTTATGCTTTAGAAATAATGCATTTGGTGAGAGCTACTTAATTTTTTTTTTTCTTAGAAGGATGTTTTATTTTGCAATTTGGGATTAAAGGCTTTGTTGTTGTTGTTGATGATGATGTTTCATTTTGCAAACTATTCATTCTACTCAAACATGTATGTTACAGTTTTGAGTAGGTCATTTTCGGGTTATGAAAACATCTGTTGTAGTAGTATCGTAGTGGTGATACAGCAGAGGGAAAAAAATGCTCTATATCATTTTTGTATATTTGGGTAAATTTTAAAGGAGGTTCAAAACTCTACCCAGTTTTCTGAATCAGTTGCAAAAATTTCAGTTGTTGACCTCAGTTTATTAGACTTTTAATTGGTTCCTTATCAATGAAGTTTGTCTCCCTTCAAACAAACAAATGGGATGAAGTTTTGTGTCCACTTCACTCCATGCCCCCTCTCTTTCCAGGTTCTATTATGTGCTACCTTTTGTATTTACCTCCTTCAATTACAACCCAATCAGAAGTTTCTCTTTTCTGTCGCACTTTCCCATCCTCAATCCTCCACTACTAGTTGTAAGAGTTACTAGAAGTGGGCCATGTGAGAGCAGGAGATCCAAGGAGAAATTTATTTTGAAATGTTCCTGCTGTATGCTTGTTGGACACTGTCACAGTAGTGACTTGAATGAGATGAATTAAAGTCGGGTAACCAGATCATGCCACAAGGTAGCTTAGTAAGCGTGTGTTTTCATTTGCAATCTACTTCTAATTTTTCCGTCCTGCTTTTAGATACTACCCACTCGGCGTCACACCTACTGAGGCTCAGATTAAGGACATAATTGAATGGCTCTCAGCTTGCCATGGCGACTCAACTGGACTAAGCACAGACAGCCTGGCAGATGCAGGGTACCCAGGTGCTGCTGCTCTAGGTGATGCAGTATGCGGCATGGCTGTTGCATACATCACTACAAGAGATTACCTTTTCTGGTTCAGGTCCCACACAGCTAAAGAGATCAAATGGGGAGGTGCGAAGCACCACCCAGAGGATAAAGATGATGTCCAGAGAATGCACCCTCGTTCCTCTTTTAAAGCCTTTCTAGAGGTGGTGAAAAGCCGAACTTTGCCTTGGGAAAGTGCCGAGATGGATGCAATTCACTCGCTGCAACTTATCTTACGAGATTCTTTCAGGGACACAGGTGAGGGAGGGAGCAACTCCAGGGCTATCGTCAATGGTCAGCTTGGGGATTTGGAGTTGCAAGGAATAGATGAGCTGAGCTCAGTCACAAAAGAGATGGTTAGGCTGATTGAAACAGCCACTGTGCCAGTTTTTGCAGTTGATTCTGATGGGAGGATTAATGGATGGAATGCCAAGGTTGCTGAGTTAACAGGACTTTCAGCAGGGGATGCAATGGGAAAGTCATTGGTACATGATTTGGTGTTTAAGGAGTCTGAGGAGGTTGCAGATAGGCTCCTCTACCGGGCACTGAGAGGTATGTGGGGCCTCTTGTCTCTAATCTTAATTTAAAGTACTAAATTAGCTATTATTTGCATATAGGCCTCATTAGGAACCCCTTTCTTTTGTCTAATGCATGCAAAACACTTCCACTATGGTAAAAAAATTTGATCTGACACCCTTGCAGGAGAAGAAGATAGAAATGTTGAGATAAAGTTGAAAACATTTGGTTCACAAGAACAACAGAAAGCCATATTTGTAGTAGTGAATGCCTGTACGAGCAGGGACTACATGAGCAATATAGTCGGTGTGTGCTTCATGGGCCAGGATATAACTGGCCAGAAGGTGGTCCTGGACAAATTCAAAAACATACAAGGAGACTACAAGGCCATAGTACACAACCCAAACCCTTTGATTCCTCCCATATTTGCGTCCGATGAAAATACATGCTGTTCAGAGTGGAACATGGCAATGGAGAAACTGACAGGGTGGTCCAGAGGGGAGATGATGGGGAAGTTGTTGGTTGGTGAGGTGTTTGGCAGCTTGTGCCGGCTTAGGGGACCAGATGCTCTGACAAAATTCATGGTCGTGGTCCATAATGCGATTGGAGGGAAGGATACTGACAAGTTCCCATTTTCATTCTACGATAAAGATAAGAAATATGTGCAGGTATGAATTACCATGACCAAATGATTTGGTCCTTTCCCCTTTCTTTGTTCTTGTCAATTGCATCTCTCTTCTAGTATTAGTTCATCATGGAGGATAGATTTGGTTCCTTTTTTTGCTGATGTATAATTGAGTAGCAAACATGCACATGTATGCATGTGCAATGATTCATGAAGGTTTATTCCTGTAGGGTTCAATTATCTACAAAATATTTCAATGATGTTTTCTGTATTGATCTTTTTTGGCTAAACATCGATGCGATATTTCATTTATATCTCTATCTTTATTTCTTATTAGCACGTAAGTGTTCTGATTTTGCAATAGTTAAGATTTTTTGTTGAATTTCTAGAGCTAATATTAGTAATCGGATTAAATTATTTATCAAATAATATTACTATCTCTATGGCCATTTGTGTTGAAGTTATAATTTTCTCTTAATTTTGATTGTTATACGAAATGTTGCATAATTTAGGAGTACAATTGTTCTATTTTGTTTCTTTTTTCTTAGATTGCTATCAATTATGAATTTTAACTTTCATTAAATTTTGAATTTCAACTTTCATTAAATTGAATTTCAACTTTCTTCTCATTCTGTATTTATTTTACATTAATTATGTATTCATGATTAAAATTTACATTAATTATTAAATTATCTTCATTTTTATTTCTTTTTTTACATGAAGATATGAATTTTTATATTTTTAAAAGACATCACTGTAGCAATGCACGGGCAAAATATTAGTCTTCGGTAATAAATTTCTAACCACTACTGCTCCTGCTACTTTTTGTAGGCATTGTTGACTGCAAATCCGAGGAGAGACATGGAGGGACAACCTACTGGTGCATTTTGTTTTCTGCAAATTGCAAGCCCAGAGCTGCAACAGGCACTAGAGATTCAGAGGCAGCAGGAGAATAAATGCTATTCTAGGATGATGGAATTGGCTTATCTTTGTCACGAGATAAAGAATCCTTTGACTGGTATTCAGTTTACAAATTCACTTTTGGAGAGGGCAGATTTGAATGAGGATCAGAAGCAGTTTCTAGAGACAAGTGTCTCATGTGAACGTCAGATGTACAACATCGTAAAGGATGCCAATTTACAGTGTATAGAAGATGGGTTAGTGCTAAGAGTGCAGATAATTAATTTATTTGCTTTAGTTGATAAATTGATACCCAATTTTGGTTATACTACTTGATATGCAACACTGATCTATTGATTTGAAAAATGGATTATCACCAGTTTCATTACGAAACAAAGTCAGAGCCGTACCACACCCATACGGAGGTACCAGTTAGGGATTAACAGTAAAATCTTACTATTACAGGTACTTTATTATTATTATTATTTTGATAAACATACACAGGTCATTGATGCTTGAAAGGAGTGAATTTCAAGTAGGGAGCGTAATAAATTCAGTAGTAAGCCAAGTCATGATTTTGCTCAGAGAAAGGGGACTGGAAATAAGGCGTGACATTCCTGAAGAAATAAAGGTAACCTCTGCATTTGGGGATCAGTGCAGGATCCAGCAAGTGCTAGCAGATTTCTTGGTGAGTATGGTGCGCTGTGCACCGACGGATAATGGCTGGGTAGAGATCCAAGTCAAATTAACTCCTAAGAGGAGTACTGATGGGACTGAGACCATTCTCTATCTGTTTAGGTCTGTCATTATGTTCCCATTTTAATTATTTTTTTGTCAGGTACTTAGAAGTATACTGTAATTACTTGGGAAAGAAAAAATAAATTTTATGATTTGTTGTGTTGTCTAGATTTGCATGCCCGGGAGAGGGGCTTCCTCCTGAGATGGTTCAAGATATGTTTCACAACAGCCACTGGAGCACTCAAGAGGGCCTTGCACTGAGCATTGGCCGCAAGCTGCTAAAACTAATGGGAGGTGAAGTCCAATACATAAGGGAATCTGAAAGATGTTTCTTCCTGATTGCTATTGAGCTGCCAGCTTCACAAAATGGCCGTAACATGAAAGATTGATTTGGGCAGCTTACTTTTGTTGTACCCACGGGCGGATGGAGGATTTTAATCATAGGGGGGTAAATATCGGATTGTAATAGCTTATCGGGTTTAAATCCATTAACTAATCGGGTACTAAATAAAAAAATAATAATTTAATATATATTCTTACCTAATAAAAAATTTATTAGAATAATAACATTTTATATATTAAAAATAACAATAAAATAAAGTTCAAAGTAATAGATAATCAAATTGATGAAGAAAATTTTCGTCTATAAAACTTTATATTTTGATATCTTTGCATAATTATTTCATTATACATGATATTAAATATATTTTTTTTCAATAAAATTAATCAGACAATTCGGGGGGGGCAAACTACCGAAAGTATTACGAAAAATACTGTTTTTCAAAATCCAGGGAGCTAGTGTGCATCCGCCTCTGGTTGTACCAAATTTTGAAGTTTTTACTAATCTTTCCTAGTGATTAACTATGTATGTTACAGCATTGAGGAAAAAGGAAGAAGGGTGAGCCTGGTTGGGGGACTGGGTTTGTTTTGGGTTGTAAAAGAATCTCTGTGGTAGTTCGCATGACTGAGAATCTCGAGTGAATAAGATGAAATCATTTTGTTGTATGTTGTGTAGCGAGAGCATGAGAAACCAGGGCTTTACCTGTTTCTCGGCGTCTGTATATTTAGTATAAATGCAACTGCAACGCAAGTTTCATTGGTTTGAGCTTGTTTTCTTAAAGATTTCAAACATGGACGGTCGTAATATTTTAAGACCATTTTAACTGAATTTAGCTTTAAGTAGTGTTTGGCTTGCGCCTCCAGTATCGCTAACAATTGATTTCTGGCATTGCATCAAATAGTAAAATTATGTACGCCATATGAAATATGAGGCGGTAAAGATATGATTAGGACTGCCCGCAATTCAAATGAACATAGAAATGGTAAAATTTTGGATAATAAAGATTTGAAAAGTTACTCAAATTAAAGTAATCATATGCATAGATTATTTAATGTCAAGTAATTATGTAATTACTTATAAACAAAATAAAATCTTTAATGTAACTATGAATATTAAAAACCAATTAATAATTAAAATTATTGTATAACATCATTAGTGAAATAATTAATAATCAATAAGTAATTCTTGTATCAAATATAATAATGAATATAAAAAAGGAATGATTAAAATTATTATATGAAATAATTGTCAAATAATTAATAATAAGTAATTCAATTGTTGTATCAAAGATGGTCAATACATTTTCAAAATTTTATCATCGTTATCTCAATAAGATCATGGATTTAGTACGATAAAATAATATTAGTTACCATGACACTAAGCACGATTGAAAATAATGGAACAATCTTAACAAAAAAAATTAACAAATAAGTTTTACCGCCAACACATCAATAAACATGGGGAGACTTGCAATCTTATATTTATTCATGAAGAAATTTCCACATAACATAAGCATTCAACAAGAAGCTAATTAATCTGTTCTCGGTTTTGACTGCGTCAAAAATTACGTACATTTCTCTGTCGTGGGGTAACACTTTTTGTATTTTTTTTAAATTCAACTTTCTGTAATGCTGAAACAAAAGGCATGATGGAACTGGAACATTAGCAGGGACCATCGAAATCTATTAGTACAATTACCCACGTGGTATCGAATACTAGAATGGACAGCTGTCCGAGATTTATCAGTTCTAGCCATACAGCATTTCATACGTGTGTTTACCTTGAAATAATTTGGCAATAATTCAAAAAGAAAATTAAAATTTGGGTACGGTCCCAGAGATCCAGCATTCCAAAAGTTCAGAAAGACCCATTAAACCTAATAGAGACTCAAAAAGTCCAGAACAAGTTCGAAGACTCAGCAATTGAAGATAAAATAAAAAAAAATAGAAATTTTCAGAAAAAGAATTAATTATCAAAATCCGAAAAATTTAAATCAAAATCCTTGTTAAAGTAAAAAATTTCAAGACTCAAATTTCACGAGAGAATTGAGTTATTCATAAAATTATAAGAATTCTCATATATCATTCGACATTTTTGAAGTTATAGAAGTCGATGAAACATGAAAATCATCAATTAATCAAATTAAATCAATTAAATAGGGCACCAAAATAATTAATTGATAATTTATTAAGAGGCAAAAATGAAAATAAAATTGTCATAAATCTTGACATGACTTATAAGATTTTTGATGAAATTTTAGTGAATTTTAGAGCAAGATATCTTTCAAAATAAATTCAAGAACCCTAAGTGTTGAATAAATTTAGAAAATTAAGAAGGGGTTCACATTCAATGCTTGGGCCAAGATATTGTTGGGTCCCACCTGTCAGGACTTTGCTGGCATGACTCACAATGATTTTTATGCACCAAACTCGTACACAATTAAAAAAAAAAAGAGAGTGTTTGTGTCATATTAGAACTTAGAACATCTCCAACGCTGAAATCGTTTCTAAACTCTTAGTTAAGTCATGTCAGAAAAGTTACTAATTATAATTAACCTTCTCCAACACTAAAATCATTTACAACGGTTTTTAGCTAACAACCGCTGTAAACTTAGCAGCGGTTTTCTTTTAACAACCGTTGTAAACCCATTTACAGCGGTTTTTAACTGAAAACCACTGTAAAGTTGCTAATAAGTACTCTACGCCTAGTTACAGACTCTCTCTCTCCCCCAACCAGCAGCCGCCACCATTAAATGAGCTCCGAATTTGAGCATTTTATTGAGCTCGAAATAACACAAAATTCCACCAAATTTTTTATTTTCTTCTCTTGCTGTCTCAACAACAAACTTCTCCTCTATCTTCTCTCAAACGAAGTGGGTAATGGAAGCAGATCAGAGCGGGTGATTGGAGAGGGTCCGGAGTGGGCAACGGCAAGCAGGACCTCGGCAAGCGACAAACGATGCGGGCGGTGCGCGCGCGGCAGAAAGCTACGGCGAGTGTTAAGGTTAATTTCTGAAATCTTTAATTGATTTGCTTAAATAAATTTTGATTTGATTATGCATTAATTTTTTTAATTTTAGAGCATGTAATGCATTATAATTTAGTAGTATTGTCATGTATGACCGATTCACCGGAACTTGAGCTAATTTAGGTCGGTACCCATTCGAGATTAATCCAATAGGGATTAATCTCGAATAATCCCCATTTGAGACTACTCTTTGAATATTCTGTCTCATTTAGGTTTAGTGAGCGTACGCTCGTTGATCTGGTGTATAAAAAAGATTCAGTTCAGTGTTTTCCCTTTTGTTCCCACGAGTACGTACGCACATGCAATTGTGCGTTGACGTACGTCTGTGGGAGCTTAGGGGAAATCTTTGCCAAATTTTTCTCAAACACCAGATGGACGAGTGTATGCTCGCTAATGAGACAAAGTATTCAAAGAGTGGGTTAGGATGGTTGGCCAGCCCAAAACCAAATGCGGACCTTATACTAGATATATGACACGTACGCATTTTTAACCTTTTCAGATGGATTCAAGAAGTTGGATGTATGGCATACGAGACACAAATGAATATATGATCGAACTTAATGAATTTCAATCGGGGTAAAATATTCTGAGACAACCCACTATCATTTAATTTCTAATGGATTTCAATCGGGGTACACCCGATGAGTAAGGCACGGAGAGCCCAAAGAATATGTAGGGAATGTAGCTTCGGGTATTGATGTACAGGAAGAATTGAGGGTTGAAAATAATATAGATTCAGGTATTGATGTACGGGAAGAATTGAGATGTAAAAATATTGAGATTGATGTACAAAATTTAGATGATGATCAGTATTGTATTAATGATAATTTGGATGAAACGATGCATGATGTTGAACCTGAATTTGCTGATATTCTCGAAATATTTGAAAATTTAGGTAAAGAAATGAGCATACCGAAATGTTTGAAAATTTAGTTAAAAACCGTTATAAATGGTATTTGGCAGTGGTTGTTATATAAGAACCGCTGTAAATAATTTGCAGCGGTTTTCAACAAAACCGCTGTTAAACTTTGCAGCGCTCCCAATAACGGTTGTACAACCGCTGCTAACCGGGGGAAATAACCGCTGTAAAAGCCTATATTATGGTGTAGTGAAGGTTGTTAAATGTTTAATTGTCTTTTCCATCTTATTTTATATTATGAATCTTTTATTGAAATTTACATATAATCCTTTGTAATATTCAGGTGCCTTGAGTTATTAAGGTGCATGTATAAGTGCACATTCCTTTAAAAATCCTTGCACCAGTTGGCACCAGACTTTGGATTTCAGTCAAGTAATGGTCAAGTGTGTACTCTTTTGTGGAACGCTGTGTAAATTGTGAACTTGGTGCTTATTAAGTAATTGTATATTCTTTTGTGAAACCTCTTGTAAATTTGTAACTTGGTACCGAGATATGCAATTGATGAAAATCTATAACAATCGATACCAAAGTGCTCAATTACGCTTTAATAAGAATGTATGTGAATTTAGACGATAATTCTGTAATTAACATCATGAGTACGTGGCAATTGATATTAAGTATATAGTTGAACAGTACAAAGCTTGAAATGAAACTATTACGTAAGTCAGGTTAAAATTATGTAATTTTGAAGTAAAAATGTGTCATTTTAATCTCTGACTGATGATGAAATTAATTTCGGCCTACACCAAAGAAGAAGTCAGCTGAAACAAAGAAACTGAATTCGGCCCAACAAAAAAGAAAACGAACTGACGCCAAGCTGAAGATAGCAGACGAAAGGGGACCATGTCAAAACAAAAGAAAGGAAGAAGAGGTAAGGAAAACCCCAAGCCAGGAAACAAAATAAAAGGATCAAAGATCAGCCCAATTCGCTAGATCGCTAGACAAGACAAATGTCTAACCGAAAGACGAAACTAAAAACAAATCTTAACCCAAGTACAGTTCCAGTTCCCAATTCAATTTTGCTTTTAAAAGTCCGTAAACCCTTTTTATGAAACCAAAACCATTTTGTTAAAATAGAATAAAAAAATTCTCTACTAAGTGAAATCAAATAAAATAGTTAACGAGGTTCATATATGTTTTCATAAAATCTTTATAAACCTAAAATAACAAAAATATTTTATAAACAAGCTTCGTAAAAATAAATAAACGATTTTAGTAAATTCTCCTTTGTTTAGATTAATCCCATATTTTTTAGATAAAAATAAATACACATATCACGTATAAATAGTCTCTTTCTCTTAAATAATTTTTTTTTCAAATACTAAATAGTCCGATAGAAAATAAAAATATGTTAAAATTTTATACATACTACCCATTCAAAAAAAAAATAATAATAATAATGATAAATTACAAAGATATATTTTCATAAAAAAACTAATAAACAATTAATAGAAAATTCTCTTTTCTTAAAATAAATTCTATATTTCTCAAAATATGAAGTATGCATACTTTTCATCTATTAAATTAAACCAAAATAAATGAAATATTTAGATAAACTAAAAGAAAATAAATATAATATTTGAACTAATTAAACAAAAAAATATTCCACTCCCTTAAAATAATAATAATAATAATGAAAAATAAATAGATAAATAAAATTAGAATGTAAACAATAAATAAAAATGATAAAACGAGAGAAATTTTTTTATAAAAAAATGTATGTATATACTATCTTCATTAACTAAATGAAATAATAAATAATAAGCATATAAATCCTTTTTAGCAAGATAAAATAAAATAAAATACAACCCTATTTCCTAAATTAAAATTTTAAAATTAAATAAATCTCAAACAAAATAAAAATAAAATACAAGTCCTATCGTTCAATCAAACATTTAAAATTTAAATAAAAATGAGATAAACATAAACATAAATTAAATTAAATTAAATACATAAATAAAATAACGTAATATAATTAAAACTTCATCCTTTTATCAAATAAAAATATAAATTCAACTCCAAAAATTAAATAAACTTATAAAAAGTAATAACATAAAAAGAAAATAAAAAGGTAAATATATATATATATATTATATATATATATATATAATTCTTAAAATAAAATAAACTTCAAACAAAATGAAATAAAAAATAAAAATATATATATCTTATTCAATAAATCAACTGAAATAAATAAATAAAAAATAAAAAGTAAAAGAAAATACATATATCTTATTCAACAATTCGAACCTTCAAAATTAAATAAACTTTAAATAAAAATAAAATAAAATAAGTAAAACTAAATATATAAATAAAAGAAGAAATATAAAATAAAAATATAATTCTTTCAACTTTTAGATCTAAATAAACTTCAAATAAAATAATAAAATGAACATAAATAAAACTAAACACTTAAATAAAAAAACATAATAAAAATATTACCCCTTTTACTAGAATTAAATAAATTTTCAAATCTAAAAAAAATAAAAATAAAATAAATAACTAAAATGAACAAGTCCAAATAAAATATCAAAAGGAAATAGGAAGACATCAACCCTTTCATCAAATAAAATAAAAATTCAACTTAAAAATAAATCAAAGTGAAAAAAAAAAATCAATTTCTAATCTTGACATTTGAGTTGGTAAGAAGTCTTAAGTGAGTGTCTCTTATCTCGAAAATCATTTGATTCTCTATATGGATCATCGAGACTCGAATGTCTAGATTTATGAATTGGTGAAACGCTCTAGATTTATAGTCTAGAAAATCAGTAAAGATCAAAAAAGAGGCTAAATCTCATCTTTTTCGATTCACCATATATCGATGTTGAGCGGGCAGAACGCTTAAGTTCACATCCTATATCTTGGAAGATTCACTCTAATCTTGATATTTGAGTTGGTAAAGAGCCTTAACTCAATATCTCGTATCTCGAAATCATTCAGTATCTCTATATAAATCATCGAGATATCTGAACGCCTAGGTCCATGAGTTGGCATAACACTTCATGTTCATGATCTAGAAGATCAGTTAAGACGATCAAAATATTCTCGTCTTTCTGATAAGTAGTCCTTGATGCTGAGCTGAAATAACGCTTCAAGCTTCACATCTCGTGTACTGATATTCACATGGTTTAAGATGCCATTAATCGAGGCTCATAGTCTGAGTTGCCATTAATCGAGACTCATGATCTGAACTGCCATTAATTGAGGTTTACAAGGTGTAGACTACCTTGAAAAGTTCATATCTTTCATGACCTTACTTATAATAACCACTTAAAAGTGCTTAGCTATTATGTTTATTTTTTTCTTTCTTAATCAGAGATTTCTCAGATTCAAAGTCCAGAATATATGTGTTCTTAAATTATATATATATGTGTTCATATAATTTATAAGAAGATGAGCTATTTTGTAGAGGTATAATTAGCACACCCCTACAAAATTATAATATTTTAATATTATTTTATATAACATCATGAGCTTACAGGTAATACATTAATATAAATTATTTTTGGACATTGATTTTTTAACTCATGGATTCATATAAAAAAAAGTGAAAAATTAAATTGTATAAGAAGAGAATATAATATATATCAAATCAAAATATTATATTTTTAAAATTTGTGTTATTGAAAAATCAAGAAGTGAAGAATGATAATAACAAAAAAAAATAGAGAAAATAATATAATATATAAGAAGAGATAAAAAAGTGAAAAATTAAATTGTATAAGAAGAGAATATAATATATATTAAATTAAAATATTTTATTTTGATATTTTATTTTTAAAATTTGTGTTATTGAAAAATTTAATGGCCTCTCTATAAAATATATCGGTGTTATGGTATATATAATTTGTCTTTAAACCGATGGGAGTGAAAGTAAGTCTATAGAGTTAAAATGTTATCCTTATCCATTTCACAAGCAAGCATTCACTCCATTGAAGCCATTGTATCATAGAGTTTCATTCTAAACCTATCTTATTTCATATAGAATATGAAATTACTATTATAGTGCACTACCCTTAACACAAGGCGCAATGGTCTTTCTTCATATCATATGATATTCATATGGAAGAACTAGGCTAGAAAAGAATCCCTCTAATACAGCCATTCATCACAGGATTTCCTCTTCCAACAAGGCGCGAAGAGATTCTATTAAAGGGCACAGCGGTAAAAAATCATATCCATGTTTTTCCAGCTTATAGACTCTCGGAAGAAGAAAGAATCAGTGACGTGATTCCATCATGACTTAATGGAGAGGCTTATGGAGAGTTGCAATCCCTCCTGATTTTGTCCCTAAGTAAATGAACGGTTGTGATTGGTGTGTGGTTTTATATTGTGATCTGCAAGCAAAGACGAAAATGAAACTTTCATCGCACCCCTATACAAATTTAATGAAATAGTTCTTAGCATACCAACCTCACACAGGAATTTCGTAAGACACCCGTCGTGCAAGAAAAAAATAATATTAAAATTCTAAGAAGAAGAAAAGTAAGTAGCTCGACTGACAAGGAGAGAGGGACGGGCAACAAATTTGACAACGCTCAAAGGGATATAGCGTCTGGATAGGGAGAGGGAAAGGCAAAGCCCACTCCAATATGGAATCATATCACCTGCGGAGATGAAAAAACTCTGTAGGTACGGTTCTTTTGATTTGTGCGGTCCGATCATTTATTAACGATTTTGATTTAATAGTAATAAATAGTCTCGTACATCAAAATTTGTGTTTAGACTTCCCCACAGCCGTTGTGATTTTCTTGAGCCGTTGTGATTTCTCTGCGAAAATCTCCGCACAAAAAATATCCACAGAGAATACCGATCCACTCCAATATAGGCATATAAATAAAATCTACCATACTACTGCCTACTTTCTCCTCTTAAACAGTGACACAAAACTTACTGGATATCTCAGTAGCCCAAGAAATTCAACCCGCGGTGATCAAAACCTTGGCTAGCTCAGATAACCAAAGTTATGATTAGTGAAGTTCGAATTTAAGTCAAATGTAGATCTTTCTTGAGCTATATCCTTCGCTGGAAGGACAAAAGGTCATAGTTTAGAGCCCAGTTTTCAAGATGTAGATCCTCCCTTTCTTGGATAGATCTACAGGAGGAACTCAGACCCTGGCGCTGCTCTAGAAAAGTTCTGGATGTGCTCAATTTCTCTGTAAAAGCAAGTGTATGGTATTGGATTGGGTACTTCAACTTGCTCTGGTGCCAATCATAATAGGGAGGAAGACCGTAGGAAAGCAAAGCAATGAAAGCTGGCATTGATGGTAGAGTCCCTAATGGTTTTCTTGTGAGTAGGATGAATTTCACTCTGCCCATTGGCCTGGCAAAGTTAAAGCATTCAATAAACGATCTGAAATGACATTCAATGAGCTAGCATCTTTTGATAGTTTCGTCTGTGTTCCTCACTATATATCGAGGGCGTAGCTTCTTCTAAGATCTAGGTTGTTTAATCAATTGATCGCTGCGCCTCTTCGCTCCTTTAAGAAGAAGTAAAATGCGGCTAGATAACTGCTAAATCCATGGCAAAAAATCTAAAGGCTGCAAGTCTTGAAAAGTCGATTCTCTTGCGCACGCGCCTACTATGTTTTTTCCCTTCGTGTGATTCTGGAAAGTCCTAGAAGCCCCTTGGATCCTTATACTACTTGTGCAGGGTCATACCGACTATCTTTGTTCTTGATTCAGTCATTCTCTAGAGTCAAGTGTGTACACAATTCAGCCTATGTGCCTTCATTCTTGAAATTTAATGCCACTATGTGAAGTTTTCAGAGAGCACTTCTCATCTACATGCGTAGAGACAAGTTGGGGAGGGTGTTTAAGAGGAAGAGTCAAATTATCTATAGTCAATCATGCTCCTGCCAGATTTACTTGGACCATTGTATAAGAACGCTGGGCACTAGAAGAAAATTGAGATTTAGCAAAACCTATACTGCTAGAGATTGGTTTGTTGTTGCAAATTTTGACCTTTTGCAAAACTGAATGACAACTGAACCGTTCATCTAGCAAGAAAGTTGGCATTGTGTCTATTCTCTCTCTTTTATTGTGGGGAAAAAATAAATTTTCAATTTAGCAAGAGCAGCATGCAACACACTAATTCAAAGAAAGGGAAATAAAGGAGGTATGAACCTGGCTCCCGTGAACTGTTGCCATGTCAATGGATGTGTTGTCCAAGAAGTGACACACATATATAACTAATGGCCGCGATTATTGCAACTCTGTCTCACTATTCCATGTAAATGTAAGTAACAGAAACAATTAAGTTGATGTCCCATTTATTTATTGTAACGATCTTGGAAGCTTAGGCCCTCAAGCCTTAACATTTTAATGTAACCTAAATAATGTAGCTATGTAAAATGATGATCAATTTTGAAGCAAATGATGACCAAAACAGTAATGTATGAGTAACTTCTCTAATAATTTGTAGGTCTGGAAGGGAAAAAAATATATGTAAAAACCAAGTCAGTTAGTAGAAGAAAATATATGATCAGAAAGATTTTAACATATAATCATTTCTCTCAGGTGTGTACATCATGTTTTTTCTTGAAACTTGTATATATATATTAATTTCTTATATAATTAAATAGATTGTTATAGTATTTTAGAGGATCAGTGTCTAAGGACAAGGAAGCGTATAATAGATGTATGATTTTTATATTAATTGTGCTTTTCTCTTTAAGTTTTAACTTGAATGGTGATTTTCTTGATATCCTTTTGTTAAATTCTAGCTCTATACATGATGCATATCCATTATCAAGGAGTATCTTTTTGTCAACTTTCTTTTTTGTTTCTAATTGAGGTTTTATAGGATGATGATGTAGTTCATTTTTATTTTGCAGGATCTCAATAGAATCAGTTTTAAGTTTGACATATGTGAGATAATTGTTGAAAGAATTGCATTAGCTATGAAGACTTATATAGTTCATGTTAAGATAATTTGGACTTGTGAGATTTCATTAATAGAAGAGAGAATGTATTATTTTCTTTTTCTATCAACTATTATTTTAATAGTATGATTAACTCAGTTGAGATAAATTTAATTTAATTATTTTGGTGTTCATAATTAATTAAAATTGAAATGGTTGAATAATGTGGGATAAAGCTAAATTGTCAAAAATTAATAAACGTGTGTTGCTAATTACAATGTCTGGTCATAGAGAGTTTATAACGAATGAAAATTACTTTTATGCCACTAAGATATGGTTTTAGACCAAACAGAAGTAGCAAAACCATTCGGTCTTGCTGTATCTCAACAAATTTATTGTTGCTAACTTGTAACATCAATTATTTATCTTCCCTACACCGTAAATTGCTCTTGCTATAAGACCTTGCTAGACCATATATAGCAAGAGTTGTGAAGTTGTTGGTAAAAAAATAGCTAGACTTATATGGACTTTGTGTAAAACTTTTGAGTCTTGGTAAAACCCTTTTTTCAACTAGTGGGGGTGCCCGCCCTTTCATCATCCAGAAACTCTTCTAAAGGACACGATTCTTATTTACAAACTCAACCCTCATCCTAGTTATTTATGTCAGAATTCTTCCTACCAAGTGTGTAGGAACAACAAGGAAATGGTATATTGAAAAAAGCAAGCAAACGATTAAAGCTAACGCATGCTACTACTTATCTCCTGCGCCTATTGACTGACTAACCTATCGATTTTCTTACACATATTTCTTCGTCTCAAGTAATACTATTATCTTTCTGAAATAAGCGGAACTTGCTGAAAGAAATTGATCTAGGAAGAAATATGTTGATAGAGAGGAAGGAGGGATATCGAGCTTTATATAGATGGTCTCGCTCGGATCTTTGCAAGGGACGAGATGTCTGTCAGTGATGGATTGTTTTCCGTGACCAAGCAAATGATTTCACCGAGCAACTATTCGAACGAACTTTAAATTGCCCGTAGGATCAAAACTCATTAATCAGAATTGTCTATTACAGAAGTCCTTGCAATAATAGAAAACTCCAGCTTAATTGAATTTAAAAAAAAAAGAAGAATAAACTAATTTAAAAATCCGGAGCGATAACTAAGCCTAGCTATATGCTCTTTTTGCATTATGGAGTTCGCTGCTCCGCTGAAATATTCTTGTGGTCGTGTTGCTTGCTTAAATGTTTTGAAATATTCTTGTGGTCGTGTTGCTTGCCAAATGCTTTGGACCTTTGGTGCCGATATCATGGAGGCTTGAAGGTTGAAAAGTAGAAACCCTTGTTTCTTCTGAGTTCTTCCATATATACTAGTGGCGGAGAGTTTGAACCATAACTATAGAGGTGTTAAAACAATTTGATATGAAATTAAGAATTAAGATATCATGTCTTAAATTTTTGGAGGAGCTGATCAGCTGGGATACTAAAATTTTATATATAATAATAATTATAAAATATTTAAATCCTTAATATATAGCGCTAGTTTTAAAAAAATTGGGGGCTGCTGCTAGGGCCATAAATGAGTCGAGTCAAGTTGAATTGGGCTTAGATCAAACTCGGCTCGTGAAAATTCGAGTCGAGTCGAGCCGAGCTCGTCAAACGCTTTGAATGAAAAACCTAGCTCAAAATCAGCTCGTTACTATTCAAGTTGGCTCACGAACCAATGCATGTGCGTTAACTCAATTTGATATTTAGATTTAGTACATTTACAAATTATAAAGTTAGTACATCTAGAAAATTGATATGAGAATTGATATATCAACAAATTATGTTTTCAATGATATATTCGCTGCATTAATTTGAATGGATGGACCAACAAAAAACTATCGAGTCAGATATACGAATCTAATTACGAGCGAGTAAAAAACATCTTTAACCCGCTGAAATGGTGAGATGGTGAGAGATAATGGGAGATGAGTTATCAGATTAGAGTTCGGTAAAAAAAAAATATATAAACTATTTTTTATTCGAGTTGAGTCGAGCCACGAGCTATGTCGAGCCATGAGCCGAGCCGACCCAAACTCAAATTCGGCTCATTTAACTACCGAATCAGATTAACTCGAGTCAGATTAGCTCGAGTCCTTTTAGCTCGAGCCTGATTAGCTCGAGTCCGAGCTGAGCCACGGCCGAGTTTTTTTGTGCAGCCCTAGCTGCTGCTCCTCTTTCTGTCCCTACACGTGAGGTCCCTGGACTTGGCGTATTCAAGCTCTTGCCCCTCCGCTCTCCGTTCTACCGTCTCCTGAGGTTCGAAATGTTTCATCCCAGTGTCTTAAATGCTGAGACAATTGTCAGTTGATGCAACCAAGCAGCCTACTGGGCTTTGGGGCACTATGTCAGCATTTCTGGGCTTTGAGAATGTTAGGCCGAGGTAGCGCAATATGTTAGAAGATGTAACACTAAAGGCTTTTATTAAATAATAGAAAGTAAAAATATAAAAAGAAGACCATGTCTTTAATTTTTATCTAACCGGGCACCTAAAAGCACCCAATAGTGTTGGCCGTGCTCTTGATTAAACGTAATATATGTGTAGTTAGTTATTATAATAATTTAAATTAAAAACACAAATAAATTTAATGTGTATAAATGCAAACCGCTTGGGCCATCTAGTATGAGTATGATGTGTATGCCAACGTATCCATAGGTCCCTTCGGATGTAGTACCGATTGTCTCAAATCTTCCTCATTGTTCATCTCATATCAGATCATAATCATCTTTATCTTGTAATATCAATCCATGTATAGAACGTGCTCGACATGGTCATACAGTCGTGACTTCATGATAGACAACTCGGGCTCATTTATAGCCCAATGATAGTATGCTTCCCAATTTAGATTTTGACCTTCACCACCTCCGATATGTGATCACTAGCTGGTAAGGTTCCAAAGTCGACGAAGGGATCTATTGGTATAGGTTGAACTGACGCATGACCCTTATGTAGATAGCGATTATCAATCATCCATAAGTGAATCATCTACAAATGACACATTCACCTGTGATATGTAAAAATTATGAAATTAAATTATTATACTGTCAAATGAGTAAATAAAATCGGATTAAATTCAAAACATACAAATTATAGTGCACCTTGTACATGTAAGACTTGTCCTCGTGATAAGAATCATATGACATCCAATTGATGCTACTCTCACTCAAATTGATCTCTAAAATGACGTGGTCCTCCTTGACGCAGGATGTACCTGAATAAATATTTTATTACCCATTTGACACCAAAAGAGGCCTCAATTGAGGTTTAGGTTCTCCAAATGGATGTTCCTCAGTTTTATATATGTACCATAAAAAAAGTGAAATAAATATAAGGTAAATAAATGTAAGGTAATGATAATGAATTATCTCGGTTTCTCGATCGAGAATCGTGTCCAGAACTATATCTGAAGAAGAAGCAAAGATCCGATTATACAATTCGATAGCTCAAGTACTGAACAATTATATCAGCACTTTATTGCACAAATAATGTGAACGAGGTTGTGGTTTGTTCGGACATACTACAAAGTACAAAGACATAATTGAAGACCAGCCCACTGTTACATTAAATGTCTTATCTTTTTCTTTTGATCTCTCCCAATTGCTTTTTCGTTGCACATGCCATTGCCTCTCTGGAATTGATTGTTATGATTTCTATAGAGCTGTCTATAGCAGTGATTTTCTCTTTATTGGCATTTTTATGCAACATAATTACAAAAGCAAAATTTTCTCTTTATTGACAATTCTAAAGCAGTCAACGGAAAATATTATCTATATTTTCTCTTTTAAAGCAAGATAACCGACATATAAAGTATCACGCGTAATTCCATAAATTATACATGAAGAAATAACATGTATTCAGGAGTCGTGAACAATTAAAATATGCGTCATACATATAATATGAGAGTACAAGAATCTTCATAATTAATGAAATTATAAAACTCAGTGTCAGATTGATTTCTATGTTAAAATATCTCGAAAACAAGCTCGTTCTCATTAGACTAACATCGTATTTAATTAGAAATACATATTCCCAAATAAAGCTTGTTAATTTGCGTTCTAACTTCTAGTAACGTTTTTGTGCCATATTTTCGCCAGTCTGCATGGATGATCAAGGGTAGGCCCGGTGCAGGAGCAGCAGCGATACGTAGAAAAGGTCAAACGACGCTAGCGATACTGTGGGTCAGTGGGTGTGGGAATTGATTATAGAGGAACACAGCTTAGAGTTTAGTTGAGGGTTTTCGTGTGCATTAACTATGGGTTTGACATCGGCACGCCTCTCTCGTTGCAATGTTGCACCGTCTCTTGCATTATCTCCGTTCTTACTGACAGGAGCCATCCTTAAACACAGATTTCTTGTTAAAACTGCGACTTGAAGTACTGAACTGAACTGAACAGTTGATTAATTAACGCCAGTGTGGATGAGATTGGAGAGAACAAGAGATATATCAACTGACTGCATGCACTGTACTCTATAGTTCGAAGACTTTCGTGCTCTCAAAACGAGGTGTGGGTCTCTGCTTCCAGCAGGTTTTACTCGGCCCTCATAAAAGCAAACAGATCTGAGAAAAAAGAAGCCAACTACCCGCATTTAATCCTCACTCTATAAGTACACTGCGCATCGCTCCAGCTTAGACGTGCAACTCAAAGTACTACATGTTTCCTTTTTTCTTTGGAGAGATGGGGAAGGTTGCTAAGAGATTTCAAGGGTTCGGGCTCATGGCATTGGCCATGATGATGGTTCTCGGGTTGGTTGAAGGTAGGTTATTGGAGAAGGAGAATTTGGGAGGTGGTGGTGGTTTTGGAGGAGGTGCCGGTGGAGGAGGTGGTCTCGGGGCTGGATTAGGAGGTGGATTTGGTGGTGGAGCCGGTGGTGGCAGTGGCTTTGGAGGAGGTCTTGGTCATGGTGGTGGCGTTGGCGGAGGAGCTGGTGGTGGTGGTGGAGGTGGTTTAGGAGGTGGTGCTGGTGGCGGTTTTGGAGGAGGTGCTGGTGGAGGATTCGGCGGTGGTAAAGGTGGCGGTATTGGTGGAGGTGGTGGTGCTGGTGCTGGTCTTGGCGGAGGAGCTGGTGGTGGAGGTGGTGCAGGAGGTGGTTTAGGAGGTGGTGCTGGTGGCGGTTTTGGAGGAGGTGCTGGTGGAGGATTCGGCGGTGGTAAAGGTGGCGGTTTAGGTGGCGGTATTGGTGGAGGTGGTGGTCTTGGCGGAGGAGCTGGTGGTGGAGGTGGTGCAGGAGGTGGTGTTGGTGGTGGTCTTGGAGGAGGCGCTGGTGGTGGTCTCGGTGGGGGAGCCGGAGGTGGTCTTGGAGGAGGTTCTGGTGGAGGATTCGGTGGTGGTAAAGGTGGAGGTTTAGGTGGTGGTCATGGAGGAGGAGCTGGTGGCGGTCTTGGTGGAGGAGCTGGTGGAGGATTCGGTGGTGGTAAAGGTGGAGGTTTAGGTGGTGGCCATGGAGGAGGAGCTGGTGGCGGTGGCTTGGTGGAGGAGCTGGAGGTGGAGCTGGTGGCGGTCTTGGTGGGGGAGCTGGAGGTGGTCTTGGAGGAGGTGCCGGTGGAGGACTTGGTGGTGGTAAAGGTGGAGGTTTAGGCGGTGGTTTTGGCGGAGGAGCTGGCACTGGAGGTGGTTTAGGTGGTGGTGCTGGTGGAGGCGTAGGTGGTGGATTTGGTGGCGGTAAAGGTGGTGGTCTTGGTGGAGGCTTTGGCGGAGGTAAAGGCGGAGGGTTCGGTGGTGGTGTAGGAGGTGGTGCTGGTGGAGGCGGTGGATTTGGTGGTGGTGCTGGGGGAGGCGGTGGAGTTGGTGGTGGTGGTGGTGCCGGTGGCGGATTTGGAGCTAGTGGTGGTGCTGGAGGAGGGTTTGGAGGTGGTGCTGGTGGCGGTGGCGGTGGCGGGGTCTAGTTTCATGCATTCTTAATTAATTAAGAATAATGAGCAGCCCAAGCGGATGTTTATGCAATGCATTTGTAATCTTGTATTATTTTGATTTACTCTGTCGTTTTGTCTATGTAAAATGAAAATGCACACGTATTTAATGAAACATGTAATAGATAAGTTTTAAGTAATTAAGCATTCAATATAATTTATTCAATAACTTCAGGCGTTATAACGGTTGTTAATTTGTCATTTTATCTGTTTGTTTTTGTTTTTATTTGTGTCCCTGCTCACCTTCAATCATTTTCCTTTCCTTTTCAAAACTAGAAAAAATGTTATATCATATTTCAACTGTTTCTACGCTCAACACTCTTTGCAGACGGATCATCATTTGAGATAAACGAGATTATAATTTAGATCAGTGAAGCACGAGTTTCAACTTAAATAGAACGATGCTGCACAGTGCTGCGTGTGGGTGTCAGACGATGCAAAATTCTTTGTATATGTCTATTACAAAAAAAAAAAAATAATCTTTGTATATGCATCCAAATCTTACTATTGGATAAGTCAGGTTCTACTTTTAAAATTATAAAATATTAAAAATTATAAAAATAAAAAAGTTTATAGATATATTTTTTTACTTGTAGATTGATAATTAGTCAATTTTTTTATAATTTCATTAATTTTTGATAGTTCATCAAAAATCGTTAATTTAAAATTATTATAAATATTAGTGAAAAACCGTTAAATCTAATAATATTTGATGAACTATTAAATATTAATGAAATTGCATAATTTTATTAGGCTATCAATCTACAAATAAAATAACAGATCCATATTTTTTTTTTTAATTTTTTTAAATTTAAAAATAGAACCTATTATTTACAAGAATAATAGCTGATTTTCATGCAGCTGTATATGGGAATTAAAATCAACTGCATTTGTTTACTTCTAGAATTACTCCTTTTTAAAAACGGATTGATTCATTGATACTGCAGTTGATCGTAACTTAAAATAGTAACTCGCCCTCTGAATTTCCTTTTCATGTCCATAATTTAATAAAGAGAATAATTGGTCCATTCTTTCTGTCATTCAGTTTCCATCTCAAATACGGTTCACCAATAAGGGAATTTTACTACAGACGTCAATTTAAGTGCTCTTATTTTATATAATTAATTTGTGGATTGTATCAATGCACAATATACAAAGAAATAAGATGGCTTTTCATGTCAGATGCAACAATTCCCCCCCCCCCCTGCCGTACGAAAACATTGGAATCTTTAAGTTGATACATACATTATATAATTTATAAACTAATTACCACTACAAACTTTTAGTGAACATATAAAATGGATAATTCTCCGTGTTTGGGCCTAATTATCAATTTTTACTTCAGCCACACAGGTTCATTTGAATTTGAGCAGAAAAACAAGATCAAATTGCTTTAGAAAAATACAAACTAATATCAACACAAAAGTATAAACTTTTCCATGCATACGAATAAGGAAGTGTTTTTAATTTACTTTGACCGACTTGTGTGGGTATAAACCAATACTCATCATGCATGAGAGAGACAAAGCTGGCGCTTATTCTCCAAATGAACCATACTCCGAAACAAGCTTGTGTTTTCAACCTAAGTGCTTTCTCGTTGGCAAATCCACTCCGTAAAGTTAGGTTCATTACAAAGTTCTTGATCGAATTTGAAAATGCAAACCCAAATTTTAAAGGCAGTTATGATTTGAATGGAACTTTACATGTACGTAGATTCGGTTACGACCCAATTTTTAGAGCCCACAAAAACCAAATGGTTAGGCCCAAACACAGATAAAATGTATTAGGCGCACTGCGATAGCAATCCCTTCAAATTTCAATCTGCGCTGTTGTTGCCAATTACCACTTACCAGTTACCACCATCCAAGTTACCTTCTCCAAGAGAGAGAGATGACTTTGCGCTTTGCAGCCGCTGCAAAGGTTTCAGAGAGAGAGAGAGAGAGAGAGAGAGAGAGAGAGAGTTTAATATATCCTTGACAGCCGTTGTCAAACTTTCAAAAGAGCGAGAGAGAAAGAGAATCCAGTTTACCCATTGTTCTAGTAAACGAAGCTAGTACATGTCCACTGGTCATACCCTCGTAGCAGTGGTTAAACAGTTAATCTTGGTGACACTTCACACTGATTGTGTGGCGTTGCTGCATATATATTGCTCCTCCATTAAAGCTCTCTATTGTGTGGCATTGCTGCATATATATTGCTCCTTCATTAAAGCTCTCTATTGACGGTACATGTCGAGTAAAGAGCAGTTTAACTCTCAGCACATGGCCACCTGTAATAGGGCCAGGCTCAGCAACTCGTACATGTAAGCTTTGTACAGGCGCCAATCTATCCATGCATGTAAGCTTTGGACAGGCGCCAATCTTTGGTTGAATATCCCTCATAACTAGCCAACTACCGTCATTTGGTCCGCAGACCGCAGTTCATATATAAGGAGCTGAGAATCTTTTTCTTTTCTCATGTTCTGAGATGTGGTGGGTTAATGTAAGCTCTTTGCAAGTCATGGGTCTCATGGTTCTGGAAATGTTCATATGTGTTTGGTTAGCTGAGGGACGAATTTTGGAGAAGAATGGCCTCCTTGGGGGTGGTCTTGGTGGTATTGGGTGGTGGGTTTGGGGGAGGACTCGACATGGAGGTGGTCTAGGCGGGGGGCTTGATGGGGGTCTTGGTCATGACATTGGACTGGGTTTTTCACTGGTAAAATTAGTTAACTTCTGTGTGATGTGTGTTTCAGTTTTAAAGAATGCTAGACAACACAAATAATTCTATGGAAGGGATCCTTGATAATGGATTATCTTGATAATTTTAACAATGAATTATCAAATAAATACGAAAAAAAATTAAAAGTAGAAAAAATTATAAATATATTTTTCTACTTAAAGATTGATAGCGATTTAAATTTTATACAATTTCATTATCATTTGATAATCTATGAAAGATCATCAAAATGTACACAATTTGCAACAATTTTAATTTAACGATTTTTGATAGACTATCAAACGATAATGAAATTACATGAAACTTGCATCGCTATCAATTTATAAGTAGAAGAACACATCTATATATATTTTTCGTATTTATTTGATGATTCATTGTCAAAGGATACCTTCCTTACAAAATATATAGCTTATGTTACAAATTTTTATGTTTTTTCGTATTTATTTTTAATGATCCATTATCAGCATTGTCAAAGATACCTTCCTTACAAAATATATAGCTTATGTTACAAATTTTTGGGAATAAGTAAAATATATAACTCTCTGTGTTGGGGCCTAGTGTTATCATTTAAAGCGAAATGTCTGAAATACCCCTACTTTAATTAATGGCGTAGATTACACAATTAAAAAAACAACGGTTGAGATGTGATCGACTGTCTATTTTTCTCATCTCCAGTTGAGTCAAGTCAGTCGCGAGCATGGATCGCTAAATAACCCATCCTTTCACTCTCTCCATCCTCTCTAACAAAACCCTCTCCTCTCTGCCTCTCCGCCTCTCTGCACTGCTCCAGCCTCTCTGCACTGCTCCAACCTCTCTGCTCTCCAATCTGCCGAGCCCCTTCCCCTTCTATGGAAAACCCTAGATCGAAGCCAAACCCCCTTTGTGAAATCTGCAACTCTTTATATAAAAAATTTCATTCATAATTTCTTCTATTACAAACCCCTTCGAATAACCACCGCCTCTCTCCACGAACCTCGCTTCTCCGACTCTTCCTGCCTCCCCAACCCCCTTCCCGCTCTCTCCAAGAAAAAAAACCCTTCACCTCTATCTGTGGGATCATTGGAGGCTTCCCGGACAAACCCTGCTAGATTTCCAGCTGCTTCATGTGCGATCCGGCCCTTGTCGGAGGTCTTCCATCGGCCACGGATGACAAAGAGCTGACGTGGGTGATGGACCTGCCCTCTCGCCCTATCACTCCTCTCCCTCGCCGCTCACCGCTCGCCGCCTCCAACCCCGACATAATCTCTCTCATCACGCCTTCTTTCTCTATCTCATTGCATGGTAGAGTGTTCCTTTCTCAGTTTGAAATGACATTCAAATTCAAATTTGGATGTCGAAGATTTTTTCCATGAGTATCAATGAGAAAAGGATGCCTTCTGGTCATCCATTATTGATCAGGTATTTTGAAATGTTATTTATTAAATCTCATCCTGCATATCTATTTGAAATCCGATGCAGAAAGCTGCTGCTGTCTCTTTTGACACCCACCGTAGCACCCTTTCTACCATTCTTCCATTCCAAATAATACTGCCAAGCATTAAAGCGCCTTTTGATTCTTCCATCCTTTAATTGAAGCTTAATTGTGTATGAGAAGCAAATCCTCTATTCCTTGCTCATTGGAAACGACAGTACTTTTAGTTTGCTGATTGAAAATCTAATTGACATTCTTTTTTTAAAGATTTTGGGGTTTTGAACCGAAAACCAAGCCATCCGACAATTGTACGAATAAAGTTCATTTTTGTTACAAAATTGTTGAGCATCTGGATATTCTGGTACTTATAATTTTTATTATTAGATAGTTGCTTTGGTATAGATAAATGCAGGGACAGTGATAGCAGGTACAGTAGGATGAAGTATTTGGTTGATACATGGGGAATTGATAAGTTTAGAATTGTGGTTGAGAAGTACTATGGGAAGAAATTTGAAGCTTTTCATGAGTTGCCTGAGTGGGAATTCAAGAGTTATCTTGGCTGGCAAGAAAAGGTATGTGCGATCTTTTGTTTCATTGCCATTTTACCCTGTTGATATATATTGAGTAACTGTGAATATGCTTCATTACTTCCAGAAAAAATAAAAAAGGATAAGCATATTTATTTATGTTCAATATGGTAGCATAGTTTTATGGAGGTCAAGTACTTACAGAAGCTTTGTTCTTTTATGAATATTCCTAGCACTTATGTATCTTATTTTTCTATGTTGATATAATTTAAGTACTTCTCTTTTCAGGGTGATGGGAAACTGTTCTGCGGCATACATATTGACAGTGGTCGCATTAGAGGCACTGCTAAGAAAGAATTGAGGGATATAATTGAGAAGTATGGATTAAATGTTCGACTTACACCAACCAAAACATAATTTTGATAGACATTGAGCTTTCATGGAAAGATTCCATATCTAAGTCTCTTGCCCAAGCTGGACTAATGGTAAACAATATACTAATATAGTGACCTTCTCTATTTAAATATCATAATATTTTATTTTAATGTAATGCAATGTAGAAATAAAAAGGTGCTTTAGAGGTAGCAATATTGGCTTTACCCTGATGAATCAGCGTTTAGTTTCTTTTATTAAACTTTTTTATACCTGCTTGTTGGTCGGATCCCATGGTTGCAGGTTGATCATTGCCAATATAAGAAACCAAGCCAGATTTTCAGTAAACTTCATTCAGAAATTTAAAAGAAATAAACCAATGCTGTAGAAAGCCGCTCACGCCACCTACGCTAATTACCTGGGTGCAATTACATCATGCTAATTCTCAATCTTCGCAGCTCACGCCACCCGATCTCAATCTTCGACATTCACGTCGCTTCCTGTCTATTCCAAATCCCTACAGATGGATTCAAGCATTTTGCTTTATTTACTGTACTTTGAAGTAATTAAGCTACGCTATTGTGTAATAAACAAGCATTATAGTAATGTTTGAAATGGAATACATTTGCTAAGTCGTGTGGAATTAGAATCCACATGTTGATAGAAAAATCTCTTGCTTTTGATATAAAATTAAGAAAAAAAAGTCTCTGCTGCTGAAGCTTTTTGCTCCAAGCAGGGGATATTTTTTTAAACCAAACGATGGATTTTAGAAAAAAAAAATGATGCAACACTCTCTTTTCAGACTAATAAGTTAAAATAGAGAAAGCAGTAATTTGTTAAATTGATGATGAATATACTATATTTGTCAACTTTAGGGACAAAAGCGATTAGCATGGTCTGTGAAGTTTAGGATCACTGTTATGATCAGTATTAAGTTATTCTTCATGGAAGTCATTCATAGACTAACATTGAAACTCAATTCTTTGAAAAGTCCAATACTTTGAAGGCTCATTTGTTTATATGATTTTGAGCGTTTAAAGGTTTTGATTATGAATTATGTCTTAGTTAAGTATTTGATAAACAAATAAATGAGGCATAGCATAATGTTCTGATTTTATTACAGATGCAAGATCAAAGAGGTATGAAACCATGATTGTTAGGAGTTCGTTATCTTTTTAGAAAAAAAAAAAAGATGGGTTCTGATTTATTTTTTAGAATATACTCAATTCTGAACTTCAAATGTGTAACTAGAAGTCCATAACAATCGCTAAAGAGGAAAGAAATTGAATTTGTGTTGGCATTATTCAGGTTGATTTGAGAATTATTTTGTATTATTTCATGTTAATGATTTGTATGCAAGAGGATGCCACCATGAAAGGGAACTGGCCTTCATATTTATCTTGCATAGTAATATCTAGCAAGTTATATGTGTGAGTTTCTTGCTAATGGCCTTTTACTAATGAAACTGAGAGAATTTTGAGTCCTAATATCTTGAATATTGATGAACATATCATTATCATTCTTTTATTTTAGATTAAATTACATTAATGATTTCTGGTTAGATCTTTTGTGTAACAAAGATATTTTAATTGGTAGCAATTCAGCACAAACACTTCTTGAATTATGCCGCAACTGACACTTGCAGGTCATGTATGCACATGAGTCCGCCATATTTTTAAAATTAAGAGAGTTCGCACAACGGACGGGTTTCCGAGACACTCACCGCTTTGGTGGGCAGAATTGGAGTTTTTTTTGCCATTTTATTTAGATTTATACAATCATTTCTACTTACAATTTCTTTTACGCATCTGTTAGTGTTTCACTACCACACGTTTTTTTTCTTCTTCAACTTATTGTGGCCCTTACAAATAAAATCTTTTGACTAAGGTCCTGTATTGTTTTCAAATATCACTCAAGTATCCCCATCTTATTTTTCTCTGTTGGTAAAGTGAAATCAACTCTCTTTTTTTGGGTTATATTTCATGAGATGAGAAGGAGGGGGGGTGAGATAGCTTATATTATTAGGGGCTTGTATGAATTTCTTCTTTTCTTTGCCATTTGTCTATCAATAACCCTGCAATTTGTACAATTGAAGGGACTGGAAAAAAATTAAGGAAGCCTAATCCATGGAAGCACATAGAAGCAATCATAATAGAACAATTGAGGCAAATGCCTGACGAGTTTTGGGACACTTCTCTTCACTATGGTGTCCGCAAAGATTTCTATTTATTGTTTAAAAGGTTCAATTTTAAATTATAAAGGCTGGTGTCATTATTTTTCCTTTTGCTGTTTTATCTCAGGTTTTTGTCTCAGTGTGCTGGAAAACGTCGTATTAGATAATTAAATCTCACACAGGTGATCTGGTGTTAGATATTTATGTACATTGCAAATATGCAGTATTTTTTCTGTGATTATTTTGCAATATTTTTATCTATGATTGTTATATAATGTATCAATTTGGATAACTTACATTGTTTTTAGTGAAAAAAGAAAACATTGTAATTACCTTTATTTTCTAGAGCATAGCACAAGTGGTTGGTTGGCTGCTGTGCAATTGTTGTCAAACTGTCAAGCAAGAATTTTATTAGATATAAATAATTTTAATGGGATAGCGATGTATCTAAGGACAAGTCCTTATGAATTGTGTGATAAAAATTTATGTGCCTTTTCATTAACTTAAATTAGAAAAGATAAAATATGTGAACATAAATATATTAATAATCAAAGTTATTTATCAAGTGTAAACTAACATATTAATTTACTAATATCAAAACAATAAGTATTAGACTTAAATAGCTAACTTAAAGATATATTTTTTGGGTGGGACCCATTGATAATGAGTAACTTGACAATCTTGAAAACATGTTTACACATATATTTATGAATATTTTTTCCATACTTCTAAATATTCTTTTTAATTCAGAAATGGATCTACATCCTACTTTTATACTTTTATCAGTTTAGATGTAATGAGGTGAAGTTTAGAATTATATATTTGATTGTCGATCAAATACAGATAAAATTGAAAATCAATTCTTCAAATTGTCCGACGAATGACAATGGACAGATTATACAGAAAATTTCCATCATATCTTAACAAGAAACTAATTTATATTTTTCTTTTTTTATTAATTTTAAAAATATAAATAAATAATTTTTCATATATCTAATGTATTGAATTGGAGGATCTTTACTCAGTGAATTATTATTTTCGCATATCTTTCCCTTTAATTTAATTATGTCTAAGTAAAGTGTATAGTTATTTTAATTATGAATGCAATAAAATTTGTATTATGTACAATCATTTTTTTAAATATAAAAGGATCCGAGCGAGTTCCATACTAGTATAACAACCATTATAAATAAAAATCGTTTCTAAAGCAAAGAAAAAATTGTCAGTACCAATGAAAAATCTTTAATAAACAATTCTATAAGAAAACCGTTTCTAAATATTGCCCTTATTTCTGAAGAAATCGTATCTGAACACCTTCTGAAACGGTTTTTAAAAAACTGTTTTAAAAGATAATTTGAAAATGATTTTTTAAGATTTAGAAATGATTTTTAACTAAAAAACAATTTCTAACAATGCAATGTTTAGAAACGGTTTTTAACTTTAAACCGTTTCTAAACGATATTTTGAATTTTTGTGAACTTCTATATCCACGGCCCATCTCCCGATCCCTTTTCCAAAAAATACTAAGTTGCAACCCTCGCCCCTCTGCTGCACGAGGCTCCTCCGTTGCGCTCTCCTCCGTCCTAAACCGCCGCTGCATTGGGTTCTCCTCCGCCCTAAACCTCTCCGCTCTCTCCTCTCTTCTGCCCTCTCTCATCTCTCTCGTCTTCGCTGCCCTTTCCGCGCTCTAACAAGTAAGAGGTGAAATCCCGTATCGTTTTTAATCTTGGTGAAATCCTTGAAATATTTGTACCGATTGTGTGAAGGGATTGACAGTAAGAGGTGAAATACCTCTGCCGCCCCTTTGTTATTTTTTTTTATCTTGATATTAGGTGAAATCCGTAAATTTTAGGTTTGTATATGACCAATATGTGAAATCCTTGGCAGTGAATTAATGGTGAAATTGATCTGTATTTAAGCAAATTACTAAATGGAAAAGGTGTGTGAAGGGATAATTGTACCGATTGTGTGAAAGGAATCAACAGGGGATTGAATTTGGGATTATTGACTTTAATGTGATTGAGAAATATTAATTTCCAGTCTAATGCAAAATATCAAGAGAGCAGGTCAGGAAGAGATAATTAAATGTTGTTTTTAATTCTTGGGTATTTCGATAATAATTCATTTAAATTGTTTCATATCTAGATGAGAAAAATTATGTAGATGCCCTTTGAAAGTTCTCTCTAACTTATATTTCTCATATACAGAGAAAGCTAGGAGATAGTGAAGAATCTACTGATCAAGGGTTATTTGTTTTCTTGATTTTTACATTTTAATAGATGATGAATATTGTTTCATATCTAGATGAAGAATAGTCCTTGCATGGTACTTATTTTTGGCGATGTATTGATTGGATGAAAGTGTGGTGTTGTTTGTATATATACATTAGTTATGACTAGTATCTTATCTGTGCGTTGTTATTGTGATATCTTTTAGAAATATAAAAATTCATATCTTTATATGAAAAATAAGGAAATAAAAATAATTTAGTAATTAATATAAATTTTAATTATGAATAGATAATTAATGCAAAATAAATGTAAATTGAGAGAAAAGTTAACATTCATAGTTTAAAGAAAATTAAAATTCATAATTGATGGTCATAGAGATAGTAACTCAATCCGATGAGTGATATTAGCTTTAAAAATTTAACAAAAAATTTGAACCATACAGATAGATATTATATTAATATTTGTGATTGTGCATGTTAATTATGTTATTGAAATATGTGATTATTTTCTATAGCTAGCCATTGAAAATCAACTTTAAAAGTAAAAATCTGACAACACAAATAGCCATCATAAACGATTATTTGTTATTAACAGTTGCGAATGTTGAAAAAGGATTAAAAGAAAATTATTTAGAACCGTTTTTTAAAGGTTAACTTTTAGAAACGGTCCTTTTTAGTAACCATTCTAAAATTTTAGAAACGGTTGTTTAAACTTTTAACAACCCCAATCATTAAAAACGGTTGCATAACCGTTTCTAATGGGTTTAAAAACCGTTTCTAAAGCTAAATTTTATGGTAATTAGACATATAAGAAAAAAAATCAATGTTGCCTTTTGGGCTTGTACAAATTGAAACAACGTTGATTGGTCGTTTAATTCTACAAACTAGATAATTAATAATGCACTAAATTATGTAAAACAGATTAGAAAAGATATGAAGAAATATTAAATGAGGATTTCAATATCATAAGTTTTACATGTAAGAAAAATGATACATGCACTATTTTTTGTTTATATTTCAAAATTTGAAATTCAAATATTAGTTCAAACGTTGATCTTATTTATTTTCTTGAAGTATGCATTCACATTTGTTTCATTTTGTACTAAATCGATTAATCGAGGTCCTTGTTAAAATTCATTAATTGCTATTAACTAGACTTATTCATATTTTGGCCACTTGAAAGTTATAATTCATAAATAAAATTTATACACATTTGTCACAAGAATAAACAAAATCAACGGCGTGAATTTGTATTTGAATTTCATTTTTTTAAAAAATAAAAAGAGTGAAAATGCTTGCATTTTGTGACCACAACAATGAGTATTTTGGCGCATTTTGACAAAAATATGATAACATTGGGATAGTGCCGTATGAAACACGTAATAAGTGACAAACTTTTCCTAAATCCCTTAGTTATATAGAGTTAGGAACTACATGAAAAATATATTAACAACTACAGTTCAAAATTCCGCTGCTAATTCAATTTAAGGACCTCAAATAAAATTTTCATCTCTTAAGCTTTACACGGGAAAAGAAAATTGAAATTGAATCCATGCAAATTAAGAAGAAATAATAGTAAATTTTGGCATAAAATTTTTTAACTAATTATAAACTGGGTGGGATCCCTCAATAACTATGTATTTATATAATCTTGACAACAAAATTCATATAAGTTCATAGAAAATCTTAAAAATAAAAAATACTTTACAAAAATATTTTTAAATTTATAAATTAATTGTGTTTTAAGTTTCATATAATTTGAGTGTCATTTAATATTCCATCAAGAATTATTAAAATTCAAATTTTAAAATGGTCATATATTTGTAAATCCTTTTTCATTTTACTTTTTGTTGAAGCCGTCCACTTTACATTAGGCCAACCGCGAACATATATTAGTAACAAATAATTCTTGGATGGCAAAAACGTACCTTTTGCTCCAAGCCTCCAAGTACTAATATGATGACAGTAAAAACTGAACTGACAACGTAATAGCACTAGTTTGTAATCGTTAGGTGTACTTGCAGACATTCTTAAATCTTAAGTCAGCTGCATAATGCAACGAGTATCAGTATATTGTTTTTTTGTCAATGAAAAGTTGAAAACCAAATGATGATGCCATTTTGTTAGTTCTCAACAGAAAAAGAAAGAGAACCAAATATCACAAAGAAAAATGCAGTTACAGTTTAATATGGACGGAAAAAAAACCCAAGAGGAGTGAAAGTTACATCAAAAATTGATGATAGTAGTTATAATAGATATTTTTAAAGTTCAAACAGTCAATCCATACTATTCAATATGATATATATATTAAAATATATTTACAGATCAAATTGAATATTTTTTTATTATTTATTAAGATATTAAGATAAATGCAAATTTCATAATTTTAAATACCCATCTTAATAATAGTGAAAAAAATTAAAAAAAATATTCAATTTAATCTATGTGTACATCATGTTGAATGGTTTAAATTGACTGGTTGGACTTCAAAATTTTTAAAAATATCCATTATAACTTTGTTATCATACAAAATTGGTGTAACTTAACACCTTAAAAAACAAAGAGTAGGAGAATTGTGAGATGGATACAAAATTGGTGTAACTTAACACCTTAAAAAACAAAGAGTAGGAGAATTGTGAGATGGATATGTCTAGCATACTCTTTAGCATATAGACAAAAGATGCCATACTACCAAGCAGGCACAGGAAAAAAAACCATTTCATCTGAATCAAATAGCCTTGATGACCAGGCATCCTACCTTGACCTGTCTTGTTTTCAGCAGCAAACACATTCTTACAAACAAACAAACGATATAAGATAAACCATTAATTTGCACGAGTTAATTAAGTTGCTCATCTAGAACACAGTTTAACACCATTTATTCTAGCTCAGGGGACCAGCAGTATTGAATACCAGTTCACATAATCTTTGCCAAAGACCAGAGATCTCTCTTTGCTTGTTTGCCTTCCTAAAGCGAAGTTCTATAAGAAATCCAAATTGGTTGGGTGCTAGTTCTACCAATACAAATAATGGAACATAATCTTTGGAGATCAATATATAAAATTCACTCATCACGGGTAATTTTTAACTTGGTGCACCAAAACTGGAGCTGACTCTGCACCTCTGCTGAGCCGGTAGAGCCATAAGAAGTGAATTTGTTTATGGCATTTTCTACTCCCAAGAAATCGTAAACATCCTTCTCAAAAATTGAATTGATGCCACAAAAATCATCAAGCGACAAATCTGAGAGCTGGCATTTCTTTGCAACACATAATGCAACAGCCCGACCTACTACCTCATGAGAAGTCCTAAACGGCATTCCCTGATGAATGAAAAACACGAGAAAAATGATTAGTGAAAAAAGACAGTAAAAAGTGGAAAAAACAGTCTTCAATTGAATTAAAAAATGTCAGCCGCTTTCATGGCTAAAAAAAGGAATTTTTGCAAAATATAGCACCATGTAAGTTTAAATAACATAAAGAAACATGCAAAATAGACTTGCTAGATGCAATACAACTTTCTGAAAGTTGACAGCTGTCCTGCTGCCATTGGAAAACATCACAACTCAGAGGTAATGTTTATAGAACAATTTTATTTGGTAAGTATAATTCAAGAAAGCCAAGAATGCTTGCTCATATTATTGGGTTACAAAATACCAATGCACAAAATTGTTGGATCACTAGTTGCAACATTGCAAACTACTGGGAACAATTGCAAAAGGCCTAACTTGATTGAAGCTATGCACCGGACTACAAAATGAATCCATGTTACAATGAAGGCAAGAGATTTACCTTCTTTACAAGATAATCAGCAAGTGTAGTTGCATCCAGATAACCAGCAGGTAGAGAAGACCGAACTCTCTCATGGTTAAAAGTAATATTAGCAGCAAACACAGTTGCCACCTCAAGCATTCCTATTATTGTCTTAACACTGTCAAATAATGGCTCCTTATCTTCCTGTTGACAAAATAAAAATAAATACTTTGTATGAATATCTGAACAGCTGACAAAATAAACCCATACTCCTTACCGTTCAGCTCTCTAATTGTAAGATTGGTTCCTTAAATACTGGTTCCAACATGGCAATAGCCTGATGATATTGTGTCAAAACACTACAACTGAGAATGCTTTATTTACCTTTTGCCTCTATCATCAGGATATTTACTAGACATCCTAACATTGTTTTCTAAAGCTCAAGCATCAATTTAAATTTAGATTTCTAACTTCTTTTTCACCACTCTGGAGAATACCTGAAGATCACGATTATAGGCACTAGGAAGCCCTTTGCAGAGAACCAAAAGGCTAACAAGATCACCTACAACCCTAGCTGACTTGCCTCTAACTAGCTCCATTGGGTCTGGGTTTTTCTTCTGGGGCATTATACTACTACCAGTTGAAACAGAGTCACTTGGTATTATAAAACTGAATTCCTCTGATGCCCATAGAACCCACTCTTCACCAAGCCGTGACAGATGGATAGCAGCGATAGAGTTGGCTGAGAGGATTTCGAGGACAAAATCACGATCTGAGACTGCATCAATACTGCAACAAAGATTGATATCAGAATTTCATGTCCAGAAATGACTCCAAGAATTATTAAAAAAAAATTAAGCTGGAATCTAATTCACAATGAAATGTGAACTTTTCTGCAAATTTTGGTGAAACTACCAAGCCACCCCCCAAACCCACCCACCCAACACACACCAACATGTATTTTAGAGAATTGCAAATCATTCTGGCAGCTTCAAAAGTAAATGATATTTCAATTTGGTACCTATTTCTAAGAGGAGCAGTGAAGCCCAAGTCTTCGGAAGTCGTAAAACGGTCAATAGGAAGCCCTGTACCAGCCAAAGCACAGGCACCCAATGGAGAAAAATTTACTCTGTCCTGGCAATTTGTTAACCTACCAGCATCTCGCTCTAGCTATATAAAGGAGAAGTTTTGCAAATTCTTCAGTAGCACCAAAAGAAAATGAAACAGAAAAAGGTACAAAAAAAAACTTTTTTACCTGTTCGACATAGGACAGAAGAAGATGCTGTACAAGAATAGGCTGAGCTCTTTGCAAATGTGTGTAGCCTGGAACAATTAATCCATCATTTCTCAGAGCCAGTAACACTAATTGCGCCTAACAAAAAACAATAACCTTTGTGAGAACCGAGTCAGAATAAAAAAAATACTATCCTATTAATAATATGGTAAGAAAGGCGTGCCTTACTGAATTTACCAATTGATTTCATAGTGGAATATTATATAACCAAGTATACATAACATTTACAGGTAATAGAGTACCTCCACTTGTGAATCTTTCTAATGTTCTGAGCAGAAATGCAATTTGCGGCACATGAAATTGCGTACACATAATATAGAGCGACTTTTTTATTTTCAAACTATTCATCAGTAACACAACTTATATTCTAAACACACCTGGAGTTGCTCTATTCGAGTCAGGATTAGATCAATAGCATCACGGCACCAGAGCCTGAGATCAGTCACAACTTGGTCGTTTCTGCTTCTAGCAGTGTGCAATTTCTTAGCAGGCTCGCCAATCATATCAGTCAGTGTCGCCTCAATATTCATGTGTACATCCTCTCTATCTTTTCTCCAGATAAATTCGCCAGATTCGATCATTTTCTTTATCTTACCGAGGCCTTCTGTGATCTGGTCTCTCTCCCCTTCTGTAATCAACCCCTGTTAATATAACTTAGATCAAGAATATAGCATCAAAAGATAAACAATAGCAATACAAAAGAGATCAGCCATTTAAAGTTGCAATGAACAACTAGAGTAATATAAAAGGGCTTGCAAGTTGAATTGTTATTGATAATAGTAACATACACACATCAAGTGCTTTTATCATAACAATCTGGCAATTTACTTGCATAAATTACAGCATGAGTGCGTGACCAAAGTACACAGAAATTTAAAACATTTAGATTGCAATTTTCACTAATTAGATCATTTCTTACACCCTCCAAATTAAAAATGCAGTAACTGTGATATAATAATAAGTTAAGAACTAACACAAAAGACCAAACTATTTTAACATAAAAAATCCAGTAACCACAAAAATCAATCAGTACAAAATTAGTCCACTTCGTGCTCACCATTCTTGATCCTCCTTCTATCACTGTTCACATTACTGTTTTTGTTGCTCTAGAAGTTCAATAATCAGCCATGAAATAAATACCTGGGCAGCCAGCATTTTTGCATGAGCTACACTCCCCCTAATGTCATGCATACACAGCTCCTCGGCCTCAAAAGAAACCGATTCAGTGAATCTCTCCACAGCCTCGTGGACACCTTCTTCAAACCTTCCACCCCAGAGTTTAGTCTCTTTCCCCATTTCTCCTTTTGCGGCTCTTGATTGACCGGAGGCCGGAACCGCGGAGCAAGGGAGGGCAAGAGGACGGAGTTTCGGATTAATAAACCTAATTCGGGAAAAGAAAATCGATTTCAAAATACATGTACGGCGTCCGGGAGAATACGACGCGGAGATAGCGGCGGTAGCGGGGGCGGCCATGAGATGAAAGAAAGGAGAAAGGGTTTATGGCCTGGAATTGGAACGGACCGATCAAATGACCCGCACTAATTATTGTAGTGCGTTCCAATCGTACGGTACAGGTTAGCTGTCAGTTGGGGTGTGCAAATGAATTGGTGTAAATCGTTAAATTTTAAATTTTTTTAGTATAATTTTTTAATTTAAAAAATTGTAGTCATTTTTTTTTTAGTTTGATTTTTATTTTTTTAAATCGGATAAATCAAATAAATTAAATATCCCAAAATTATTAAGCAAATTTATTCTACTTCATATAAATAAAAATCATATCAAGAAAAATTTGAATAGATTTATTTTCTATAATTTCATTTAATTATTTATTTTATTTGCTAAACTATTTATTTTTTCTATCATTTTTTACTATTAATATTTTTTATTTCTCTTTAATTAATATAATTTTAATTTAACCGAATAAAATTTTGATTTATTCGGTTGATATTTATAAAAGTTTGGTTTGGTTTATAATTTGACAAATTAGATAAAATTTCAGATATATATATACATATATATATATATATATATATATATAAATGAGGTGATAATGAGACGGATCGGGTCGTGCGGGTCAAGGTCAATTTGACCTTTTGGGAGAAATTGAGTCGGATCGGGTCAATTTACATATTATGTTGTTTCAGATCTTTGATAGATTTTGATTGGATTGAAGGTCATTTGATCTCAGGTCGGGTCAATTTGACTTTTTTAGAAAATCAGGTCAGGTCAGATTCGAATCCGGACGGATCGAATGAGTTTCTCGGATCAAGTTGAATTCTGCCACCTCTATATAAGAGTGAAATTATGGTGTTTTACAAAGTACAGAACTTCTCATATTTCGCATCCATATCTAAAATTTAAAAAGTCCATACAGTTAAACATCTCGTCTTGTTTTCCTTCTCTTTTCTTTCTCTCTCTCGAAACCTCATTCCTTTTTATTTTGATTTTTTTCGCTCCTGACAAGTCCAACTTCCTCGTTTTAGTGAGGATCCGTCTATATCATTCATGGAACTTAACAGTGGGACTAATTAGGTATGAATTAGAAATTTTAAGGACTCAATTGATAATTTTGATACTTTAAAGAACAATTTAGTAAAGCAACAATACTTTTAGTAAAGGAACAATTAACTGATTGCATAGCCCTAGCTCCTGTCTGTCCATAGGAATGACAATGGTCCTATCTCCTGGTCTCAATTCCGAATGTTATTGGCACGTTACCACTTAGATGTAGATATTTTTATTAATATTTTTTAAAATTATTTTTGTTCATAATTTATTTTTATTTATTAAAATTAAACTTATTCATATATTATTTTTATTAGTTAAAATAAATAAATAATGAGACGGTAATGAATCCTAATAAATGATATTAATATATTAATTAGTTTTATCATCATTCATGAAAAATATATTCAAATTTCATTCGTTTGATATAAATGCATCTCTATTTTACTAATATATTTTTTTAATTATAATTAAATAGTTTAACTTTCTATATTGAAAAAAAAAAGATGAAATTAATTCACTAGTCTCAAAGTAATTAATCTTGCATTGAAAAAATAAGATAATTATTAGATAAAACAATTATATTTAAAATAATATAAATTATTATTTTTAATAATTTATTATATATGATAACGGATACAAAATAATCTTTGTCCATATCTATACTCATTTATTTAATAAAAAATTTACTCATATCTGTATCAATTAAGTTGAAAGAAATTACTCATTATCATTTTATTGAATAATATACGGATTGAGATAAATGGGTCAAATATATCATTAATGCAAAACCTTGAACTCCTTAAGATCTTATTTTTGCCTCAAAATTATTTCACTACTCTTTCATTAGAGTAGATTAGAGTTATTTGATTAAATACTAGACTTTAGCGCTCGCTTTTCATGGTCAGTGATTGCTCATTTCTTACACTTGTGTAAGGGACGATAGTGTGAAGCCCTGGAGGTATAGACAGTTTGTTGAACTCCGTTAACATCTCACATACCACTTTTCTTCTCTTTAGTATTTACTTTAATATTTTGGTTATTGAACTGCAATTGCAAACTAACCCACATATTGATATTGTGTATTAATTAAATATTTAAATCTGAAAATTATTAAAAATATATTAAAAGGGTAAATTACATATAGTTAATTGCCGTTAGGAACATCAATAATTTATGTATAATACATTTCTGCTTTTTTAGTATAGTTGTAGTTTATGGGTGAATTCACATGCACAATTATAATGGATTATGGCAGATTGTTGCATTATTTCAATGACAAACGAGTCCACTAAAATTTAGATAAAAAAAAAATCTTCATCCAGTTTGTTAAAATTCAATTGGTTTGTTGTAAATCAATGATAACTGACTTATCATAGATATTCTAGATAGATATTCTAAATAGTACAACCCACCCATCACCCAATAAACAAATTTTGGCTCGAATGATAGCATTTGGTTGAGAATTAGTAATAAGCAGGAAGCCACTCAGAGCCATCGATGAACGCTGTGCTGAGGAATGGCTCAACCTCTTCTTTGCTGAACTGACGGGTCCAATATGGACGATCTTTTGAGTCTGCTCCTGGCCCATGGCAATTATGCTCTCCTATCATTAGGTCCCTTCATAAGTCAAAAAATAGCATTTAGTACTTATTCCATGGTATTTTGAAAGTTAACAAATTTGCACATCATACTGTATTTGCAAAAAACACTCAAATTCTCTTATTTTTCCAATGAAGATCCTCGGGTGAACTGAGAAATGATGTATTTGCAGGATAAAATATGGTATTAACTCTAAAGATGAAGAAAAATTAGATCTAATTTACCTTAATTTCTTCTTTGTTCTATACGTTTGTATACTTATGTATAGTATAGAAAACATTTTAGGAGAAGCAAATGCCTCAGCTAATTTTTTTACTGCAATGTTGTGCGTCATTGTACTTAAAATTAATAAACTCATTGTATAAAATTAATACTGTACAGAACATATGGATGTTAAGAAAGAAGAAAGTTAATAGGCCAAATTAGAGAAAATTACTTGCTGTCACCAGAGTAGCTCCAGTTAGTCCAACCAACAGGACTGATGGTTTTGGAGAAATACGTGCTCGAGAAAATGACACGTGAGTGGGCTTCATTGGCTCGGCCGAGATAGACCTCACCAACACCATAGACATTTCCATTCAAGAATACAAAGCCGCTACTATCATCTGCAGATTTCCTATTGTGGGCAGTGATGGAGCCCAGGATTTCGTTTCGACCATCTGGTATTACAAAGATCTCACAATTCTGCATTTATCAATGTTAATTAGTTCAACAATGCTGCACACTTATCACAATAATTGGCACTAGTAAAGGCATGGCGCAATGCCAGAATCCATAATAATTCCTACTAGAAAATGCTCGACAGCTGATATAAAAGGAAATAAAAAGCTGTTAATACTGGATATCGGTTTCATATTAATTAGTGTTATCTTTTTTTCCTTCTATTCTGTTCATTTTCTACACCTGAGGCAATCTTCTTTCTTCTTTACGTTTCAACTCAAACAAAGAACAAATTAAGGAAGAAAAAAGGAAGCAACATTTTTTTAGTATGAATCAAAACTAGGGAAGTTCTGATTTTGTTGGACTTGCCTGAAAGAGAGATTGACCGCGGCCAAAGATGAAGTCGAGATTGCCTTGGATATAACAGCTCTCATAAAAATGACGACCCTTGTGATCGAAGAGAGTGTTGTGAGGGCTGAAGAAGCCACAGTGGTAAAAAGCTACCTTGTCTCCTGCGACCTTTGCAGCCACCGATTGGTTGCGAGGCAAGTTTGGGAGCCCCCTTTCAGCATTGTTCTGAAGCATTCAAATGTTTATGATTTATATTTTTACAGTCTATTTGGTACAACTTCTTGAAATAAAATTAAATAACAATATTTGGAGGTTGCAAGTGTCCATTGAAATATATGCTGGCTAAGAGTTTTTCCTAAGCAATCAGGTTTAAATATTTGAAATGTAGATTCGAAATGGCATATCGTATGCTACTGCATATTTGTAGCTTTCTCTTGAGTTTTTTTTTTTTTGATTATTGGAAAGATGAGCTTTCTCTTGAGTTTTTGTTTTAAACTAACAAAACAATTGTAACCTTGAATGAGATGCCAAAGGCAACAAAGTTGTTGGCTTCCACAGTGAAGGTAGCCGATTTGGAGTTGTCATCACAGGCCTCATCATAAATAATGGTTGTTCTTCCTTTTCCGTTTCCTCGTAGATATATATATGGCTTGTTCTTTGGTACAAGAACCTGCTCCCTGTTCATTTTTCTCTTTTCATTAACACCGCAATATACTTTTACGGTTCAAATTTAATAAAAGTATTTGTAGAAATTCTAAAGACTCTGATTGTTGGGTGAATACATGGCATTTCAGGGCTAGACATATATAACTACCAAATATTTAAAAAATAATAACATTATTTTGATGGGGATAATAAATTAAAATCAAAATGATATCATGACATATCACATTTAGATTCTCAAACTAAAAGTAAATATTACAAAAGTTCGGCCCAAAATTGTTAGCTTGGGTTTACAAACCAAAAGTAAACCCAAGCTAACATTTTGTTTCGTTCGTCTGATCATTAGGTTTATTCTCAAATTGTGGGCTAGATGGGTTTCCTTTCTATTAGATACCTGACTACCAGCAGTTCGGTACCGATAATGTAGGACATTTATGGGTGATGCCCACTCTATTTAAAAAAAAATGAAGAAGAAAAAAACAAATATTACAAAAAGTTCCTTAACACAAATGACCATGAAACGTCAAAAATAAATATCTAAAATGACATCAAACACGATAGGTTCATCAAATAATTTCTCCAAAATTTGCAAAACAATAAATTTAGTTTTAGATGACTAAGAATGGAGATATTGATATTCAACATATTTTGAGAACCATGACAATTAATGTCAAAACCACCATGTTTTAAATTTGTTTAACATTGTATATTTCACAGACCACATGTTAAATTTTGGGGCAATTTAAGAATGCTCATCATTTCAATGTCCATAAGGTAAAACTGCTAACTTTTTAAACCACGCATGAACAACAAGTCATATTTTTACAAATTGATTCGATTCACCAATCACCGCCATCTAATCATGAAGAACATATATCTTCAAATTAAATGAAGAACTCTAAGCTAATTATATGATTCTCAAACTGGTTTTGGTTGTCAATAAATTAAATCCAAACGACATAAAAAGAATACCTATATGTACCAGCTTTGACATGAACAACAACCCACTGAGAATTGCCTTCTGGCACAGCATCGATGGCTGCCTGAACTGAGTTATACTTCTCCTCAGGACCCACTTTGTAGGTCTTTTTTACATCAATCTTAGAATTCAGTAGCTTGGCATTAATTAATGGTTTCTTAGGAGTCGTCGAATTCACAACCAAAACAGAACAAAGAGAAAGAACAACAACAAACCGGCACTGTAGCTATACGGCCAAATCATTTTGTATTTACTAACCGTATACAATCTTTTAGTATTCTTGCCAATTTTTCTCTTTGGTTTTTCAGGGAGAGGAGAGAAAAGAGGAAGATTAATATAGAGATTTGTTGTGATTGGTTGGTTTGCATTAAAGGGGGGAACACACGCAGCCGTTTGAGGACGAAAGAAATGGATGTTAGCTTGGGTTTCTATAGCTACTGGTTTAGTGGTTTGGCCCAAAATAGTTCAGTGTTAGTTGGGTAAAGAAGTTATATTCTCTCTTGATTTTGCTGAGTTTGTGCTTCGTGACCAGGAAGAAACCTACATTTTTAGCTAGAAGCAACTTCATCGTGGTATTTTGTTCAGCAGTGGGGCTGGGCCTGTGAAACGAGGACGGAGAGTAGATGCCATATAGATGCACCATTTTTTTGTAAGTGATAATGTCACCTCGTTCATTTCATTGCAAAAACCCATGATTTTTTAATAATTATGAAATAAATTATAATTTTAATAATAAATATTAATTAATCAAGAATTTTAATTAACAATCGGGTGAGGTTGCGCTTTTAAAACGCGCTAGTCTCATTGACGCCTTTGTACTAAACACATCAGTTGCAAATGCATCTTTCTACCAAACACATCAATTCCACTAGTATCTTTCACAAAATTCAAAATTGATGATCAAAGATTGAGAATTGATCAAGGAGCCATTTAGATTGGTGTCTTTCATAAAAAAATATGGATCAATTGATCTTCGCTGATCACTTTGAAAGTTGTAAAAATCAAAATCTTTTTTTAATACATGGTAGTTCTATCATGAAAAATTTTAAAAAAAAAAATTAAGACACCGGTGAAACTGACAGTTTTTTAAACGATTCACATGTGTTGTCATATTTATTATTAAAATTTTAATTAATTAATACTTATTATTAAAATTATAATTAATTTCATAACTATTAAAAAGATCATGGTTTCAAAAACAATACATGATCAATTCTAACAATAATTTAAAAAAAAAATCTACGAGTTTAGACAGCTGCAATATGTATAATCGAACAGATGCCAATTTAGAGTCAAAATAAAGCTAAATTTTAAATTTTAAATAGCTACGAATACAACAAAAGAAAACCAACATATAACAGAAATAAACTAAAACAAATGATTTTCCAAATTGTCTAATATGACACCTAAATTCTAAGTTCTGCAATTCAAATGAAGAAGAGCATCGGAGAAGTCCCTTAGATGCTCTTCTTCATTTGACTTATCTGAAATAATCATCACATTCTCCTTAAAAAGATAAACCCGCCATACTAGATAAGCACGCCCAAAAATAAAAAGAACACAATATTAATCTATGGAGAACTAATGAACTAATACCATTACCCCTGAAAAACCATTTTATTCCTTTTATTTCAAATTCCCTACAAAAAACAGCACAAAGAGATAAGATATATAGCGCCTGACAATTTTATTCAAACCAAGAGTATCTAAAAAAAATCATCTCATGTTTAAATGTAATTATTGAACCAGCTACATTAAATGTTGGTAGAAGAGAGAATTAATTCCACATTAAAAATGGTATTGAGTGGTTTCATTAATTAAATGGTTAATTTATCCAATATGAATCAGGGCCTCCTGCCTCGATATGACAGCGGAATAATCATTATCAACATTAATCTGGTGTGAAGTAATATGTTATTTTTATTGTAATTCTAAATAAATGCAGATGGAGTCTTGAGGTTCATCAATGACAGATTAGAGAGCCGAACCGTTATAGCTCATCACTTATCAAAAGGGACATATTTAATTGTTATCCGCTCGGTGTAATAGAATTAAGTAATTGGCGTAAGATTTGTATTTGCTTTCTATATATTCAGTGTAATTATTTCAAGTACTTGTGCTTTCATTTTCAATTAAGAAAAAAACATAATGAAGTCAAGTGACCGAGTATAATGAAGAAAATTATAATTAATTACTTGTTCTTTCATTATTCTCATTAAGAAATATATCAATAAAAATGAAAAATTATCTTCAAAATGGTAATAAAAAATCATAAATGAAAAACTAAATTGTATCAATTATACCACTATATCCGATTATACCAAATTATATGAAATGGCAACCAAAAAAAAAAAGGAAAAGGTCAAATTTTTATCTCAGTCCTTGAGAGGGGACAAGTAAGGAGTCCTACTCAATCGAAAAAAATCGGGTATCATGCGAGAATCTGATAAAAAAAACCCAGTAATTTCAAAAAAATTAAAAAAATGCCCTATCCACGATAAAAATGCAAAGACCCATGTCCACCCGCAAATCAAGCAGCCTTATGCGAGTTAAAACACCTCTCATCCACAACATTATAAAATACTCAATTCAATTATAGAGTATTCTTTTAAAATGTTTAAAACAAACAAAATTATAAAAAAAATATTTTTTAAATATTTAAAACTAGAATAAATATTTCATAATTTCATGTATATATTGAATTGTAATTTTCTTTTACTTCGTATGTGATATTTTATAATTCATTATTATAGTTGTCATCACCATCATCATTATTATTATTATTTGTCATGATTGTGGTTACTAATAATATCATAATATTTTATCAGTATTCTTTAAATAAAATTACTTTAATTAGAAATATTTCATTATTATTATTTATTATTTTATTATCACAATTAGTTATTTATCATTAAATAGTTATAATTAAATAATAATAATAATAATAATATTAAAATAATCATAGTCATGATGATAAAATTGAAAAAGACAAAAGTAATATTAATTATAATATAATGATGATAAAATAATTAAAAATTATTAGTAACCACAATCATGATGATGGAAAAATGATAACAGTATAATAATTATATTCTACTAGAGAGAACCAACTAGAAAATCACATTTTCAAAAAATATTTTCTATTTCTATTCTGAAGTCTTCGGTACTGTTTTTTTAGCATGAGATTCAATGATAATTTAAGTCAAAGAAAAAAAATCTTGATAGAATTTTTTAGTATTAGAAGAGGGACTAAATTAGAGTTGAGATTACTAGTAACGGAAAGAGTTTTTGGTATGTTGGTTGGCTTTGCATTTATTTAGGGTTAATAATGGAATTTGGGCTTGGTTGGGTTTAGCCATCATCTACTATATACCTAGTAGCTAATGGACTAAATTAGGTCTAGATAAGAGTAAGACAATATCATATCTTTTCTCGGCTGCCAGTTTGGTAGGGCCCATCTCCATATTCCAGTCATAACATCTGAAATCAGACTATATTTGTGAGCAAAGACCTAGTCGGCTTTTTCTCTCCCAGTCGGCAGGCAGGTATGTGTTCGTTACTTCGTTTCGTCATCAAAAAACACCATAAACTGTACGCGCATTTGAAACAACTTTATAGAAATATTTCTATTTGCATTTCTGAATAAGCGTAGAATCAGGTTCAATTTCTACAGAAAGTAATTAATTATTTATGATTTTGAAGAATTGACTTAGCTTTAGTATTTGTTTGGAATGTACTAACAATTGTTTTTATTTAATGAATGGTCTTATCAATACGCAAATGTATAACTCTTCAGAAATCTTAATTGTGTTTATATTTATCATCGTAAGAATTGGCTTTAAGTTTTTTCAGTCTCTTTTCATCAATGGACTCCTGACATATACAAAGGAGTGTGATTCGTTTGACAAAGCTCCGCATCTCTATTAGATGTTTGAACTTTTTTAGATGTTTCAAGTTTTCAAAACATCATAGACATGACCGGTTTAGCACAGGAGGAGTATTCATTTTTTAATAGGGGCATGCGCAGCCAAGACTTTGATTTTATTCCCCTCTCAGCCAGAAAGTTCCATTGATTGGTTGTTTGGCGTGGCCGGGATTTGCACATGATAAGGGATGAATTTATATTCTCTGCACACAATACGTGGACCGTCGGAGTTTCTCATGATTTGAATCAGCACAGATCTCAAAGTGATTCAGCGGTTCACGTACAGTGCTGCGTAGGAAAGAAACAGGACTCGATAAGGGATGGGACAAATGCCCGAATCAATGCTTGAAAATTAGGCCTCTAATCGGAGGGCTTTGAGCGAAGACAGCTTTTAGGTTCTTCTGGAACTTATTGGATTATTCTATATTTCTTCTTTCTGGGACCCTTGTGCCTTTTTCAGTAGAGCGGATTGGAGAGTAGGTTGGTTGACTTTCCATTGCCCTTTCTCATCATTGCTACAAACTCACTAAAATATATCTCTGTCCATGCTGCAAATAGACAATTAAACTTATCCAAATTCAGTGAAATCTGTTTATGGTTGGTCACAGTTGTTAATGAATAATCCAGCCAGACACTATAAGGTCAAGTTCAATATGATGTATTCATAGGTCGGACTCAGGTTGCATAGAGGTGTTGCTTTTCAGTTCAAAATTCTGCAGCCAACCTGAAAGGATCGCACTTTGAGTCCTTGACATTGTACATTATAATATATTCAATCTAGTTTTAAATATTTTTTAAAAATATTTTATAAATCAAGGTATTTTAAACATTTTAAAAAATATTTACATTTTACAATTGAGTTGAATATTTTGTTTGTACTCATATAGTTCCGTCGATTTTGAAGTGGACAGTCCCCCAATTTTTCGATGGGTATGATCTGTCTGATTTAATACTGAACCTTAAGTTCTAACCAAAGGGTTTAAAATTTGACATTATTTAATCTGATTTGAAATTGATCTTAAACGATTTAAATGTATCACTTAACATTCATCTAACGTTCAATGATATGTTTGTATGTAAATTTGAGCTAAAGAAAAGAGAAACAATGAAAAAAAACAAAACAAAAAAAAATGAAAAAGTAACAAGGAAAATGGATGTTACCAGAACTTGTTGTTTTTCAGAATTAAAATTGCTACAATTTTTTTATAGAAAAATCAAAAAAATATAAAATCAGTTTCTGTAGATTCATACAACTTATTTCTATGAGATCTGAAAAGTTTATAAGATTTAGAGTAGATCTCTTTCTGTTTTTCTTTTTATTACATTTTCAGTCATTTTAGGACTGATTTTGCGTTTATAAGGGATTCATTGATATTAAATGATTTAAATGCATTATTTAGTCTCAATCTAATATTCAGTGATGTTTGTATGTAGATTTAATCTAAAAGAAAAGGAAAAAAATGAAAAATATCGAATTACAACTCAAAAACATCAAAGAAAAGAATAAAAATCGATATTGCACATCAAAACTTCATCTTTATTGCACAAATCAGAATTACAAGCTCTAATACACTCTTAATATATATATTTACAGGATAAAAACCTATCTAGATCTAATTTATAGCTTGAGTAAAAGAGAAATTGATTGAATCTTATATCTTTAGACTTGATTTTGATCTCAACTCGAAGATTGAATCATATTTTATGTCTAATTTGAGTTTCAATTGGTTTTGTAGAGTTTTGAATTAGCATTCAGCTTGGGATATGTTGTGTCTCTTATATTTGGAGGATGAGAGGGGTTTAAATAGGTCTAGGGTGTAATAGATGAGTGTATGAGATCAGTTTGACTTTTCTTTGACACATTTATGCACCAACTGCTTTCATTCATTTTTTTATACTCTTCTGAACATTTTATGGTGCATTAAACCAGTTCTAAGTGTTTTTAAATGTGTTCTAACAGCTAAGAGCACAATTGGAGTTTATTATGTTTGTTGAAAATTTATAAATTTATCATACCTAACCACCACTTGGTCACCAGATGATTTTAGGGACTTCTAGAAGGTTCTAGAGCTTCAAACACGTTATTGTCATTCTCTTCCTGCATTTTAGCCCTTACTGGATTCCAATTATGCACCCGAGCCCCATTTTTACCTTTAGAGCCGATTTCAAACCTTATAGTCGTTTTCCTTCATCTTTTTACCATTTCTCGTGTTTTAAGGTTATTGATCTATAATGTTTATTCAATCAATAGAATGCTCTAGTATATAGTTTGACTAACTCGGTTTTTGACCCGATTTGCGAGTTCATGGTCTCACCAATTTGAAGCTTTTGAAATTCAACCAAACTCTCAAACAATCTCTTGTGACCATGGAGAAGGTGTTTGAAGTGTCAAATTGATCAATTATGACTCGGATTGCTCGATTTTATTTTTGGATCAGAAACTTCTCCTTCAATTTTTCTCCCAAACCGCTCAACCATTTCACGAGTTCTTCATCTCATTGTGTTCTCTTCTCCGTGCTCTTTCCAACGATATATAATATGTGGGTTTTCATCGCACAAGAGCACCAACACCATTTTTGAATTTTGGGTAGTGGAGAAGCTCGGGTACTGTAAGCGAGCTGGTGTAGCAACATGAGAATTTTCGAATTTGGTCCCTCTCCATTTAATTTTTTAATTGGAGCCCTCCATTTGCTGATTTTCTTATTTTCCTTTTTACTTTTAAATTGTTTCTCAAAGATCACTTTGTTCAAATTGCACCAAAATTTGCTCAAAATTTCCTTAAATATAACAAAATTTATGATAATTTTTATTTACCATTTTCCTCCTTTTTCATGCATCAATTAATTTTTTAACGCTTGATCAATTGATTTTTCATTATATTAATCGATAATTTATTTTTTTTTACTTTCGTACCTTCAAAAATATCAAGTAATATATGAAAATTTAATTTTTTCATTAAATTTGAGTTTTGAGATTGAGGTTTCAAATATGTTTTTGATTTAAATTTGTAGGGCTTTGACTTTTAATTCTTTTCTTAAAAAAATTATTTTTTTAAGCATTTATATGAATCTTTCTTTTTTTAATATTTCTGAACTTGAATTAAACTTCTTCGAACTTTTAAATTTGTCTTTAATCTTTAATTTTTTTGTCCCAAATTATTTTTTTAATTCTCCGAATTTTCATAAACACTCACACATTCTCAATTACTAATCCAACAATGTAAAAAAATATTATTGTTTGAGCTAAGTCTTCCACCATCGAAACACGTGCGGACAGAAACGTTCTCGATTGAGAAACGGAAAGTTACTGGAGAGCATCGCATCTCTTTTCACCCAAATTTGTGGAGCTGGGTGGAGGCCACGCAGTACTCTTTCTCTCCACCGCCAATTAGGCATCTCACATTTTGTGTCCCAGAATAATTGGGCGAACGTGTCAATAAAAATGTGCTCTCACGTGAATATACAGAGAAAAAATCCCACCGACCAATTGGTGCCATGCTTGTTCTCGTCGGCTCGTGGGACATGATTCTGATGCTGCTGATTATTTCTCTTTTGGGAGCGGCCCGGTCGGTGTCTACAGGAATTCCAACTCCAGCCAAGTCGCTTGGGGCGAATAATCTATGTGGATATTTTCTGTGCGGAGATCACTGCAGGGAAATCATAACGGTTCAAGAAAATCACAACGATGTGGGAAATTTAAACACGAATTTTGATGCTGACGGATCGTTTATTCCTGTTAAATCATAACCGTTGATAAATGATCGGACCGCTCAAATCAAAAGAACCGCATCTATAGAGTTTTTTCAGATCCGCAGATAATATGGTTTTCAGTCGCTTGTAGGGGTGCAACCGTGGAGGTGGAGTCATGCAACGAGCAATGACTTTGGGTCCCATTAGCACCTCAACACGATGCTCCTGTTCGAAACAAGCTTTACTTTGCAAAGTCGTCTCAGAAATCTGATCTCAATCAAGTGAGTCTTGGGATGGATCGGCATACCCTGACGGACGACAAAGTGCAGCGCGAAATACGGACCTTCCACTGCATTAAGATTCGTGTCTTCACCAATTATGTAACCCCTGCGTGGTAAGACGCGCTGCAAGCTGGACGCGCGTTGCTACCGTGAACTATTGACCGACTCTAACTCACCGCTGACCCGTGACGTCATGCCAAACGTCTTTTGTTTTGGACCTTTCCCAAATACAAAAGTCTCCACCTTGCACCCGAAGCCACTAATTTTATACTGTCGAGCCCCATTCCCCAAGGTGAAAGTTCCTTGTGCTGTTGCACATGGTATTACAATTTGCATAGCGAGCATGTCGTCCGAGATTGAAATCTAAATAATGGGTGAAACGAATAAAAGGCTACTAATATTATAAATCTCAAAAGTCGCTCCTTGTGTTCCTATCACATAATTCTCTGCAATTTTAACACTTTTTAATACGACAATTGTAAAAATATAAAAACAGATTACAAAATTATAAAAAAAAAAGAAAATTATCCTTTTAGTTTTTTTTTTCATTAGTTTTTCATTCATTCATTTATTTTTAAATACCCTTCTCCATAGAGAATAAGGGCCACCATTATCCACGCTAGATATGCAATTTAAATATACAATTGATGCGATAAATTGTATTTTGTATGAATCAAAATTTTAGTAAATACAATTATACTAAATTGATGTTTCTTTTTCAACTTACCCGTCTCATTCAACAATTTCAACCCATATATGAATAAAAAATTGAGATTAAACATGATGAAAGAACTGAATTTTTACTTTTTTTTATTCGAAAGAAAAAAACAATTTACATGATAGATATAGTTTCTGCTATTTGACTTTTGAAATTTTTACGTATGTTGTATAAGATAATTTTATTGGTTTGTCGATTTGCAAAATAGCAATTAAAATTTATATTTTATCTTATTTGAACATTGTGTAGGGACTTAAATATAAAATGAATGAATACACAAGATACCAAATCTAAAGATTAATGCAAGAGCTAAATCAAGACTATATTTAGTTTAGATTTAGTTAGACACAAACTTAATTGAATTGATTAAGATAATTTGAGCTTAAAAGAAATAAAAAAATAAACCAAGCTGGTATGTAATGGCTTAGAATTGTTACAACAACTCATAATATATAGCCAAAAATTAAGAACCATCAAGTCTTTAGATGCTACCATTATCAAATCCTTAAATATGATTCAAGTCATGATGCATCCTACGTCTTAAAAAATATACGAACCATCCGGGAAAAATACGTACATGCTATTTTCATATGTGAAATTTTGTTCTATTATTTAAATTTTAGAGCGCTCTCCACAAACCTTTCTGGTGGACATTGTCCATCATTTTATTTGTTAACTAGAATTGTATATTTATCAATTAAAAATATACAATTATTACTTAATTAAGATTATATTTTCCTACAAATTTGTATACAAAAATGTACGTACTCAACAACTTTATTTTTAGTTGACAATTATATATCAACAGTTAACAAATAAGTGAAATGTCTGCTAAAAATTTAGTGACACTTACCGTTTTCCTAAATTTTAAGTATATATAAAAGTCAAACCTAACTTCGTGTAAATAAGTTTAATGTCACTCGTTTCGTGCAAAAAAAAGCCCACACCCGCCACAGATATATAATTATGATCAGCCACATGAGATCAAGCCCCCTCTCCCTCCCACCTTTCTATAAATTCCCTCCTCCCTTCTTGTTAGGAAAAAGAACAAAGCGCCAATCAGTAATCACACAAAGTCACAAACCTACAATCGAACCAAACGGCAAACGCCATCTAGAGTTCTAGACCCTTGCATCCCCCTTTCTCTCTCCGTGTCACCATGTGTCCTTCCCGGCGCGATCCCACCACCGCACTAACCGGATCATCTCCCATCCTCCGGCCAGCATTTGATGTACTAGACTCCGACCGAGACGGCCGTATCAGCATCACCGACCTCAAGAAATTCTACTCCGATCTTCCTTCCTCAGCTCCGATATCTGACGAAGAGATAGCAGCCATGATTTCAGCTGCTGACTCAGACATGAACGGATTTGTGGATTTCAACGAGTTTGAGAGGGTTTTGACTCGGCGTAAGAGAGAGAACAGTGCTCTAATGGAGATTTTTCACTTGATGGATCGTGACGGAGATGGGAAGGTAGGATTTGAGGATCTGAAAGCGCATTTGCAAATGGTGGGATTGGAGGCAGGAGATGAAGAGGTTAAAGCCATGATTGACATGGCAGGAGGCGGATTGGATGGAGGCGTTAGTTTGGACGGCCTTGTGAAATTGCTTCAAGATGGATTTTGATTTGGTAGAAATTGAGCGTGGTATTGTGAAATTGCTTCAAGATGGCCATTTTTTGCCCCCCCCCCCTTTCGCGGAATCGACGGATACAAGGCTGTCGTTGTCGTTCGATTCTCGCCTTAGAACTATGTTGTACCTTGTGGAGATGCCAAACAGACAACCTGTATTGGTTGTTGTGATTAGGCTGGACCACCGAAATATTTTTTTAGCTTGTTATTGACCGACAGAAATATAAAAGTTTGGTCATTTAAAGTTTTAAACATTTGCGATACAGTAAGCACCTCATTTCACCCACCCTCACTCCATATACAACTAAAATATGACAAATACATAGATATCATATTCATTACTGATGAATTTGAGTTCGAGATAAGGTCAAAAACTCAAAAAACTTAATAATTTAAGTGCTAGAACTTCTTATAGTTTTCAGTTTTAATGGCACAATTACTATTTCAAGATAATTACAAAATTTACACAATACAAGATAGTAACAAGAAAAAAAACAAAGAGAAATAGAGAAAGAGAGAAAAAAAAAAAGAGGGAGAGTGCTCGGCTATGTAACGGCGTGCAACACAAACTTGTCTCCATAATCAGATCCGCGTCCTCTAACGCGCTGCAAGTTACAGCGCAGGAAATCACGTTCGTTCTTTAAATCAACGATTTAGCTCACACCTAGTTAATTTCTCCTATCACGTGAGCAAAGCGTGATTAGGAACCCCTTCTTTCTTTCTTCTTCTGTCCTGTGCAATTACTCGCTTCTTCATTTCTTTCTCTATGTGTGATTCGCTCACTAGCTCTTTCGATTCCCTAACTTGATGCGTTCATCCTTGCACGGATATACTCTGATCTTTGTCATCGCTTCTTCTTTTGACGTCGTTGCCTTTCTCTCTCTTTGTTGTTCGAACAGTTACCTTTCTCTGTCTCTCTCTAATGTCTCACTTCCACTCTCCCTCTCATCGCTGGTCATAAGTTTCTATTAGAAGGCCAAACTGTATAACTTCTGAATCACATATATCAACTTAGTGGCACCATTTGCTGGTATGGGGGTAATATTTTTCTAGTTATTTAGTGGTACCATTTGCCGGTACAGTTCTATACTTCTAGTTTAATTACTTCAATTATGTCATTTGAATGTTTTTTCTCTGCTAATTTCAGTAGAACAAGATACTTGATGCTGTATTGGATGCACTTGAGAAATAATTGGAAGAGAAGATGAAAAATCTTTCAATCAAGATATTAATTATATTTATGCTTATCATTTGAGTATTATTTTAGAGATGATGGGTTATTTGTAATGCACTGTCACAAATTTTGGTATACTTGCACAATTTGTGGACCTTGGTGACCAAAGCAAACTGTACTAAAATTAGAATATCATATTTGGTGCCTGAGCAAAGGTAATCATTAAAATTAACCTACTAGCAAACTGTATTGCCCGATACAGTTGCTACATGCTGGTATGGTGATCTCACTGGTACGAATTAACTGACCTTATCTTAGACACGAGTGTAATAAAGCAATGATGAACATAAACGATGGCATGACATAGTCCGTGAGGGTCACACCAAACCAAGTTCAATATTTCTAGTTTAATTACTTGAATTGTATCATCTGAATGTTTTTTCTCTGCTAATTTTCAGTAGAACAAAGATAAATGAAATGCTACTGGTACAAACATTGGCATATACTGATATAAAAAAGTTAGGAGAAATACAAGGGTATTTCTGGAAATTACTATATGTCACTTTGGTTTTATAGAAAAAATATATCTTAACTAGACTTAATATAATAATGTCTCAACTAGTACAATGTTTTTTAATAATAAAGCTAAAAATACACCATAGTTTGTGCAGTTTTGATTCGGTACCACTGTATCGACTATGGGGGAGGTACCTTCTTTATTATTTTTTCTATTTTTGTTGTGGAAGAATTCCTCAATTCTTGTGGTTTCTGCAAGTTCATATCTGGATAGCTATTTAAATGCAATATTTAATAACACGTTCATTGTCTTTTCTCCTCTTATTTGTTCCTTCTGTTGCATAATGCTTCACATACGTACTTATAACAGTGCCCATATCTTAATTATCCATATTCATGAATAACTTTCCTATATGAAGCAATTCGCAAATTAAAATTAATTATACAAATACATAAACTACCAATTGAAAATCAAATTGCAGACCATCCACTTACAAACAGGTGCTCCTTATCTTAATTGCAAATCGACATTTAATTACATTAATTCACACATCACTATACAAAAAAAAGGAGAAACTAAATTTAAAGAAGAAAGGACATCCCAAGTATATTTATTGAACGTAAACTTATTAACACACGACATCATAAAAGAAAAATCAAAATCACAAATCAAATTACAAAGTCTCCTTCATCTAGCTTCTTCTAGTACCATTTGTAATGTTAATTAAATCAATATCAGAGTATAAGTTTTACAACAACAGTAACATATCGTCAAAATCCAAAGCCTGATAAAATTGAACTTCAATCTTTAGAGAGAGTCTGACATCGTTATAAAGTCTGCTATTAGGTGATTTAGTAGTATCTCTAACTCAATATAGTAGAAAAGAAAAGGTGAAGGCGTGATGGCAGAGGTAATAGAAGAACTTGAGTTTTCTTAGATGATCTTGCAAGGATTTTTTTTTCTCTCAATTGAAAGTAAAGTTGCTCAGTTTGCGAAAAACTTTTGATAATTGAAAAGTAAAGAACAACTTTTTAAATAGAGCTTCAAAATCAGAAAGCGGAGACATTTTCAATCCAAATTATTACTAACGGTTCCTAGACTGTTGTAATGGCTCAAGTAAATATAGACATTATTTTTTTTAGCCCTTAACTAATTCAAAAAAGTTTTTTAATGATTAGACGCTGTAATGACTCACAATGGGTCTTAAGCCGTTATAAAACGTAGTCCTCTGATAATTTTCTTGAATTTTCTTTCATAGTTTGACTTTGAAGCCAACCCTTCTTCAGAGCTGTTGTGACATCTCTTAAGCTTTTGCAATGACTCCAAAGCCATTACAACGTTTCTAAAGAATTATATTATAACTGACTCTGTTAACTTAATTTCTGGGATTTTCCTTCAGCTTCATAGATAGTAAAGAGCAGCTTCTAAGTTTATATGATTATCTTTTTAAGTTGTACATTTTGTATTCTTATGTCATCCCAAGCTTCTTTCGGTTTCTTCTTAGCATCCATCTTGATATGTATAAGCCTTCAAATAATCCTACAAAATACATAAAAAAAATAAATTGTAAATTGAAATTTATTATTTTATAAATTGAAAATGAAAAAAAAATATTTAGTACAATAATTATATTTTTAATGTTTTTACCCATGCATTTCCAGGATTCAACCTACATCGATGAATTCAAGGTGCATTTTTGAACAACATTCCTCCCTTTTTGCATGATACATTTTGATCGATCTAAATTATTAAAAGTTAGTTGATCAATATTTCTTAGCTTCTCTTCTGGAGATCGACAACCTAAAGAATTACACTGTTAGGTCGTGCGCCTGTGAAAATTATATTTATACTAGAGTTTTTTTAGTTGAGTTACGAATACACATCAGTATCAAAATGATGAATTTGATCAATTTTTTCAATTAAAGTACATCATTCTTTCTTGTATTATATTTTATCCATTTAAATTTTAAAATTATAAAAATTAAGGTTCGGTCATAAAAATAATATTTTCTATGTAAAAGGTCAAATTTTATTCCAATGTCTTTTATTTATATTTAAAGTAGAGTGGCTTGATTAAATTCATCTTTATCTAAAAATGTTAAGAGTCCTTTATTTAACTGACATTGATCAAATTACTATTTTTTCAGATTAGTGACAAGTTTTTTTTTTCATTTACCGATTAATCCAAGGATATAATCGAAAAAGACAAAATGGAGCAGACGATGAGATTATACTAGTACAACTATAGCCTATAGACATGATAGCTCTTAGTTCTCGCTTTAATTATATTTAAAGGGGTTTCTTTCTCCCTCACTCTTGGGTTGTACTGTTACTGGAGCTGATGTCGATTTGTTTCATTTAGTTGTTTCTTTACTAATTCATTATATGTAAACGTAACAAGCTCAAAATCAGGATAAAGTTTTATTGTGAGGTAACCTCACTGATTAGCTTCATTGATTTCTTAGCTTTTGTCATAATTAAGCTTTCTATAGAGACTGCATTTCTTATCCCTAAATAAGTACTTCCGCTTAGGATATTCTAATGTTGGCAATTCTCCATTGTATATTGTATATTTGTATGGGTAGTGATATAATGTTTCCTGTTTTGTCCCTAAAGTTATTGATGAATTGAATTTTAGTAAAGAAGTGTATTATATTTTATATAATTGTTGTATTGAAAAAATTTAAGATGGTAAAGATTTATTGTGGGCAATTCGGTCGGGAAAATGTTATTGTTGGTAAAAATTTGCACAATTAATTTACTGATAAAAAATTGCATGCGAGTAGTTTGATTAGAGAATGTTGTTGCTGGTAAAAATTTGCACAATTAATTTACTGATAAAAATTTATATGTGCACAGTTCGGTCAGGGAATATTATTGCTGATAAAAATTTGTACAATAAAATTATTGATAAAAATGTATATGATCAGCTCTTTATTAAAACTTTGATCAACATATTTATCTACCACCAACACATCAATATATTAGAGGGCAAAATTTGGGGATTTTATATTTATTCTATTTGTATTCTGTAAGTTAACTGTAGACTATCTAAAGAAGCCACTACTGGGTACAACATTTTAATAAGATTTTAAATTGACTTGTAAACAATAATCACAAAATGAAAATTTAATCAATTTTTTTGTTAATGGCTGTTGTCAGTTATTTCACAAAGAAAAAATGAATCATTAAAATTTTAAAAATAGTCTTGAATGAAATGAAATCAGATTTTAACCGAACCCAGATATATTTCAACGCCTCAAAAGAATTTCATAAAGCAAAACCAGATCCCACGTCCTTGAATAATTATCGTTTTCTCCCCTCAAAAATATAAAATTAAAGAATTACAAAAATAAGAATGCATATATTGAGGATCAGTAAATTTAAAAAAAAAAATAACATTAAGGATATACTTAAACATAAATTACAAAACGGTATGAATTGGTGTAAGTGCATATGCGGCTTATTGAATATATTATACAACAAACATAATAACATGGCATGATATTTTTTCCGGTAGCGATTTTTTATTATTTTTTTTCTAATTTTAATAATGAGAGTAATAAAATTAAAATTTTAAAAATAGAAATTGCAGCGCACCACTGTCGGTGGCGTGTTGCAAAGATGTCACTGGCAGTGGCGTCTTTTCTTTTCTTTTTTTAGTTTTTTTTCTTAAAAAAACCGGCACCAGGACCAAGTAGTAGCAACTCTAAGTTAAAAAAAAATTGAAAGACGTCACTCCCATTGGAGTTTTTGCACAAATGCGTCAGTGGGACTGACGCGTTTACACAGCACCACTGGCAGTGGCGCGTCGCCATTCGTATTCTTAAAATTTTGATTTTATCACTCTTATTATTAAAATTAGAATTATTTGAATAATTATTGTAAAAAAAGCTGAACAATTGGACGTATCAGAAACATCAAGATCAATTTATGACTGCTCGATAAGAATTAATGAATCATGAAATAAGCGAACAATTCTAGTTAAATCTGATCCGCTTAACTTCCGTTTCAGATGACCCTCAACACCAAATTGCTGAGGAGCATCTATTTTGACCCTTTTAAGGAAAGTTATATAGTTATATATGGAGTTTGTCTATTGTGTTTTCAGTAGCACTTCGGCTGAAACGCTATTAGTCCAAATTTTAATTTTACATACTCAAATTTTTAATTTAAGTATCTCAATAAAATCTTTATATTATAATCTTATAGAATACTAATATTTATCGTATTTGGAGTTAGGTTACTATACTTAATGATTTTTAGAAAGTAAGCATTTTTGATATACAAATTTTATTAATTTTCTATTATTTTAGGGTTATCTTTCAAAAAAATTATTAATTTTCTATCATACAAATTTTACTATGCGCTAGTTCACTATATATATAAAATAAATTTATCATGTGCTTAACCTTACGGAAGACCTCCGTGAACTTAACTCAAAAAATATATCAAATGATCTTTAAATTTTGATTTCTCACTCTCATTTAATTTTTCATATTGAAATCTTATGGGGTACAAAATTTTGGGATGTTTTCAATTTTCTAAGTCACTATTTTTAATTTTTGAAAATAATGTACAAATATTAAATATATTATTATTATTTTTAGAGATAATTTTTAAAAATTAAAAAGAATAACTTACAAAACTCAAAATATCCCAAATTTTTGTACCCCATAAAATTTCAATATGAAGAATTTAATAACAGTAAAATGAAAATCAAAATTTAGAAATCATTTGATATACTTTTTAAATTAAGTTCACGGAGGTCTTCCATGAGCTTAAACACACGGTAGATTTACTCTCTCTCTATATATATATTAGAGTAAAAATACTATGAGCTAAAGCTCACGGAAACCTTTTGTGAGATTAACTTAAAAAGTATATCAAATCATCTCTAAATTTAAATTTATCATGCTCATTAGTTTTTTTATATGAAAATCTTGTGGGATGCAAAAATTTGAAGTGTTTTGAGTTTTTTAAGTCACCATTTTATTTTTTAAAAATGATGTTCAAACATTAAATATTTTATTATTATTTTTAGAGTTGATTTTCAAAAATTAAAAATTATGACTTAAAAAACTCAAAACACTCCAATTTTTTATATCCCACGAGATTTTCATATAAAGAATTTAATGAGTATAATACATTAAAATTTAAAAATAATTTGATGTATTTTTGAGTTAAGCTCACGAAAGACTTCCGTGAACTTAAACTCACGGTATCTTTACTCTCTCTATATATATATAGAGAGAGATGTGTTATGGTGCTTTGCAAAACAAAAAAACCCATATTATTTTGGGGTAAAATTTAATATTCCGAGGTCATAAATGGTTAATCTAAGTTGCTCAATAATTTCTTAATATTAAAATCTTGTGGGATATTAAATTTCATGATTTTTTGAGATTTCTAGTTATTTTTTAAATTATTTTTAAAATTAGTCTTATTTAACATAAGAAAATAATCTATTTCAGGGCTGATTTTAAAAATAATTTAATATCCCATAAAATTTTGACATGAAAAAATTATTGAGCAACTTAGATTGATCATTTGTGACCTCGAAATATTAAATCTTACTCTAAAACAATATGAATTTTTTACTTTATAAAATACCATGACACATCTCTAAATATATATATAAAGACATTAACAATTTTTTTCTAGAACCCATTGCATTGTGGCCAATTTGTCGTGTCATAGTTGCCAAATAAATTTATCAGCCTCATAACCTATCCCGATTCTCGACTGGACTAAAACCTTCAGATCCGCAATTAACTTCAAAATTTGTTCCTACGTTCAGATTTTAGTAATAATAAGTTTTATTAAATTAATATTAATAAAAATAAGAGTGATAAATACGTTAAAATTTCATAAATATATGAATCATTAACTTATATTGTGCAAATATTTCATCCAAAATTAAATTAGTTTTTATTAAAGGCTATAATTTGGTGAATTTATAATTTAATATTAGATCAAGTGATTTTTTTGCTAATAACATTTTTGTATATATAAAAAGCGCGCGCGTACTTTGGTAGTGACGCGTTTAAGTATAAATATAAAAACATTATATACGCCAATTTTTTTCTAGAACTCATTGCATTGTGGCCAATTTGTCATGTCATAGTATCATTCATATATTTGAAATTTTCACGCCTCATAACTCTTATTTTTAATAATATTAATTTACTAAAACTTATTATTACTAAAAACTGTCCTACGTCAGTATTAGTATGTTAACCGCAATTAAAACCAGCGTGCACTTTGAACTGGATAAGGCTTCTCCTGATTGGCTGATTGGTTCGTTCTGAACCACGCAGTACTCCCTCGTAGCGAGCACCACACGTTGCGCACTTCACAGTCGACCACCACGAATCGTGGGTATTTTCGTCAATTCACGTTAAAATAAAATCTTCCTCTAAAATTGGTCCTTCCCGCTAGCCGCTTGATTGCTCCCGAGTCCCGGGTACATCGATCAAATGGCGCGCTATCTCACCGCCCCAGCGTTTCGACTTCTTCCTCTCAATTCCCGGAAGTACCCTTGCAGTTTCTCCAAATTTGCTCCATCTCTCAGCCCCTACTCTCCCGTCGCTGGAACCCTGTCGGCATTGCTCCATAGGAGACGGAGCCACGTGGCAGCGCAACAGGAAGCAGATATGGCGACTGTAGGCGGTGAAGTGTCGACTGAAGTGGTGAACTGGGAAAAGGTATCAGCTGTGCTGTTTGATATGGATGGAGTTCTCTGTAACAGCGAGGAGCTGTCTCGATTGGCTGCGGTAGATGTCTTTGCGGACCTTGGTGTGACTGTTACCACTGAAGATTTTGTTCCTTTCATGGGCACTGGTAATGACTTATCGATAGCACTTGTATTGTTTTACAGTTAATTGGGTTTGAGTTCAGCCAGAATGATGTCGTGGTGAATGACTTCAATTGAAGTTCACTGAGGGACTGAAATCAAAATCTATCGTATTGTGCTAGAAGTGGAGTAAGAGTTGCCTATGATTCGTCTGCAAATCAAATTAGGCACTTAATTGTTGTTCTTTGTTTAGGTGAGGCTAATTTCCTTGGCGGTGTAGCTAAAGTAAAAGGATTAAACAACTTAACTCCAGAGGACTTGAAGAAACGGTTTTTTGAAATTTATCTCAACAAGGTATTTTGTTTTAATCTATAACTGGTTACTTGTTGTGCTATAAGTCTATTCTGCAGTTAAAATTAATTGAGCCAAGTTATGTTTGGTTTCAGTATGCAAAGCCTGATTCGGGAATAGGTTTCCCTGGTGCGCTTGAACTAATAAAGGAGGTAAATATAACATCTTAGCGATCTATTGAAGTTTTTGTTATCTAGGTCAAAGAGCAGGCAATTACATTTTTTTTTCCTCCCTTTTTCTTCCAAAAACCAGTGCAAGCAAAAAGGACTTAAGGTAGCTGTTGCTTCAAGTGCGGATAGAATAAAAGTTGATGCAAACTTGTCTGCCGCTGGGCTGGCTCTTTCCTTGTAAGTTCTTTTATCTGATTATATTGTCTATGAATAGATTTACCAGTTGAGACTTGGAAATGGAAGGAGATTCTGTTTCCACACATGAAACCATCCTTCTTCTCATTTTTGTTTGTTAATATTCAGGTTTGATGCAATTGTTTCTGCCGATGCTTTTGAAAATTTGAAGCCAGCTCCTGATATATTTTTGGCAGCATCAAAAATCTTGGATGTCGAGCCTGCTGAGGTAATATATTTAGTTGCAATGTCATATTTCAAAGAACGATCTTGTTAGTGTAAACTTGTTGCTTCTCATGCTAGAAAATGTAGAAAAAGCTTCTAAATATCTGCCTAATGGAACTATTGACAATTAATGCTGACTTCATAAGTAAGAATTTAGGTACAAATTGAGGCATGAGCAGAATACAGTCAAATAGACCCTGCCTCTACTTACCTTTTAAAACCAGAACCCATCCTCCACTTACAAAAAAGGGAAAGGAAAAGAAAAAAGAACAGTCAAAAGACCCATAAAACAATACATTGAATTAGCATGAAGCAAAATATTTGTTTCACCTGTTTATAACCAGTACCAAAAATTCTAATGCCTGACATCAATGCAATATATCCATTAAAGCTAATGAGAAGACAATTCTGCATTTTCGTAATGTTTGTAGTCCTGGTTGAGACTGACCTTATAAAGGAAAAAAAAATAGTGTTATCACAAAAAAAAAGAGGCTTTATTTCTTCAGATTACAGAGGTTTAATAAATAAAAATATAGAACTTAGGGAATCACCAATGTTCTGTTTGAGGAACTCATCTATGGTCTTGTCTTCTCTTTAATATATCTAATTTTAATGATATATACAGTGCCTTGTAATAGAAGATGCTCTTGCAGGAGTACAAGCTGCCAATGCTGCTAAAATGAGGTGTGCTGGCAGCTTCATAGTTTATTGATTTATTTACTCATGAGTCATGATGACTAATTCAAAATTCATGATATAATTAACATAATATGATTTCGAAAAGTGCACATGATTATCACATTCATACTTTATATTCTAAATAAATTCTCTCCTTTTTTTGTGTGTGCTAACCTGCAGATGCATTGCTGTGACTACTACTTTAACCGAAGAGGCTCTTGATCTAGCAAGTCCTACTCTTGTTAGGAAGGACATAGGAGATATTTCAATCAACGACATTCTGTATGGTGGTTCTGTTAGTCCATTGAGTATGTAGCTGAAGAAATGAAGAGCAGTTTCTTTTTGCAAGCTTAATATGTTGAACACTAATCTTGATTATTAATAAACTATTCTGAAATTTAAGTATGGTTTTCTTGTTTCCAAAATGTTGTCAACATATGTGAGATCTGAACATGCTTTTAAATTTCTCAGTTCTTGATATGAACTGGATTGTTCCAGTATCTGCAAGAGCAGAGCTCCAAATATGGCCCTGAACTTTGCAATTTCAGTGTGGCCTCTCTCATAATGTTCAATGTCTTCCATTAAATTCTTTTCTTTGTTGTGTTTGATACTACCATCAATAATTATAGCCCTTACATGGCCAGGTTTTTAACAATGTCACATCCAGTTGTAGAACTGGCATTGAAGCAAAAGTGCGATAAATTTGAGTACGTTTTTTTGTTTTTTGGCTGTCAATGTGGATCTTACCCTTCACATGGTAGCTGCAAACACATTCGCCATGTATTTAGTTGTAGATCAAGGACCAACAGTCCACATTCCCAGTTCTGAATGTTGAAGTTCAGGGGCTGTATTTAGTCAAACTTTCAATTTTAAGTGCTATTTTTCTACTTTCCCCTGATCTAAAAATAGTAATGAACGCTGAAAAGTTGGTGCAGATGGGAGGGGACAATATGCTGGCTATTTTGAAAATGCTTTGTCAGAGGGACCTAATGGTAAAATCTCTGAAGACAAAAACTCCAAATATCAGAGGGGTGACTTCCTTGGAGGGTAAGGTCAGTTCAACAGATTGATTGTCAATTGGAGTTTCTGAAGTTCTTCACATTACATTCATGAATTTTAATTTGCACAATATGGTCCAAGTAATATGAACTTGTGTGCAATCTATTATTAATGGGTTTTCAAGGTTAACTTTCCGAAACAAAAGTAAAACATTATAGATGAAAGCACACCCTGTACTATTTTTTGTTGTAGTTTTAATATTCTCGACTAAAACATTACATTTTCTTTGAGTTGTTTGAAAGGAAATATTTTTTGTTTTCCTTTTCTAGGCTTCTAAGCTCCCGTCGAGAAGTAATAAGATATGGAAGTCTGGGAATTGCTATTTTTTCTTTCCTCATTTCCCTTAGAAACTGGAAGGTATTAAATTTGATATAATAGTTACATTGGTTGAAACAGAGCCTTTACATCATGTTCTTTCAAATCTTTTCCAATAAAAGGAGGTGTTTGTGCAGGCCATGCAATTTGCGTCTCCTAAAGGCCTACTCAATTTTTTCATTGGTCAGAACCGTTCAATATTTAGTCAGAATGAAGGTAGGACAAATAATATTTGGCTGTATATATTATGTTATATGATTTATGTTTGCTATTCTATATAAGCTATACTAATACAGCTCCTTGCTCTCACTTTTTCAGGAGAATCTCAGTCCAGCAGAAAGCAACAAATAAAGACTTACCTAGCTGATTTAGAAGCCAGGCATGTAAAACTATTTATATATTTTTATCGCCTACTTTTTCATTCCATGCAATTACATCAGTTATATTGTTAACTTATTTCTTGATATTAATTATTGTAGGGGATCTGATGCAAATGTGCCTGAGTTTCCAGCTAAACTGGACTGGTTGAACTCGGCTCCTCTTCAGTTTAGCAGGGTAGATTTCATATATTTTATGTAATATCCAACACCTTGAAGTTTTCTTTTGAATTTAAAAACTTTTTCAGGATTTAAAAGGGAGAATAGTTGTGCTAGACTTTTGGACCTATTGTTGCATAAATTGTATGCATGTTCTCCCTGATCTGGAATATCTTGAGAAGAAGTATAAGAATGAACCTGTAAGTTCTTTTTAAAGTTATTCACAGTTAATGACATTGATACTCTTACGTCTCTTGAGTGCCGGAACAATTTTCTAATCTTCACAATTAACGGAAGGAATTTCATTATAAGTTTATATATATATATATATATATAGAGAGAGAGAGAGAGAGAGTAAATCTAGCATGCTCTATTGTTAATGAGTATGATAAATCAAAAATTTTAGAGCTGATTTTCAAAAATTAAAAACGAAGACGTAGAAAACTCGAAACACCTCAAATTTTTGCATCGCACAAGATTTTCATATGAAGAATTTAATGAGTATGATAAATCAAAACTTGGAAATGATTTGATATATTTTTTGAGTTAAACTCATGTAAGGTCTCCGTGAGCTTAAGAGCACGCTAGATTTACTCTCACTCTATATATATAATTATGTTCTGAATTGATTAGCAAACTTATCTTCGATTCCTATATTAAAGAATTTTGTTTTGATTTTATTTTTTTGCACTTTAAAACTAACCTGCTGCACTTTCTTATTTTATGCAGTTCACAGTCGTTGGGGTGCATTCTGCAAAATTCGATAATGAGAAGGATCTTGAAGCAATTCGTAATGCTGTTTTGCGATACAACGTGTCTCATCCTGTAAGCCTCGAATTAATATATTGTTTTGTTCAAATGCATTTCACAGGTTGCACCTTAAGTATACAATTGTTTAGTCCTGGATTTGTTTTCGGTGGCACTGGTATTCAAATTTAAGTGATCTTTGGTTACTGTATGTATAACAAAATAAGCTCTAGGAGAACCAACCTTTGGACCACTGACCAAGGTAATGTTTTCCGTGAGGGAGGTCGTATGTTCAAAATTGGATGTGTTTCTTTTTTGGACGTTTAATGTTGGGTGGTTTAGATCCCTCTTTATCTCAAAAAAAAAAAAGAATCAGCCCCTAAATATTCCTACTTAGATATTCTTTATATACTGAAGGTAGTAAATGATAGCAACATGTACATGTGGAGAGAACTGGGAGTCAACTCCTGGCCAACATTTGTTATCGTGGGACCCAGTGGAAAAATCCTGGCACAGTTATCAGGTGAAGGCCATAGGAAGGTACATACAACTCTTTGCTCATACACGTGCATGAGTCTCTATCTTTTGGTTTTTCTACAGATAAAACTGGCATTTTTACTTTTGCAACAACAACACAGTCTTTGATCTCAAATAAATTGGGGTAGGTTAGAAATGAAACCCAATCTGAAATCATAGAGATCAAAGATCTCAAATCAAAAATCTATGATAGTAATAGTAATAATGATACTAATAGTAATGATGATGAGAAAATTATTTCTGACAGTAATGATGATGACAACAATTGTTTCTGGTACTTGAAACCAGAATAATGCTAGTATGTGCTCAAAGTTCATAAAGGTGGTCCATGAGGTCTACTCCAAAATTTATTTTGTCGAATCCAAATGACTAGAACCAGTCTACTTCATGAGTGATACACTTGCATGCTATATTTGCAAATTTTCAATTTCATGTAATAATAATGAACTGGTCAGAGATGATGAAAATGAATGCATTAAACTTGCAAACCTTCCTTTTTTGGTCGTTTTGCCTTAACATTAAATTAACTGAGAAATCTATGAATATTGTACGGAAATACATAAACATAACAGTAGTTCCATAAAATTTTGTTTGAATTATACCTGATTATTGTATGGACTAACTTGTTGCTACTGACCCAACAATAGTTGGCTTTTAGTTGGAAAACAAATGTATTTGTAGAGCTATTTTGTAAACATGGACGAAGTTGCAATAAATTTGAAGAATCAAATCCTGTTGATGATCGGTCAACAGAGTAATTAAATGTTATCGGGAATTAACATTGAACTTCTTGGTTTTTAGGATCTGGATGATGTCGTTGAAACTGCACTAGAGTTCTATGGGGAAAAGAAATTACTACAAAACAAATCTCTTCCTTTGGCTTTAGAGAAAGATAATGACAGTCGTTTGTTCAAATCACCACTCAAGTTCCCAGGAAAACTTGCAATTGATTTGCAAAACAATAGATTATTTATATCAGACAGCAACCACAATCGAATTGTGAGTTAGCTCTCTCTCTCTCTCTCTCTCTCTCTCTCTCTCTCTCTCTCTCTCTATTTGACTCTTGTTTTCCCTATCCCGCTTAAACATATTATAATCTCTACCTAATGCATACTAATTCTCTTTTGCAATTAAGGTTGTTACAACATTAGATGGGAATTTTATCACTCAAGTGGGTAGCACTGGAGAAGAAGGATTGAATGATGGTTCCTTTGATACTGCTTTATTTAACCGTCCTCAAGTACATCTTCTAGACTGGTCTCTTATCCTTTTGTTTGGTTTTTTACTTAATATTCGTCTATTGTTACTTCTGTAGGGTCTTGCATACAATCCGAAAAGGAATGTTCTTTATGTCGCTGACACTGAAAACCATGCTCTGAGGTAAATAACTTTTCCTTTTTTCTCTCTCTTTTTCTTCTTCTTGTGTGTTTCTGTGGGCTTTTGGATGGTTGGGGTAGGATTGTGCTCAACTACTAAAAGCCTGATGGTAAGCGTATAGTTTCATCATATGCATCTTGCTATTTGCAACTCACATTTCTTCATAAATTTATAGCCAATTACAGGCAATAAAACTTTTCATATAATATCTTTAACAGGGAGATTGATTTTGTTAATGAGACCGTTAGAACACTTGCTGGAAATGGAACAAAAGGTTCTGATTATAGAGGAGGTGGTCGTGGAAGTTCTCAGGCATGAGAAAAATTTAAAAAAATATATTTCTGTCCTTATAAATATTTTATTTTTTATATTCACAGTGCATTTATTTAGGTTCTGAATTCACCATGGGACCTTTGCTATGAACCCTTAAATGAAACTGTGTACATAGCCATGGCCGGGCAGCATCAAATATGGGAACATAATATAAATGATGGTTTTACCAGAGCTTTTAGTGGTGATGGATATGAGAGAAACCTAAATGGATCAAGGTAGTTTCTATTCCTGACATTTTGCCTTGTACAATCACCATTTCATAATACAGGTCAGGTTGGGTCGGCTTTGTTAAAGGGCGGGAACCTACCTGATTTTACCCACCAGCAGCCAAAAAATGGCGATATAATTAATGCCCATTGATCTGTTTTGGTCAGCTAGGAAGTGTCACCCAATGAGCGGACACGTTTAAATTATGACTTGTGGCACATGGCGAGTTGTTCTTTCTTATATGTTTATGAAAAACATTGGCCTCATTGGAGTTTGGCATTTTCATTTTTAAAAAGTAGAATGTAAGCATGCATATGTGAGGCAGAACCTATTTAAATTGCCAGCATGTACTGAGATCCTGAGTTACTAAGTGGTCAGAAATCACCCGTGTTGGATCAGATCAATCATTGTCAGTCTACAAGCATTATGATGAAAGAATATATCAAGTTTATAATATGGGTACATGATGCAGTTCCACAAGCACATCATTTGCACAGCCTTCAGGAATATCACTGTCTCCTGGTGAGATTTGCTATTCTTACTTGTTAACATTGTAATGTTGATGTAACAGAGAATAAGTTCTATACTTCCTACAGATGTGCAGGAGGCTTACGTAGCTGATAGTGAAAGCAGCTCAATCCGTGTTGTTAATCTAAAAACTGGAGGGTCCAGATTGATAGCTGGTGGCGATCCATTATTCCCAGAAAATTTGTTCAGGGTACTGGTTGAATCAACTTGTTTTCTATATAGTTTAAGCTTCCTATATATATTCTTGATTATTTTTTTCTTTTTGGTAAATTAATCGCATTAGTTGTCGTACTTGTAGAGAACACTTGTTTTTTCTCGTGATTTCAACCAACTTCTTTAAGATGTTTACAAATATACTGGCAGCACTGTATTTATATAGTAATGTGATTGTAAGTTATGTTCTGATCAATTTTAACAACTTAACCGTATATCAAGGCCCAGAGGATGCATTATGATAACATCCATGTCTAAATTAAAAAAAAAAATAATCAAACAGACAGGTAAAAAGTTTGTGTATTCTTGGTACATATGAAGTAGGAGTAGAGCAAGATGGGGACAATTGTGAATTTCTTGTGCGAACTTAAGACTTGTCTGGTGTTATTTCCAGTAAGTCAAAAACATGTTTTTCTGTTAACCATGTGTGGCTTTTGCTGTTATCTAACCAATTACTTTATTTTTGATTAATTTTTTTTTTGAAGTTTGGAGATCATGATGGAATAGGTTCAGATGCACTCCTTCAACATCCATTAGGTGTACTATGGGGATCAGATAATCAGATTTACATAGCTGATTCATACAACCACAAGGTAGCTTTCTGGAACGCAGTTGCATCAGTTTGTCTAAATTGTCTATTTACTATTTTAACATTTGTGCTGACTATAATTTTAATCTGACAGATAAAATTGCTAGATCCCGTCACAAAAAGAGTCAGGACATTAGCTGGAACTGGAATTGCAGGGTTCAAGGACAGTGCTGTCTTATCAGCTCAGGTGAGCTCAATTGCACAAATATTAACTTTTTTTGCTCAATGTTTGATAATCTCTGACATTCGATGTCTTGATCTTTCTTATTTTTGTTGAATAGCTTTCTGAACCAGCAGGGCTTGTTGAAGCAGACAATCGTACGTCTCTTAAACTATATGTTTTGTTCTTCTTTTCCCAAACAACAACAAAATTTGCATCATCTTGCAAATAATACCTGTTTTATGCTTGTTCGGTAACTAAATAATTTTTTATCATCCACATTTAACAATTGAAAACAGGTCTAGTCAAAGTAAAGTGCTAAATCACCATGAATTCCACTTTAGATAGATCAATTTTCTATTATCTGTGCATGGTTTTATGCAACGTGCATGTCCAGTTGATTTGATTGGATTTAGTACTACAATTGTCAGTGTTAATTTATGGTATTGGAATTAGATTCATCTTAAGTATTTGAAATATTATGTCTTAGATCCAAATATGAAGTCAATTCATATTGTTTGCATGCATGATAAGGTTCGGCCGTTTGGCTCTTTCTATTGCAAAAGAAAAAGAGGGTTATACTAGGAATGGTTCTTCTTGCATCAGCATATATTTATCCAGTTGGTATTGTTGTAGGAATCGTTATATGCTGGTAGGCTTCTAATAGCGGATACAAACAATTGGTGATTTATCTAATTATGGCTGAATATCTTGCAGGCAGGCTACTGATAGCGGATACAAACAATAGTGTGATCAGGTATATTGACTTGAATGATAAAGATCTACAGTTGCGCACACTGGAACTGAAAGGTGTGCAAACTCCAGAAAAACCAAAGTCATTGAAGCGCCTGAGGCGGCGTTTACCAGCTGATGTACAAATTATTAAAGTTGATGCTGGTAAGGTCAAGGAAGGTTACCTGTCGCTCCAATTTACAGTACCTGATGGTTATCATTTCTCTAAGGTTAGTGATATCATTCTGTCTTTGTTTTTTATCATTTGAAACATTGATATGCAGAATGAGTATCATTGGCTATGGATTTTCTAAAACACTGTTTTTGTTCTGCTAGCTCATGTTAATGAATGTAAAAATATTCTCATGTTAATGAACACAAAATATTTAATCTAAATGGAACCAATCCAAATGAACACAAAATATTTAATAGATGACACTATTTTTGTGCTGCCTGGCTCATGTTAATGAGAATGTAGTCTATACAATGCACCGATAAGCGGTAAGATATGATATGCTTAACTAGATTTCACTGTCTTTTTATTATTTAGGAACTTTTTTTTGTTAAGTGTAACATTTATACCCTATGTGAACTAGATTACAAACTCGAAGCTAAATATAACAAATATTTTTGTTTAAAACAAATATATGTTTTTTGATTAATCCTCGATAAGCAGGAAGCACGTAGCAAGTTTGAGGTGGACATTGAACCTGCAAATACTATTGAATTGGAGCCCTTTAGTGGAGACCTAAATCCAGATGGGTCAGCATCCCTTTATTTCAAGAGAGTCTCTCCTTCACCAGCAACTGGCAGAATAAACTGCAAGGTAACTATGAGAACTATTTATGAGTTTGATTCTAAGTTGACGTCGTGCTTATCTTCAGAAAAATTCACAAAACCCACAATGCCAACCAGTCGATTGCTTGTACCAGCACCTGGCCTTGGTTTGGAATCTGCTGGTAACTCCAATGTTTCAGAACAAGAGAATTTTGTCATTTCAACAAAGTTCCATGACAAGAAACATTATTGTAGCTACTCGGATAAATTAATCCTTGATTGGTTCCTAGGTAAATCATTTAGTCTATCAATCATGGATTGCCATATTAATAGTTCATTTAATTATGCTATTCGTAGGTGTACTATTGCAAGGAGGATGAGGTTTGTCTCTACCAACCTGTAGCTTTTGATGTGTCATTTCAACAAGAGGAATCAGAATCCAACTATCCTGCAAATATTAAACTCAGTTATGCAGTAATTCCGAAAGTCACTTCAGGTACTTCACAGCTAATATTCTCCAGATAAGAGTGTTAGAAGAACCAGAACTATATATATATATTTTTAATTTTATTTGTAGTTACAGTACCTTCATTACCAACAAATGTATAGCATGTAAAATTTTGCAATTGAAAAGAAAAAGAAAAAAAAAATAGGGGTGGCATAAAATTGTTCCACTGCTTTTCTTTCCACTTGTATTTTCCTGAATTACAAAAAAGAAAAAAGAAAAAAGAGGAAGCAAGATATGATGTAAGTATCATGATATAAGCTGAAACAAATGAAGACTTTACTTTATTAAAATTTTCAACTACTCTCACCAAATATTTAGCTACGGTTTTCAATATAATTGGTATAATCTCGTTATAAAAGAAGGCTAAGGAAAATTAGAAAATATACAATAAGGCCTGGACTCTTAGTCATAAAAAATTAGGATAGATATAATTTATTGCAAAAATCGCTCGCCAGCAAAATTAAGTATAATGTTTTATAATATTGTCTGATTAATCAAGTAACCATGTTTCCACATTCCAGCTTTATCTAGAAAGAACAAGGCAACAACCATCAAGCTTTTATCTTGTTAGACGGCAGGCCAATAAACTAAATACATTTTAAATGATAGCTGGCAAACCTCCATACCTAATCCTGTTGAGAACTAGTGCAACGCTGGTTAATCCAAACCAATTGGTTGATCGGTACATTGTGCAATTGAATCATTAGGGTTCCAAAAAGATTGCTTATAAATGCAAACAGTCCCTATAAACTCTACCTAGCTATCATTGAGCTAATCTACTTTTTGGAGTAATTTCTCTTTGTAAAGCCGCCTGTTATAATGATTAATCCATAATTCTTTCCGTCTCAAGGGTCCTTTCTACGAAACCTAAGAGTAGACAACAAGCTAACAACCGAAAAGATTAAAATAATTATGGCACTTCTGGTACATTTTACAGTTATATGTTCGTAGTGTGAGTGCCTCACTGATTCCAGGGCCCTCACAGAAATAAATGACGACAGCTATTCTTTGCTGCTGTTACATGCTACTTAAGTCTTCAGCCATCACAGGAAATCCGCTCTTAGAAGGCTTTAGCTTTTAAGAGTAACTATACTTTATTTTATTTCAATTAGGAAATTCGCCTAGCACGTGTATATTCTCTTTAAGCTATTCAATTATTCCATGTCTTTTGAGTTTGGAGAATAGAATGTTAGTGGGTAATTTAAAATTTAAAATTGATTTTGCCTCCAATCCTATCGTTGGTCAACTGGAATTATCATTTTTAAAATGCTCGCAAAAGCTTCAGTGCCTGTAATTCCTTCCCCTTTTGAACCTTCTCATTTATTAATCTCTTTTTTATATTATTTTTTAATTATCTCTTTCGATCTCCTATATTATCTTTTTAAAACCCTATCCTATAGACAAAATAATTTTACGTTTGCCCTCAAAAAATTCAAATAAAAAGTTAAAAAAATCAAAAGTTGAAAAAGTATAAAAAAATATTTTTTAAATATAGAAATATATTATTATTACTTTTTTTATATGATGTAGAATATATATCAGTGTAAATATGAATTTCTATGACCTATCATTGCCGGCCATAAGTTAAAAATATCCATATTTACACTGATATATAGACTAACTACATCACTGGCGCTGTCATGGTTTGCACTTTGCAGCTTCAAGAATATAGTAACTAGTACTTTTCATTGATATTCTAATTTCATATTTAATTTTTTTTTTGTCCGAGGTCACTAAACGGTACTTTTCTTTTTTTTTTAATTTCTGTTTTAGTCGTAAAACTCTGATATTCGTTCAAATTTGATCATCTTGTATGTTTTTTCATCCAAATTTAACTGTAAATTTACATTATCACATTGAACTTGTACGTTTCTCAAATTATCAAAAAAGATTGTTTAATTATTGTTGTCCTATTTCTCATAGCTTTTTTTTTACTAATGATCGTGTAAAATTTATTGAACTAATTTATGTTATTTGAAATATTTTATTTCACAACAACAAAAAATATCCATTTTATGTATTTGGCGAGAAGATCCTTTTATTACAGATTATGTTTAGAGACGTTAATATATGATTAAAAGTTTTGTATTTTATTATTGAAGGTATTCCTATTTTTAAGATTTAATTATTACAAAATGACAAATTAATCTTTTTAATTAAATAAATAGTTCAAAATTAGGCTAATAATATTTATTCTAAGTCACATTGTTGCTTCTAAGAAGAAAGAACACATATTTCAAAGCATGGCAAGTTCTAAATTTTTATATTAAAATAGAGAAAATTGATTTGTGTCATACATTATCCTACTTTAAAATTCATATGAAAATTTACATGTATAACTAGATGCTGCACAAGTATATGTTAGTTTTTGGATGAAAAACTAATAAAGTAATCAAATTTGGATAAATATTAAAATTTAGTTACTAAAATAGATAAGGTGAGTTCCGTCATCAAAAATGGATTTGAGTTAAGGTTTAATGACCTCCGAGAATTTTACCCTTTTCATATTTATTAATTGGCTTGTCTTTTGCACTGAGGTTGCTCGAAAAACATTCGTAAACAACATTCTTGCTTTTTTCCTATGATGGTAAGATAGAACACTATGATCATACCAATTCAGCATTTTTATAATGGGTGCGAGTTCATTGTCAATATTTGATAATGTTGAAAGTAAACTTTTTAAAAATAGTTTAAAAAGAACAATGAAAATAAAAATAATAATATAAGCATATTCTTATAAGTGTTTGATCGTGTTCCAAATTTTATATAATTAGCTTCGTTTTATAATCATAAAAAACATTAGTAGTATTTTGTGGAATATAAAATATCACTTGCACTAGGTTATATTTGAAATACATTAATCCATAATTTTTTTTCATATAATTTGTCGAAAAGAATCATTTTCGGCAATGGCGGATCTTCATACCAATTAATTGGGCCACGCCCCCCTTAAATTCCTAAAATACAGAGTGAATTAGTTATGTTTTTACTCAAATATTTTGTGACCCTTTCTTTCAATTTGTTATTTTTAAATGTTTTTACTCAAATACAGAAAGAATTATTATTATTATTTACAATGGCCATGTTCGGTTGAGGAGTAAGTGTGCTTATTTTTCATTTAAATAGTCAAACATGCATAATTTAAAGAATCATAAGTAGAGATAAAGGAAAAATATGGCTCCATAACTTATGGAGCCTCCTAAATGATATAAGTTATTCCTCAAGTTATGGAGCCATGAGACCCATAATCCATACTATTGTAATTATTATTTTACCATTGTTTCTTAAATATTATTATTTAAATTCTAGATATTTGAGTATTATTGTATTATTATCATTATTATTAATTATTATATTACTAATAATTTTAATTATAATATATATACTTATTTTTATTAACTATTATTATCATTAATCTAAATAGTTAATGATAATTAATTAATTATAATAATTAAATATTTATTGATTATTATTGTTACATTTAGTTATTATTATTACGATTTTAACCTATTTTCATCATGATTTTGGTTATTAATAATATTATGATTATTTCTATATTTATTATTATTAGTACTATTATCATTAATTATTATATTATTAGTACTTTTAATTATAAAATATTTAATGATCATTATTCACTATTATCATTATCATTATTTTAAATAGTTAATGATAATTGGTTAATTATTATAATTATTATTATGATTTTTATTTGTTTCACCATGATTTTGGTTGTTAATAATATTATGATTAATTACCATTTTACTCTTAATATAATTATTTAAGTTAGAAACAAATTATTATTTTATTATAATTATGATTATTATTGTATTTATCATTATTACTTTATTATTATAATTATATGGCCACTATATTTAATTGTAAATAATTAATGATAATTAGATAATTATAATTGTTTAGTTAATGTATTTCATACTATTAATTATTTTCACGATGATGATGATGATAGTAAGAATGATATTGATGTATTATTTATTTATTATTATGAAAGTTATTTTTATTGTTGTTGTAATAAAAAATATTTTATTAGTAATATAATTGTTGTTATTTGTATATTTTAATATAATGATGTAAATATTATTTTTTTCTTATTCCTTTATTTGCATTGCTTAACTAAGCATGGATAACTTATGATGACATAACTCTACATATAAAGTTATGTCTCCATAACTTTATGCTCTAACCAAATATGGCAATATCGATAGAATACATGTACGACCTAGACAGTATGATCACAATGGGTCCAGTTGCGCACTAAAGGGAGAAGAGCTGAAACTATTACAAAGTAAAAGATGAAGGGCCACTGAACAGCATCTCATATATTAGGTTTGAATGTTGGTCTTTAGAGAGGGACCTGTGTTTAATTTGTAATGTTGGCTGTTGGTGTTGGTGTTGGGACTTGGGAGTGACTTTAGAGTCGTAGAGGGCTTATTTTTCTCCCCTCTGAACGGTCTCTTCTACGATTCAGTGAGAAAATAAAAAAGGAAATTAATATTCCTTAGCTGTTTTTTATAATCTTCTTCTTTTTATTTATTCTAGTATAATTTTGTGATAGTAAGAAATTAGTATACCTTAGACGGATTATTTTAATCAAGAAAAAAGCACGTCTTCATCATTTTGTTTAAGCTAGAAAATCAGGTGGTTATGGAAACATAAATAATTTTTTGAACAAGAGAGAGAATAGTATTGTAGACATCCATGGCAACTCTTTTGAAGGTAAATGGTTCCTCAGTCAGTGACTCGCGACACAATATGCAAAACGTGTACAGGCCACAGCCAATTGGGATTCTCACATGCCTAAACAGTAGTTTGATTTTTATGATCTGCTGCCCTCGTCTCCGCCATAAGTACATGAAACAGGTGGATTGGAGCTCTTTTCTTTAAATTTGGTCACATCAATCGCATAGATGATACATGGCGTGAATAGTTTGCGTTCACTTTTCAGTTTTCATGGATTGGATATTTGGATATCCACAATCTAAATGTTCCATTTTATCTCAGTCAGAGATGCCATGCCAAGACCAAATAGGACATATATCCATGGCATGATAAACTTACAGAAAATTCGCCAATAGTTGCAATCATATGTCAAATACGCCAAGACCAAATAGGACATATCACTGGCGTGATAAACTTACAGAAAATTCACCATTCTTTGCAATCATATGTCATATACTGTGTATATTACTTGAAACAACAAGCAGAAAGAAAATGACAATATATACATTACTTCAAACGAGCACAGATTCTGTGTAGCTCCTGCCTAGGAGACAAAGAGAGTGCTGGTTTAGTGGCGACAGTATTTAAGGATAAATTTCCATCATTTTTCCATATTTTGGCAAGAATTAACGAACCATAATTCATAATTCATGAAACAACCCACGATAGATCGGACTTTCGGTCTTCAATGTAATTATTACATACTTGTATTTTGTATTCTGCACATGCATTGCTATAGTGATGTCTTTTAAAAAATAAAAATAATTTAATAATCAATATAAATTTCAATAATGAATACATAATTAATGTAAAATAAATACAGAATTAAGAGTAAAATTGATATTCAGAATTTAAGAAAAGTTAAAATTTATAATTGATGGTAATCTAAAAAAAGAAAGAAACAAAGTAAAACAATTATACTCCTAAATTATGCAGCATTTCGTGTAACAATCAAAATTGAGAGAAAATTATAACTTCAACAAAAACGATTATAGAGATAATAACATTATTTGATATATAACTCAATTCGATAATTCATATTAGATCTAAAAATTTAATAAATTTTAAACTTTTATAAATTCAAAATACTTACGTGCTTATTAAAAAAAATATAGGAATTTTGATTCCAACGAGAGAGGCATAGCAGATAACTTCCAGTCTTCCAATCTTCCACATTCGTTTTTTATTATTTTATCCCCTCAATTGTCTTTTTTCATAATCGTGCAGTGTAGAAAATATTTGATTAAACGAAGTGCAGAATTCTTGAACGACTTGCAAAGATTGAAATACAATAGCCACTTCGCATCAGCCAAAATACACCGAGGAGAGGATGCATGTAGAAATGTAAAATCTTATCATTTCCAACTTTGGTATCGCTGTCCTTATTTTACCCTCGTTAACTACTTTTATCAGAAAGAGGTTAATTAAATTGAGATAATTTATTAAAATCTAAAGACATAAATTGATGATACGATAGTTATGCATTTTCGAAATAATTTGCCATGCATCCCCTCCAACACCCTGTAGCGTGCGCATAAGGAAAAAGAATAGTGGATGATTTAATTTATAGATGAAAGGTTCTTGATTGGACAATGGGTATTTCCAATGTACTACAAGAAGTTAATACTCGCTATAACTGGGATCATGACAAAATAAAATGAAAGGAAACGATAAATGACTTGTTAATGATCAATATCGAATTCATATTTCCAGGCAGGAAGAATAATAAAGATTTTTTTTGTTGAATGGAATCTCAAGAATATAATAATTGAGAATTATATAATTTATCAGTTCAATAATATTTAGCAATTTATAATTATAAGTATGTTGGGGTTGGGGGGTCAAGATAAACAATATCATCACACAAAATATGGAGGTTAAATTGGTTATATTCAACAAATAACATTGAATTTTGAGGGGGGAAAAATGATGGAGGCCTTGAAAAAAGATGGTCAAGTTTGAAAGATGGAAGCGATATTGCCGAGCTGAGTAGAAATTGTTCAGCTTTCTCAGTTGAATTGAAGAGGGCGATATGATATCCAATTTTATATTTACTAGTTTTCTACCAATTATATACCTAGGATGCTATTTATAGATTGATAAAAAATTATGATAATATATTGGGACGAATCAAGTTCTTCCACAAGCTATGGGCCCAATAAATAGTTAAACACTATTCTTGCTTAAAATTTTATATATGTACCTGCGCCTTAGTTGGATGCGTGTTTAGCAGATATGTAAACCCATGTGTGTGTTTTTTTTTCTAAGAATCAAAATATGAATTCATATATATTATCACATTAAATTCTAAAATTGAATTCGATTCTGTTTAATGTTATAAACATAGAAATAAAGAAAGTACATATGTATATTTTTAGCTTAATACCTTTCGACTTGCAAAATTATATTTTGGAAATAGTTGTGTTAAAGTATTTGATAGACTGAATTAATATTACTTATTGTTTTTTAATGAATTTTGTTTTGAGTAGATTGAAATATAACCTTGTGAGTGAGTAATGTTTCAAGATATATTTACTGGTTTAATAATATAATGTAACATAGTCTTTAGATTTAATAAATATTTACATTTTTGAGAATTTTTATCAAATTATATAATTATCAATACACGAAAGTAAGACCTTATTTTTCTAACTCCGCCCGAATTAAAACATACATCAATCGTTTAAACCAGTGATTCATGATTTGCAATTTATACAGGCAAATCAGTTCCAAATTAATCAGACGGATTCACTCAGAGTGGATCCCACGAGAAAAAAAAAATACTTTTATATCAAACAAGTAAATCCCAAAAGGCCAAAACAGATTTTATAGAGAAATTAAAATATATTACTTTAATAGTCCACCACGCCAGGAGCCTCAGCGCTCAGGCGCTACCCGCCAAGAGTCGGACAATGTAGCTCACGGCGTACAGAGGACGGAGGCAGACCGTGCCCATAGAGCGGTGGAAGAAGCAGAAGCCATGCATCTGACAGGTTTTAAGTTCCACGTGACAATCCACGCAACTGAGGCCAGGGGGAGTGGCGGTGGAGACCACCACACACCACGCAGCCTTCCATCCTCCCATGTGCGCGCGGCTAACAAAGTGCCCAAGAAAAATAAATTAAAGAAAGATGCCATTTTCACAAAACTGTCCGCAAAACAGCAATAATTTATAGCCTCTCTGCAGGGCTACTTTTGTCCAAGGAGACAACAGCGGTGTATCAGTATCATACTATCAGTATATCAGTATATCAGTATATATATGTAATATGCATATGCTTGCTCATGGTCATGGACCGAGTCTGAATCTTATCTAGCTAGTATCTTGTATCTACACCTACCTCCGTTGGTATCAAATTATCTGTACTCGGAGTTGGCGCACCACTTGTATTACAAAAATATTAATACGGGAGACGTACAAATTAATTAATCATTTGTTTATTTAGAAAGACGCATTAATTTGCTGACTACAATTAAATTATGTACCTCATATGTATAGGAACTTCTGTCAAGAACTATTAATGCTCTAGTAACCCCAAAGAAGCAAAACAAGGTTACTAGAACAAAAACTGTTGAAATTACCAAAATGTAGTTAGTTTGAATTGCAAATAATTAAATATATAAGTGTGAAGTGATAGAAAAGCAAATTTATGAAGTGCTAATTAAAAACTTCCACTAAGATTATATCATTGAATTAAGTAGTATTGTGAACAGTGGCGAAGTTGCAACTCATAATCACATGGGCTAATTTTTTTTTTTTTACATCTTATATATTGTATTTATTTTTTTGGAATTAAAATATTTTTTTGCATAATTATACTATTAAACATCATAAACCTTTTAACAGGTATATTCATTTTTAAATTTTTCGGGGGCACGGCCCTACCCGTTTTCATAAGACTTGTGAATGTATCCTGAGATGTAGAAGTAAAACTCCAAATACACCAACTATCAAGCTTTTAGCCTTTTACATGTTAAACATATTAATTGTCATTAATTAGCATGTGCTTGCAATTATAGTACTTCTCTTTTGCCCTTTTCTTATCATGTGATACCATCCAACCTTTTTTCTAAAGTTGAAATATAGAAGGATGTTGACTTCTCTTCATTTTGTAAACAGTAAACACAGACCCAGTGGTATAAAGGATTGGCGTACATATGGCAGTGCTAATTGCTGGTACCGATGTTGCTAGATAGGAATTGATATTTTGTAAGCTGGTGCGCCAGGCGCATGTTCATTAGAAGCTACAGAACGCAGGATCCCCCGGCACGCGCACAGCCGCACAGGCACAGCTAGTTTAAATTCCAGCCGAGACGACGAATAACGAATTGACCTTATGTGGAAATAAATAATCGCTGGTTCAAACGGGAGGGTACTTCCGTCATTTTACGATTCACATGCAAATTACAATCCATCCTATATCCCGCACCCGCAGTCGATTAATTAAATCACGGGATTAAGGCTGCGACGTGTCGTTTCTATATGTTTCGTTTTCCTGGACTTGGTCTATAGAAATTAGTGTGTGGAATGTGGCCCGAGGAAATCATAGAGCATTCTCACTGTGTCAATAAGTCGAGGAAATAAGATCGGTCCACCTATAAAAATTTCTTTTCTTTCTGTTTATTACCTCCCCCTTTATATGTCCTTCCATCCCTCTCCTCCTCTTGCTCCTCTCTATTCCTCTCCTCATTGAAAATTTCCAGGTAACACTACTCAAATTCACTCCACAAGAACCCCTTTGTTCTTTCCATCGGACAGCGATTTCTCACCAATTTCTATTCAATCCGTCAGGTATTGCTCTATCGATGGAGGCCGAATCATCTACATCCAATCAGCAGAGAAAACGAAAGAGAAGCGCTGGCGAGACACCGGACAAGTCCGCTCAATCCACGTGGAGAACCGACAAGGAGCATCGCCTCTATTCATCAAAGCTTTTGGAAGCTCTGCGGCGGGTCCGATCTGGGTCGGGTTTGCTGAGAACCGAACCACCACGGAGTCGGGCGGTTCGAGAGGCAGCCGACCGGGCCCTTGCCATTTCAGCTCGTGGGCGTACTCGCTGGAGCCGCGCCATCCTCTCGAGTCGATCAATCAAGCTTAAGTCAAACCGGATTCGGGTTCCTGTACCTGCGCGGCCAAACCGGACTGAACTGGAGAGGAGCCAAAGTGCCGATCGTGAGAAGAAGAAATCTGTGGTTTTGCAAAGGAAGGCACGGGTTTTGGGACGGCTAGTGCCGGGTTGCAAGAAGCTGTCCTTTCCATCCCTTTTAGAAGAGGCATCGGATTACATAAAGGCGCTTGAGATGCAAGTCAAGGCCATGAGTACATTGACAGAGATATTGTCTATGATTGGAAGCAGTACAGAGGGGTTGCCAGGACCGTTACAGGATGGTGGTGCTAGCACCAGTACCAGTATTGCCAGTATGCCTCCGCCGGCCTGAGAATTGAGCTGGTTTATTTTATTTGGTTTTGTTTTAGGAGAAATTCATGTAATTTGTTGTAAATTTCGGTTCAATCTTAATTAGATCGTCTTTTTCCTCTCTTGGAGTTGGAGAGAGTTGGTGGTGTATTAGTATGCCTCTCTATTTTTGCTTACTTTTTGTATCATTTCCGACCACTTTTTATTTCTTTTGTTGTTGCGCGCGGTACGAAATTTGGGTTAAATTTTAGGAGAGCCACCGTACTTCCATTCTTACAGAGAAAAAAGGAAGCTCCTTCCCAGATGGATAATTGGATATTGTTTGATTCGTGCATTTGTTTTTGAACAATTTGCCGAGTTGTTTTCCAAAGTGACCTTCATAATTTTAAATTATATATATCTTTTTTATGTAATGGCCCTTATGTACGGTCTGTATTATGTAACCTGGCTGGCTGGCTCATGTCTATACTACTCAAATAAGTAACTTGCAGGGTGTCAGATGCAAAAGAGACTGTATAATTGTACAAGAAAATAAAGCAATACCTACTACCACCTGCTTTAATAAAAAGTCGTGATACGAAACGGGAAGGCGAATAAATGTCACATGGTCTCCGCTCTGAGAACCCGGTATTATATCGTTGGCCACCTCATCATTCACTTAGATTCTTTACTCCCACAGTACCTTCCCAACACCTTACAAGTTACAAGTAAGCCATGTGCTGTGGTTCGATTAAAAGAAGATCCAACTGGTGCGTGACACGTCAACAGCGTAAAAAGTATCGCGCGTTCGTTAAGGTACTCATTATGTTCGAACGGACGTAACCTTTGACGCTTTCAAAACCGTTGTTGTGAACCGTCCGATGTAAATATACCATGGTTATTTAAGTTTCATCCGTCCATAGCGATCCCTCTCCATTCAATGAAACATGGAGATGTCAACTGTACTGATCGAACGAGTTGACGTGATGACCGAATCAACTGACAATCCACGAGAGGTAATATCGCTGAAAAATGGAGAGGAATTGATGAAAGTGATTAGGGGGAGATTCAGGATTTCAGGGGGGGTTTAGATGCGTCGCTTTCGCTCGAGTGGCATAATAATTTCTCCATAATATCACAAGACGACAAAGACTTTTCCTGCAATAAGCAAGCCATCCTTTCAGGTCCTACTCCTAGTTGTATTAGAACGGGATCGAGTGAATCGGGAATCGAACTCCCATCCACGATCCAATAAGGATCAAGGATTCATTCAATCACCTTTCATTTTGCCTGTTAAAGCTTACAACGAAGTGATTGAAGAATGGACGGTCCAGATCGTAAGAGAGATGTCGGATGGTGGAGAAATGCACGGGGCCACGGGCAGAAGGCGCACAAACCAAGAGAAGTGTCATAGAATCGTGGGGAGAAACGAGAGGAGGGTCGGACCATGAGCTGGCTCATAATGGAGTTGTCTAAATGCACATGGGGATGCAGATTAAATTGGATGGACCAGGCGCATTGGTACTTGCCCTTTTGATCTGTCGAGGCCCGCATTTTAGTTGCTGGTAGTGCGGTGGGGGTCGTCTGCGCCACGTTCAAGTAAATGAGGCGGATAATTATAGTGCAGGAAACAGGAACGACAAAGCCCCCAGCTGTTATGTCACCCCAATTTGTACTTGATGATCCCTCCAAAGGTCGGAGACGGCATATTGACATAACATTCAAATAGTGTATTATAGTAATTCCCCTGTCTGGACTTAACCAGTTGTATTAATATTATTAATTTATTATCTGTGTATACGATTCTGACTGTATGCAATTATTATTATGTCATTGAAGGAGCTCACAAGCTTGCCTAGAACTGGATTACCATAACAAAGGCGCCCATTTATCCAACTTAACCTCATTTTTTAATTCAGGTTGCCGAAGCTCCTCTGACATGATAAATAAATCGTACTCTCGGAGTTTAAAAACAAAAGATTGAGGCTGTTAAGGCATTGACAAAGAGAGGCGAAGATAATTTAAAATTTAATTAGGATTTTTTTGGTTGAACATTATGGGGATGGGGAATCTGCGGTGGCAGGGGAAGGGGGAGAGCACGTGGTCCGTACGATTGGCAGAGGGATGGACGGTGGATGGGATGGCGTCAGACGTCAGACGTCAGGCGTCACGTAAGATCAAAACAGATCCATGCGCCCCGCCTCAGGCCACGCCACCGTGAGCTAGCCTGGCGCTTTGCGCAATTGCTCCTCCCACCGTCATCTAGGCTGCATAAAAAAGTTTGGCTGGTGGTTCAGCTCGGACTCAACTCGAGCTCGAATTAATCTAGTTCGATTTAATTTCAATCGAGTTAACATGGCTCGATAGTTAACTGAATCAAATTTGATTTGAAATTAGCTTGACTCTGCTCGAATAATTTGAAATTTATTTATTTATTTGTTCAATTTTAATCTAATAATTTATTTCTTGTTATCTCACCATCTTAACGGCTTAACAACTTTTCGTACTTATTTTACTTTTTTACTCGGCTCATATATCTAACTCAATACTAATTCATATACTATTTTTGTAGATATATCGAATTTTTAATTTATAAATATATTAAATATAAATATCAAACTAAATCAACGTATATACATTGATTTATGAACCAGCTCGAATAATAACAGATCGAGCTTGAGTTAAACTCTTTAACTTAAAATATTTCACGAACTCGACTCGACTCCACTCAAATTTTCATAAATAAAATTTAAACTAAACCTGACTTACGCAAACTCAACTCATTTATAGCTCTACCTCGATCTCTCGACCTCTCTGGTGACTGGGGCCAAAGAGTCCAAGACGACAGTCGGCACGAGACCTGTGTGAGTGTGATTATCTGTGAATTGGGGTGCGCATCCAACCGCGGATTTAATGCATGTTTCTTCTTTCCTTCATTGCTCCATTTGACTTGCTCAATTTGCTTCTTCTGTGTGTATTTGTCCATGTGAAGAAATTGCTTCGAACAGTGGGGTAGTTAGAAATTTATTTTATTAATTAATCAGCGTTAAAGATTTAAGAATCTTTTAATTTCCAAGAAAATAAAGTTAGATTTTCTCCTAAATTTAGGTTTTAGGAGATGGAGGCACTATTTACACCAAAATTTTACTTTGCACACCGAACCAAAATTAATACACTTAAGGGTGGAGGCATAATTTTGATATTTGGGGTGCCGATATGCGGTTATATGTCATCTGAACATTGAAATTGATAAGTTAAAAGACCGATATACCGTACGAAATAAAAATACATGATAAATTTTAACCGACATGTAATTCTTATGAGATTGGAGGGGGAGGAGACGGACCTCCCAGCCCCTAAATCCACCCCTGCAAATGCATGTAATAAAATTTTCTTCCAAGATAAAAGATACAATCAATGACTGTTTTGCGCTCTTCCATGAAATAGTTCTTCCTACCAATCTAAAAATATAATCGAATAGTGGACATCATGTTATCTTGGCATCCCACAAAATTGAAGTTAGAATACCTAATAATATCAAGTTTGTTTGATATGTCAGCATATGATGTTTTGTTCTTTATAAATATCATAGTTAAGGCTACAAACGAATCGAATTAAATCGAACTCGAACTAATCAAACTCGAATTGAAGTCAAACTCCAAATAAACTCAATTATTTTAATTTTATATTATCATAAATAATTAGAGTAATAAAATAACTAATACTTTATTCATTTTATAATAAAATTTAAAAAAAAATAAGAGTTAGACTATGGTGCTACACATAATTAATGATTAAATTTGCTACGGACACAAAATTTTAGGTAAATTATTTTCAAATCTTGATTTATGGATCTCAATAATTTTTTTATATCAAAATATGATGGGATATAAAATTTTCTATTTTTTGAAAATTTTAAGTATTAGTTTTGGATTTTTTTAAGATGATTCAATAATAATAATAAGATAATATATATTTTCTAGGTCATTTTAAAAAATCCAAAACTAATACTTAGAAAAATAAAAAAATAGATTTTTTTTTATATCCCGTCATATTTTGATATAAAGAATTTATTGAGACCCAAAAATTAAGATTTGGAGATGATTTAACTATATTTTTTAGTCCGTAGAAAATTTAATTATTAATTACATGTAGCACTATAGCCTAACTGAAAAAAATAATATTTTTATTAATTTAATAATAAATTAATTTTATCTTATTAATTTCATAATAAAATTATTGTATTATTATATAAATTAGAGTAAAGATACCGTGAGCTTAAGCTCACGGAGGCCTTCCGTGAGCTTAACTCAAAAAACATATCAAATCATCTCCAAATTTTAATTTATCATTCTCATTAAATTTCTTATATTAAAATCTTATGGGATATAAAAATTTGGAGTGTTTTGAGTTTTTTAAGTTATGGTTTTTAATTTTTGAAAATTAGCTCTAAAAAATAATAATATATTCAATACTTGAACATCATTTAAAAAAATTAAAAACGGTGACTTAAAAATCTCAAAACACTCCAAATTTTTGCATCCATAAGATTTTCATATAAAGAATTTAATAAAAATGATAAATTAAAATTTGGAGATTATTTGATATATATTTTGAGTTAAGATCACGGAAGTCCTCCGTGAGCTTAATCTTTACTCTATAAATTATTATCTAAATAGTTTAAAATATATACACTTAACTATATATTGACTATTATGAATCCAATTCAAACTAGTTCAATTTATCAGACAAGTTGTGCCAATTCAGTATGTAACATCTGTGCAATTTACTTGTAATTTTTGCAAGTTGAACCTGGAAAATAGTTATGTGATATAGAAACAAAATATTCTCTGTAGTAGCATCCTCCCATATTTTGGTGTCGAGTTTCTTTCTACACAATGAGGAGAGTCAAAAATAAAAAAATATATATATATTATATCGGTATTACAGTACAGAAAGGTGTGGTGTGTTTTTTGTTTTGTCTATATATTATTACTGCACCAATCAGGTTTTCAGTGATCTTACATAATTGATAAAATAAAAGGCAGGAGACTTCCTGTTTCTTTTGGATGGAGAAATGTTAACTTTTTTTTTTCTTTTCAGTTTTCCTTCTCATGTGGCCATTACTCTCCTTCGAGAGGAGCACGTGGGGTGGATTATTGAGTGGCGACAGTGGTCCCCTTCCTGGCTAACTATAAAAAAGTGCAAGTGTTTTGACCTTTTGTGCGTTGCATGGATTACCACTTAAACAGTTCACAGTTCGCCTTTTTTTTTTTACATTCGTTTCTCGATTTATATTTTGATCATTTTTATTTGACCTTGCAAAATCAAACTGAATCCCCTTATATATCTTCTTAATACACAATAAATTTAAAACAACTTATTATGACAATAATCAGGTATATTATTTTTTTAATATTTCAAAAGTTGATTTTCTACATCATATAAGTCAGCTAACTAAGTTGTAATCATATTGTATGCTTACGTTGTACGTACACTTTTATTTAAAGTAAAATCACTAAATATAATTGTCAAAATTCGATATTGATCGGAATATGCTAAATGATGGATATGTATTTGCGTTTGAATCCAGAAATTTCAATCATTTATAGAATAACACATGAGTTTTGTACGTCTCGGTGAATTTACATTTAGATTATGTTAAGATGCATATGATGAACGATCATATGAGTCCTTAACACTCTGATATATGATATATCTAATAGCAGGTTGCATTTTTTTCTTGCTATTATTCTATGAATTGTCCTAAAAACATAATTTTATCCCATTCTTGCATGTGTCCGGTTTGGTGAATTATTATATTATTTTCTTCATTAAATTCTAAGAAAATTGGTATTCTTAAAAACTAAGTTGTTCCCAACAGATTGGACTAATTAAAGAAATTTCTGAATCTAGTATGTTTTCTCAAAACAAATGAAACGATAAATTTATGTATCGTGGAGACAAATATCTCATCAACCAAGCATGTGACATAATTGCAATATCCAACCAGACAGCTTTTAGACATTAGTTGACAAAAGGTAATAATTACTATAATTAAATTTAGCGGCGAGCTACAATTAATCATAAATGCCGACGTGTTGTTTAGCAGCTATTGATTAATTAGAACACGACATCAACTTTAGGAACACGTTAAAAAAAATCGTGCATTATTTTAGTAAATTAAAAGGGTTACGATGCTTCACGAATTATAAAATTTATCGTATTTCATGTTTATATTTTGAATTTGAAAGTTCAAACGATTGATCCAAATCATTGAACATGATCGTCATATTGAAATATCTTTGAAAATTAAATTTTATATTTAAAAAAAATACTATTTTTTACATGGGTGAAAAATCACTAGTATCGGATTATGCAGAAATCGTTAGATCAATAAAATTTGTACCCATCTAAAAAATATATTTTTAAATTATAAAATTTGATCTCCAAAGATATTTTAATATGAAGATCATGTTCAATGATTTGGGAAATTCATATTGTTCATCTTTTTAATTTTCAGGCTAAATGTATGGTTGTAAACTTTCAAGAATTTGAAAGTCATTTAATACTAGATCAAAATGATAACAAAATGAATGTATAAAAAATAATCAATCATAAATAACTACATTTATTTATTTTATTATAATTTTCTCAAATAGAGTGTGGTACAAAAATCATAAATTTATCAGCATATCTACATTAGAAATTAACAATATCAATGTTTGGATTTTAAATTTAAGCTTAAAATTTTGAAATATAAATTAAAAAATGAGTTGATGATACACAAAATTTATGACAATAGAATCCTCCTATATATATACACACATGCGCGCACATGCACACACAGAGAGAGAGAAAGGGAATGACTAGCATATTTCCATTTGCATTTCAATCCAAAATCTAAATGACTCAAATTTTCATTTTATATACCCAAAATTTTAATAAAAATAGCTCAATAAAATATTTATATCAAGCCCTTGTAGAATACAAAGTGCTATGATATGTTGGAATTATTTTATAATGTTTAATGATTTTTAGAAAATGATTTTTTGTCATGTAAGTTTTAGTTTTTTTATTATATTTGGGCTACCTTTATAAATTTATTAAACATAGTAAAATCATTTCAAACATGGTAGAAATATATTATATAAGATTATAATATAAAAATTTTATTGAACTATTTAAATTAAAATTTTGAGCGTGATAAATTAAAATTTGAGTTTTTCGATTGGGTTTCATTTTTTTACATTTTTAAAGGCTTTGAAATGTAAATGAAAGTCATTTACATTTTGAGTTGAAACTATATATATAGACAAACTATATATATAGAGAGAGAGGGGAGAGAGAGAGAGAGTTATGCTATATTATTATGCATAATACAGATTGCTCTCATATTATGGATAAGTTCTTTATTTTTAAAATCAAAATGGTCGATTTGAACTGCTCAAAATGATTTTCATATGAATGACGCGCGCGGAGGGCGCATGCTTACCTTTAAAATTTATAAATCCCTGATAGTACCTTGGTCCGGCCGCAAGCATATGATCTACGTTCAGTATAGTAAGGGTGTCGAACCACAGAGATGGTGAAAACTAACAAACTTGACTTACAAATGTGCAAAAGTAAGAAAATGAGAGGTTTGTTTAGTAAAATCAGTTTTTGATATTTTAAAAGACTAAAAAGAAATCAATAAATATTTTTGGTTTGTTTTTGTATTAATTGGATAAATGTTCCTAGGGTTTAGTTATGCTTCTACTTGATCTATCTCATAAGGTCTGTATACTCTCATATACGGTATGTATGCAGCGTAGATAAGTTATAATTACTAATCAAAGGTCATACTTTCTCACTAGTTCTATGAATGCTAAATGAACATTACCTAGACAACAAACTTCAACTTTTATATGTTGATTTTTTTGTTTAGTTGGTGATTAGTTAAGGGTTCAAAAATTCAATTAAATCTAACTCTCACATGTTGGCTTAGATCCATTAGTTTAAGTGATGGTTATCTGTAGGCACACTTGATCTCTCGATCTAATCAGGGTTCAACCTCTCGGACTCAACCTGATCTACCCTCTAAGATCTCAGATCTACCTATTGTACTCATAATGACTTTAGTAAACTACTTGAATTTTAGACGATTAAACCTAGAGCCTGATCATGGCTCGGGACCTACCCTAGAAGATCAATAACAATCAAGCATGTATAAAGATACTACTCAACACAATCAAAATACAATCATAAAATGAGAAAATTCTCTAATAAGCAATCATAATCTAAGTTTCATATCCCTAACCTCTAAGAACTAAAATACTTAGCCGCACATGATAAAATATAATAAAACAGTAAAGATACAGAAAATGAGTACCGAAGACATAGAAGTAAGAGTATCAAAAATAATAAGAAATGCTATAATAAATCAAAGCAAACTCTAGATCTGCTCATGTGTCAGTCTCTTGTTGCAGTATTTGTCTCCTCTAGAGTGTTGAACTCCTCAATCTCTTGATTCACCTTGAAAATGGTCAAGAAATGTCGAACCATAACCGTCACAATCCTAGGGTTTGGAGCATCCCAGATTCCCTCTAAAGGTTGTTGGAGGCGGCCTTTTATAGTGGAGAGTTAATAAAATTAGAAGGGAATTAATCACATTAATTTCTACCTTATTTATTTTAGTTTCGAAAACAGCTCATACGGCCCGTATGGGTACTGTTCATGCTACGTAATGGTTGGTATTTTGACCATAACTTTTTCGTCTGAACTCTCATTTGAGTGATCTTAGATCTGTTGGGAAGCTAAGAACAAGTTCTATAAGATTAGCATATCAGTTTAGCCATTCCATAATAGTATCATTGTAGAATTTGTCATAATTTACTGTTCATGATCCATCTTGACTCTGTTCGCATTTGAATTCTTCTAAATAATGTTTTGAGCTTTTTAAGTCATCGTTTTTAATTTTTAAAAATGAAGTTCAAATATTAAATATATTATTATTATTATTTTTAGAGTTGATTTTCAAAAATTAAAAACCATAACTTAAAAAACTCAAAACACTCAAAATTTTGCATCCCAATAGATTTTCATATAAAAATTTAATGAGAATGATAAATTAAAATTTCAAGATGATTTGATATATATTTTTTGAGTTAAGCTCACAGTATCTTTACTATATATATATATATATATATATTAGTGATTGTAAAGGATAGTATGTTGTGGGATTTGCGCATAATTAATAATTTTAAGTAAAAAATGATCGTTTTGAATAGTTCAATCTATCTCCATATCAAAAATGATCGTTTTAGAATTTATTTACTATTTTTTTGAAAAGGAAAATATTATTTTGGATAAATTAGAATTCTCAAATTAAGTTATTTTCTCCTCATTCAAAAAAATAGTAAATAAATCATAACAATAAAAAATTTGTTTACTAATTAATAGATTTTGAAATGGATATTAGACTGAACGATTTAAAGCGGTCATTTCTGACTTAAAATAAATAATATAGCGGAAAACACTAGTGAGACATGTCAATTTCTTAGTATGGTAGATAAATCGAACTTAATCTCATTGGAGTTACCGATGCGGATTTTGCCGGTGATAGACTTGATAGAAAAAGTACTAGTGTGACATGTCAATTTTTTGGGAGATCATTAGTATCATGGTTTAGCCGTTAGTAAATTTCGGTGTCTCTTTCAATGCTGAAGTCGAGTACATTAATGCGGGAAGTTGTTGCACATAAATATTATGGATGATACAAACTCTACAAGAATACAATTTACACTTCCGCAAAATACCAATAATGTGTGACAACACTAGTGCAATAATGATCTCAATGAACTCTGTTTTACATGCACGTACCAAGCATATTGAAATTCAACATTATTTTATTTGTTATCATATTGAAAGAGGTGATATGGAGCTCATACATGTTGATACTAAAAATCAAATATCTGATATATTCAAAAAACCCCTTAATACACAATAATATTGTGTGTTAAGATTTAAATTAGACATGCTTGAACTTTCTTAGTAATTAAAGATATAACATACATACTTAAGTATGTTTTAAAGCATAACTGTCATATTTTTCCAAATCCTATTGAAAAATCAATAAAAATCGTGTGTCTGGCCCTGAACCGTTATAACGATTCTTTTGAATATATGTAGTATTTTCTTTTCTTTACTTTATCTCCACACAACCATTGGCAATGATTCAAACTCCCAAACAGTCGTTAGAAACGATTCAGAAATCTTTTAACGGCTCTTGGATCCTAATAGGGTGGATTCAATCATAGAATAAGCTTCAAACCGTTATAATGATTGAAGGATCATTATAACTGTTCACAGAAATAAGTTGAAATTGTACCCTGACATGGTGGGTTCACAAAAGAAAAGTTGCAACGATTGAGAGATCGTTCAACAATTCAGCAACCGTTAACATTATATGTGACATTATAACTCTTCATTAAAGGTATTAAATAATTTTTATCTGACACAAAAGGTCTCATCTGAAAGAGAAGCATAAAACATTGTAACGATTCAGAAAATCATTATACGATTCAGGAGATCGTTGAATGATTCAGGAAGCGTTGAACGCTTGGTAAACAGTTATAACGGTTCAACAAAGGTATTCAATTTTTCTTATCCGACAGAGAAGGTCCCACCTGACAGTGACAGAATGAACCGTTTCCACGGTTCCTTTGACCATTGGATGATTGATAAAATGTTATAACGCTTGGTAAATCATTATAACGCTTCAGGAAAGCTGAATAGATTTATAACCATTATAGAATCTTCTTGATATCTGATTTATTGGGAAGTGGCGTCTTTTGAACTACCTGCCTTAAAAACCAACAGACGTGGTTGTTCATATTAACCTCTCTCATCTTATTATAAAGGTCTCAATTCTTCCTTCTCTCTTCCAACACATACATAAGAGTCAAAGTTCCCTTCTCAAATCCTTCTTCCAGAATTTCTGTTAAATTTTTGTCTTCTACAAAAACCTGCCAAAATGACTTCTCATTCCCTGGACTCTCCTAATTCAACCTTTTTCTTATTTTTCTTATTGTCATGGCACCAAAAATATCTTTCATCAAGAATAAAAAGTGAAAAACTGAAGAACAACTACGGCGTGAAAAATCAAGTGCTGGAGCCGATCCCAACCGCATTCCAAACTTAAGCTACTATCCGACTTCATCTCATCCCTCAAAGCAAAATCCAGCAAGTGGTTCTTCTTCACAACAACTATCTAAACCTCAAGGACAAGACAATCCTAAAGGATCATCCTCTCAAGCCATCATCCGCTCAATAGCAGCACCACCACTTGGTCCTCCTGCCACTTTCGACTTCAAATCCATTAGGTAGAGATTTGAAATGACTAGGATCACAATGCCGAGAGGTTGGTTCTTAGTTCGGATGATAAGCATGCCACTGCACCGAATGATTCAAGGAATTGGTTTCTCTATCGATCAAACAATTTAGCAAGCTATTTCTTTGATAATTTCAAAAATAAAAAATTATTGATTGTTATTTTTATCATAAGGGTGAAAATAGTAGAATGACTGATTGGGAAGATACCCAAATTGAAACTATATCAGTTTTTTGAAATGAAAAAATATAATTGAATGTAATGATGTATCTCATAAAATTCTTACTCAATTGTTCTATGTCAAAATGAAATTTATAGATGAACCATGGGGTTTTACTACACTTATTTGTAGACAACCAATTGTAGTAACAATACCACAACTTGTTAAATGGTTTTCAACCCTTGAAATCGGTGAACAAATCTATGCCTACCGTAAATGGCCAGAAATCACCGAGGATACAATAAGGGATTATAAAAGGTGGTTTGTACCTAGGTTGATAAATGATCGAAATTTTTTTGCAACATCCTTACCGGTCGTGCATAAATTAGCCTTTCACTTCATCAACAACATTCTAACTCCAAATGCTACATTGAAAACTAATATGGAAATAAATTTCATTTTCTATTTGCGTCATCTTATTTCAATGGATAGGCAATTTTATATTCTATTTATTATCATAAGTCATATGAAGCATGCATATCGGGTCAAAAATACAAATTTACCATATGCCAATCTTATTACTCGAATTCTACGATTATATTTAAGGGATATACCGCAAAGAGATAGGATTCACCCCACCAACTTATTTTATGAATTGCCAAATCTTGGGTGAGTTAATAACTCGATTGGTGAACCACTGGTATGGACTCCAAACCATAAATACCTGATCAATAGTTGGATAAAGGATTCAAATACTAAGGTAAAAACTGTCAAACCGTGAAAATTTAGTTAAGAATTTCATTAATTAAGATGATTAATAAGAGGATTTAACATTTATGAGTAAATATAATAAACTCGAAGTGTAAAAAGAGTGCATATAAATATATATGTAATAATAATAATACCAATAAACTCAGATTTTAAATTAATTAAATCTTTTAACAAATAAATTATTAAAGCTAGTAAAATAATAATAATAAGGATATATGTATAATTAAATGATGGTTTACATAAATTTAAGAAATAAAAATTTCAAATTAATAATAAATTTGAGTTTGAAACAAATAATAAAACAAACAAATTAAGATTTTAAATGAAATGAAATAATGAGTTCCATAAGTTCATATGACTACATTGAGATTGCCACAGATAATCCACAGGATTTCACTAAATCTTCTCTCTCCCGTTGATTTTCTCCCACCAATCCCTCTCTCTTCATTAAACCTGGCAATTAATGCAGGCGACGGTTCCTCTCTCTTTCTGTCGCGTCTCAGACGCGCTCCCCTCCCCTCTTGCCTTTTTTCGCCCGTGGTTTTCACTCTTTCCCCGACTTCTCCGCTGTTGTCCTTTGACTCCCCTGCGACAACTCCCATCTCTCTCTCTCCATCACTCCGCCGCTCATCCTCTTTGCCTCTCCTGACGGTGAGACCTACCCTACTCACTTGGCCCTCTCTGTCCCTCCCTCTGTCGCTATCGGGGTCACTAGACCTCACCCCTACCCCTTACCTGTCAACTCCGGTTGACCGTTGGCTCATCCCCTCGCCCGATCTCGGGTTAGTGCGCCCTGACACACCCACTCGTTCAAAATCACCCCCTCCCCCCGCTATAAGAGCTCTTGGCCCCCCTTCTCTGCTGCTTGCTGTTCGATTTCCTTTCTCATCTGTTGAGAATTTACCCTCTTTCAAATACTGATAAGTACTGATACACTACTTGATCTAGTTATAGAGAAGGGAAGAGGCTTGAGCTTTTGTGGAAGGGGGAGCCGGTACTTGCTTTCTGAGTTTTGGCCTCTCCGACTCTTGCCTTGCCTGCTTGATTTTTTTTGCTGGTAAACCCCTAGCCTGATATTGTTCCTTTTCTGTTGTGTGTGACTTGCTTGAGGGGTTGTGCCTATTTTGTATTAAGGCTATTTTATTTGGGTTGTGGTTGTGCTGATACTATCCCCTTGCCTCTTTCTTGTGCCCCTGATCTCTCTGACCCCTAAATTATGCCTTGGTACACTGGTACCAAATGGTACCAGTGATGTGAGGCTACCCCCCCTTCTCTTTTCTCGCACTGCTGTATGCTGGCTAGTTGACTGGTTTGTTGTGATTTTTGTGTGCGGTTGGTTCCTTGTGGTATGGTATGCTGTTTAACTGATGCCTTAGGTTTCTCTGATCCGCTATACCCAGTTCTGTTGGTTTGTTCTGTGATATGTTTTTGTTCTGGTACTGATGCTGGTATGTCCTGAGTGATTGTGCAGTCCCTTGCTTATGGCTTGTTTTGCATTGTTCTGGCTGTTGTGCTAATTGGTTCGAATTGATCGTCGAGTACCTTGGTTAATTGTGGGGTGGGCCGAGGTTCGTTATGGTTTGATTTTAATCCTTATTGCTTTGGTTCGGCCTTGTTGTTTGTGCTCGGATCCGTTATCTGGATTGGTTGTGGGGGTTGAACTTTTATTGTGGGCTGTTGTACCCTGGCTTTGTGCTGGTTTACTATCTGTGCTTGCTAAATTTCCCCCCTGTCCTGGTGGCTAAGTTAGGTTGTTGCCTCAATAAAAGTGTGGTATGTGCTGGTTAATATGGATGTTCTGTTACCTTTCTTGTTGCATCTGTCGATTTTGTGCCATGGGATTTTAGTTGTTGGACTGTGGATAAATGGGCCCAAGAGTTAGCATTTAGAAAATTGAAATTAGGGATTTGGGCCTGAAACTAGATAACATGAACTTATAAGACAATTAAAAATCATATTGGGCCGACTAATGAATTGTACTTAATTGAAACATAACCGTGGATTAGGATCAGATTAAAATGGCCCAGTATGTAAAAGTCTCAAGAAAATAAAAAGGGATTTAATAAAAACGTGCTTAATAAATTGGAGGCCGCCCCGAAAGGTTTGGCGGTATCCATGGACTAATACATAAACTTAAATACTCGGGAAATGATTATATTCCCTAACTGCCCCTGATTCGGGATATCGGTGCATTGGCGCCAACGATTTGGTAGTCAGCGTATGATCCTGAACATTAAAACACCAACACATTAATAAAACGATAATAATTTTCTTAAATTAGTTTACTTTTTTTATTTTTAATTTTTCTTTTATTTTTTCCTTTTTAATTTATTTTAAACTATTTTTCTAATTTATGAAAATATAATGTTTATATATATATATATATATATACATAATAATAAAAGCAAAATTAATAAGAATAATAATTAGGACATAATGAATATATATTAGTATATATATATATATATATATATTAATTAATTTCTCTATTTTTAGATTTAAAAGAATATTAGAAATAAAGAATATACAAAAAAATAATATATATTAATTAAATTCTTTATTTTTGAATAAATAAAAGAATATTAGAATAAAATATTAGATATATTATATATTATATATTAATCAATTTATCTATTTTAAATTAAATGATTTGATAATTAAATCCATAAACTCGAAATTTAAAACAAAGTATGAACGTATAAACGCGATCAAGAACGTTAAACACAACTAAACGGATCGATATGTGAGAAACTAAAATTTCCGACACCGCACAGATGCAGCAAGAATGCTGCCGAAATTTTCAAGAAAAGACGATAAAACCCGAACGACCGTTTAATAAATTATCAATCTAATTTAGTTATTAATTGTTAAGTAAATCAAGTAAAACTAATAAACATCTAATTAAAATAGGTGATACTGTCGACTCGGATCCACTCGCGGAGTACGAGGTCACTCCCGACCAGACGTACGCGGACACCGACCCCGAGGCGGTGTTCTACCTTCGGAGTAGAGCGACTCGTGATCCTCGCCAAGACTCGTGTACGGGTTCCCGGGATTTAATCTTCTTTCTTCGAAATAGGAACCCAAACCGAAAATAAAATGTTTTTAAAATAAATCTGAATTGCGGTATTTTCTGACCAAAAATTTGTAGAGACTAAATCTGACCTGTCATATGCATCCGGTAAATTGACCAGCATATTTGAGACATACCCGCATTCGCATGTCATATCATGTCATATTGCACGTAGACAGGATAGGAGTAGGATCCGGGAAATAGTCCCGAGATAGGATCAGATAGAATTAAATAATTCAAGTTGTAGATTATAATTATTAGGAAAATATTATTACTATCACTAATTATTAACTAAGTCAGGTAGTTAATCATGCATTAAATGCATGGGAGTGCTGAGAGGCGGACCGGATAATTCTCAGTCGGAGTTGCCTTGCATAACTGACCGTTGTGGTTACGTACGGTAACCCATAGGCCGTGGGACCCACCGGTCGTATATGCACCGCGCATCTTCGCTCTGTCGGGTTATCCACCGATCCCGTCATTTGGCGGGTTCGGCTGTGTCGGAGTGTTTTCTTTTGATCTTTATTATATTTCTTATTATTATCCTTTATATGATTAAATTTTTAATCCAAATTGGAGCGATTTAGGATACCGTGTACTTCAGTGTTTAGTGTGGGCGGCCATATCTGAGACTGGAATCTATTTCATGATACTATGTTATTATATTTATCCGGCTTATTTAGGATCCTAGTATTGTTCGAAGGGCTTTCTCCTTTGGCCCTTAGTTGGTACAGAGAAAGTCGGGATGCGGTCCGCTGACCTTAGTGGGTACAGTGTAGGCTCCTATTTGTTTATATTTCATTTTGATACTTTTACGGGATGCGGTCCTCTGACCCTTGGTTGGTCCAGTGTAGGCTCCCATTTGTTTCCGTTTTGTTAATTCACGGGTACTTATCTCCTTTTACGATATGGCAACTGAAGACATTTATCCGTTTGTTTTTATTTTGTAAGGTGAATTACCAGAGTACGTGTGTATGCACGCTCACTCTCCTAGGGCGTTATCGCCTCGGGAGCCCGAATTGTCGTTTATGTGGCATTGGCGCCGCATAAACATAAAGTCCTAAGTTCGCAAGTTGGGTCGCTGGTGGCGCCCGCTTAGGCAAGGCCCAAGTTTGTAAGTTGGGACGCTGGTGGCGCCCGCTTGGGATAGATCTGGTGATTTGCAAATTAGAATATTTATTTCGGGTGTTTGACTCTCGTACCTTATATTATATTATTATCTCCACAGAATTTCTATTTCGGGGTTACATGTCATTTCATGACACTCATGTAGGTGTGTTCTCAATATATATAAAATAGTAATACATTAACATATATTAAAATATTTCATTGCATTTAAAATTTGGTATCGGAATTTGGGTCCAGTCTAGGAAAGAAGATCAAATCTTAAGACTGAATCTAAATCCGTACTGAGTAATTTAAAAATTACTCACGTTTCCACGGTGGTTGTGGGATCCAGGTTCATAAGAGCGGGATCGAGTATTTGATGAGAGTGCTAGGTGCAGTCCTGCGTGATATCAGAGGTGTTTCGCCGCATCAGCACAGTGAGGCGGGTAGATGATTAGGACTTATCGGGCATCGGGTATTTTGGTTTCTTTCTTTGGGCTTTATTTGAGAGATTTTGCTACCCATTCCGATGGAGTTAGCCCCGCCGGTGTCTGGCGTTGTATTTATATGTATATTCTGGACTGCTTTGTTTTGTATTATTATTATTGTTTTATTTATTCTGGGATTTACTTTATTTTTATTCACTTAGCCTTTCGTACGCACGTCTCGTCGTGCGTACGTGGCGGGATTAAGCACCCCTAATCTGTTTTAATTATTCTGGGGTGTGACATCTGAAATATACTTATCCTAATTCGGATGGACCTTTTTTGGAACCCGAACCAACTCAAAAAGCCGAAACTTCTTCTCAACCACCTTCATATACAACCATGCCAAGTTTACCTATGAATCGGATTATCAAACTTTATTTGACCCCTATCTTACTCCACCAAAACCGATTCTATGCAAGACTACTTTGGATATATTGCTCAATCCATGTATCATATGAACTTGAACCAATATTTTTTTTTCAAAACCGTGTGAACAATGAATTTGCAAATATCAACAATGAAATTTCCACAATCAAAGATAATTTAACATGTATGGAGGATTGACAACATAATCTTCAAACTAATTGGGTTAATAAATATGAAAATTGGGTGGACAATACGGGTGACATGGATTTTGATTTGGAACCGGGCAATGTTGACATGGAAATTGCTGATGATCCTAATGTACGAGGTCAAGAGGAAGAAGAAGAACTGAAATGGCGGATGAACAAGAGGTCACTTTCACCGACCCACCGGATCAAGCATGAAGACAAATTTCTATTTATTTAGGATTTCTTTTGATCTCTTATCTTTCATTTTGGCTTTACCATTTTGTGAGATGAGAGTTATGCTTTGATTAGTATGATTTTGTATGTTATAACTTATTTAAATTATATATGTCTATGTAATGCCTTAAATATGTGTGCTTGAATATTTAAATTGTATTTGCTATATTATTATGTTCTATTTTTTTATTTATGGCATTATAATTGATCTTTAAGGATCAAGTTACTATGGCTTGTTGTTTTTATCTTTTTTTTTCTACTTTATCATTCTATATGCAACGAGTGTATGGATATAAGGGGGCAAAGATTAAGGGGGGGGTTATCTTATGTCAAATATCGATTGTGATATTCAAACTTTTTATTTGTTTTTACAAAAAAAGGGAGAATATTTTGCTCCGATCTTCATACATTTGGTTTTGCAAAACAACAAAAAAGGGGAGATTGTTGTTACACTTAATAATTTCTTTAATTTTGTTGTTTTATAAAATATTATCGAATTTAACAAATTTTCCTTAAGATTTGATTGCAAGATCAATTTAGAAGCTTCTATGAAGAAGAAATGATCAAGATCAATTTAGAGACTTCTATGAAGATATATGATCATATTCAATGTATATGTATAATTAAAAATCTAATATTCTTCATAATTATGTAAGGAAGAGCTCTCTGTCATAGAGAACCGTTATAATGATTCCCAATCGTTATAACGATTCAATACACATCTAAAAAATATTCTAAGTTCTTTATGAGCAAAAATAAGCAAAAATTAACAAAGTGTATCATTACGTAACACTTCATCAAGAGTTATAACGACTCAATACACCTACTCAAAAATATTCTAAATTCTTTGTGAGAAGAAATGAACCAAAATTAACAGAGTGTATCGTTATGTAACGTGTTGTAAAGCATTCAACGATTCATGAAATGTATAACGATTCAGTGAATCGTTATAACATTTCTGAAGATCAATAAATCTGTCAGAAGGTTGGTCAAATAGTCAAAGCGTTGAAATATTTTTGTAAAGCATTCAACATTTTTTTATATCGTTATAATGATTCATCCTATTCATTTTTGAACCGTTATAATGTTATATATAATTCTGACAAGGGGTATTTTTAGAAACTCAAGATTCTCAATTACGAAACGTTATAATGATTGATGAAATGTTATAACGTTTCCCAACGCAAAAATATCAGTTCTCTATTAATGGTTTATAAAAAGTGATGTTCTGAGTGTAGATCAATTAATCGAAAATAATCAACATCTCTAGCAACACAGAGCACTCAACTGCAACAAAAAAGAACCAATTTTTTCCTTGCAAGTTACAAGAATAAGTGATCTTGAATTAGCCAAATCAAAAGAAATTCTTGTGCAATCTTCAGTTCAAACTTCTTTGATCTTTGTCTCAAATCTTTTCTTATACCACGGTTTCTTTGAGCGTTGAGTACTCCTTTGTTATTTTCTTTTATAGTTTTTAGTTTTCTTGCACTTGTATTGTGAAGAAGCTAAATTTTTTTGTTTGTAATTGAATTTTGAGTAATAAAGCGGTATCCCGTTAGTGGGGTGAGACCCGGAGACGTAGGCATTTTAAGCCGAACTCCGTTAATATTTTCAGTGTTCTTTATAATTTCTGTACTTTGACCAAACTAGACCAAATTGTCATTTTTGATAAAAACCATCAACCATTCCTTTTAAACTATCACTTATCTTAATAGAAAATGCATCGGACTCGCCGTCACATGCGCTGATATAAGTCATAATATTTGTGTACATATCATTTATAAGGGTAACGTACTTTATTGGGACTCGTTTCTTTTCAAGCGTCCATTACATGATATTTCTTAGTATTTTATCATATGATTTCTCTAAATTAATAAATATCATATGTAGGTTATTCCTCTGTTCTCGATGTCTCTCCATAAGTTATCTTATCAAGAAAATCACTTCCATGGTGGATCTCCCAAGCATAAAATCAAATTGATTTTTAGAGACGGTTGTTAGTTTTTTTTAAACGATGCTCGATCACTCTCTCCCAAAGGTTCATGGTTTGACTCATTAGCTTAATTCCTCTGTAATTAGTAAAACTTTGAATATCTCCTTTATTCTTGAAGATTAGTACTAATATATTTCTTCTCCACTAATCAGGTATCTTATTAGACCAAAAAATGGTATTAAATAGCTTAGTGAGCTACATTATTGCTATATCTCCAACACATCTCCATACCTCAATCGAGATAGCATCAGGTCCAAATGTCTTACATGTTTTCATCTTTTCTAAAGTGTCTTTCACATCAGATTCTAAAATTCTCTGAACAAATTGTCTGTTAGTGTCAATTAAGTCTTCCAACTCGATCGCGATTTTTCCACTCTCGTCGTTGAATAGCTTGTTGAAGTATTATCTCCATCTCGTTCTTAATCTCATCATCCTTCACCAAAAACCTATCAGTCTCATTCTTAATACATTTAACTTGGTTGAAGTCTCTTATCTTCCTTTCTCGAAGTTTAGCCATCATGTAGACATCATTTTCACCCTCTTTCGTATCTAACTTCCGATACAGCTCCGTGTATGCCTGACCCCTTGCTTCACTCACAGTTTTTTTTTTGCATTTCTTCTGGTTTCTTTATACTTCTGTATATTTTCATCACTCATGTTGTGATGTAAATATTTGTAACCTTTTTTTTATCTGTGTATATATACATACATATATATAGAGAGTAAAGATACCGTGAGTTTAAGCTCACGAAAGTCTTCCATGAGCTTAACATAAAAAAAGTATATAAAATCATCTCCAAATTTTAATTTATCATACTCATTAAATTATTTATATGAAAATCTTATGGGATGTAAAAATTTAGAGTGTTTTTAGTTTTTTAAGTCATGATTTTTATTTTTTGAAAATGAGCGCTAAAAATAATAATAATAATATATTCAATACTTGAACATCATTTTAAAAAATAAAAACGGTGACTTAAAAAACTCAAAACACTTCAATTTTTTGCATTCCACAATATTTTCATATAAAGAATATAATGAGAATGATAAATTAAAATTTAGACATGATTTAATGTACTTTTTTAGTTAAACTCGCGAAATGTCTCGTCAGCTTAAGCTCACGATATCTTTCTCTCTCTCTCTCTCTATATATATATATAGAGATATTCAATAAGTTTTTAATATCTAAATTATTGTGGACTAATTAGATTGAGATTTTGAGATTTAGGTATATGAGATTTAAAACTGAATCAAAACCCCTATTTGTTTTGCGAAGGACTTTAAGGTCTCTTTATATAGAGAGAAAGAGAGATGCTATTGTGCTTTGTAAAACAAAGGAGAGCCAGTATTTTGTACTCAACTCTTATGTTCAAATTATTAATGATCAATCTGAAATGTGTAATATAATATTCGTATCAAGATATATTAACAAACTAAATTTTATATTTCTAAAATTTATTTATTATTTTTTGTAGGGGGAAATCATTATTTTTTAATGAATATTTTCCAAAAAAAATGTAAAAATTCTAAAAATATAAATTTTAATTTACTAACGTATTTTGATATATAAATTACATTGAATGGTTGAGGCCCGTCATTTTTAACTAAAAATTGATGATTTAAACGAGAAAGCACATGATCCCTGCTTCGCAAAGCACGTAGCCGAAAAAATATATATGGTTTGCTGGTTTATCTTAGGAAAAAAAAAACAAAAAATAGAAAGCGATTATTTTATAAAATATCCGGTAGCAATCATTTGAAAATGAAGAATGATAAAAAGCAGGAAAACTAAGGGATATTTTCTCGAAAACAAATATTAAATAATAGCTTGGAAATAATTGATAAGACACCAAAAAACGCAACCGTCAAAGAAGCAGGGTCATAAGGACAGACAACATATGGTCCAAACATTAAGATATCTTTATTTATTTATTTGAGTTTCCATGCTCAATCAAACGTTTTTTTTATTTTTTTATTTTCATGTTCAGTCATGATGTTTTTTCACTCGCATCAAACTATTTTATAACGCGTCAAACTTAAAAAAAAGTTTTCACAAACGTGTCACTTACAGTGACGCGTTATCACAAACGCGTCACCACTCTCAGTGGCGCGTTGCCATCCATATTTTTAAATTTTTAATTTTATCACTATTATTATTAATAATATAATTATTATAAATATTATATATAAAAAAAAAACTGGAAAGAAAATATTATATCTCGATTTGACAGGAATGCTGAGTCAGGAGTTTGAACATGCTTCGTAAATTTGTCTTGGCAGAGCATTATATTTGCAACTCCTTTTTACATACGAAATGCAAGATTAATTATTATAAGCCATTATACATACATTCCTCTTGCCTCTACGAGACAATGCATTAACAAATAGAAAAAGCAAAAATTTGCAACAACAGAATGCACTGCAGGGGACTGAGATAAGTCTTCCTTCTTTTTCTTTTGAAAGAAAGAGCATTCCTTGTTTTATTCTCATCAAAATTTTCCTTCTTTGAATACCGAGTCAAAGGAGAAGGTACGGGTCGCAGGAGTGACAGAAAAGGAGACCACACAGGAGTGACAGAAAAGGAGACCACATAAAACCCCCCACCCCACCCCCACAACAGTGTATTAAAAACGGATTAGGTCGGATCGGGATGAGACGAGTTTGCACGAGTCGAAATGGAATGAGTTTTGACGAGACGGGTTAACGAATTTTTAGGGACGGATTAGAACAAATTTATTTTCGGAGGTTTGGCCGCGATCCGTTCTAGACCCGTCGGATCGGACGGGTCGGCGGGATGGGTCCAAAGGTGGAGCGGGTCCGCGGATTTTTCTTTTTTTTTTCAAATTAAAAAATAACCCAATAAAAATCAAATAAATTCTGAAAATTTTAAAAATAATTATTAAGAATATTAAAAATATATAACTATTTATATTTTTGACGAAAAAATTATAATTTTCCGCAATTTTTTTTGAATTTTTCTGGATTTATCGTGTACTGGGTCAGATTTGCACGGGTTGGACAGGTCAGGTCGGGGGCAGGTTTGCACGAGTCTGGTCGGTTCTAGCACGGATTTTTTTGAAAAATTTTACCTGCGTTCGTGCTAAACCCGTCGGTTATAAAGGATCACGATCTAACGAATTAAATCACAAATAGGAACGGATCGAATCTGACACGTCTGAGTTTTTTTACAACACTACCCACTACCCACAACACACACCAAACTCCGTAACCGAAAGAACTAAAAAGCAACAAAAGATAAAATTTTGTTGGGGCAAGGCAGGCTATGGCTATGGATTGGATCAAGTAACATGGGAAAAAGATAGGCGGCACGCACACACACTGCTAGCCACAACTTGCTTTCAAAAAAGGGTCAATCACCGAATGACTAGTAAGGGAAAAAACTATATATATTTTATCAATGAATGCTCTGACAAGTGCAAATTAAAAGAAAGAATGATGTCCCCATCCGATGGTGTGATCCATTTCTGAATTGAGCGTCTTGTGACTTGCTGAGTCTGCTCTTCTCTACATTCCCATGTTTCTGGACATATCCATTAGTCAATTTCAAAGGTCTTCCAAAAGAATCAATTTCCATTTATTAAAGTTTTTCGTTGATAATTTTGTATGCAATTTCCTGTTATATTTAATTTTGTGAATAGTTCTCAAAGCATCTCATATCATAAAATTACAATAGCAGGACCAACAGTCAAATTCCAATGCATTATTACTATATTTCAGCCTGCAACATATCATGCCTTGAATTTTCTCTGTGGTACAATAACAGGACACAAACAAAATTGAGAGGATTTCAAGTGAATTATTTAAAACATGGGGTGTGGTCTGGGGCGGGTGGACAATCTCTCCACCAGGCCCCAAACAAAGAGCTTTTGATCTGTCCATATTATAAATTTATAATACTACAAAACCCTTTCCCTCCAACAATGCCAGTCTGCTCACTTGCCAATTTGCCATGGCCTCTCCAAGTGGACCTCTGGGGGTCCCACCAGCAGGAATCACATTTTCTCAGCAAGTTGAGTTACCGTCTTTCACTGTCTCCCCTTTCTTTGAACAAACAAATGAACTCAGATCCTGCTGTTCAATTAATTGAACTCCGTTTATTTGGTTTCGGTCCATTATCACCTATTCAAATTTGTAATGTCTTGGAGGGAATTTATTTCAGTTCAAATTAATCAATCATGGTGCACCTGCTCCGAATCGGGCGACGTTTTTTCTTCAGCCAAACTGATCCGTTCATGCGACAGATTTGCTAAAACTTAAGGCTATTTCTAGGTGTTAAACGAAGCGAGTCGAGTTGAGTTAGATCAAACTTAAAATCAGATCATTAATTTAATGAGTCAAAAATATTGGTTTTGAGATTGATCGTTAAGTTAACGAGTAAGCCGAGCTAGCTCATTATCAGCTCATTTAATAATTACTAATATTTTATAAAAATATTTTTTATCTAAATTAAAAAAAATTAACAAAGAATCAATGACCAAAAAATTATACATATTTCATACAATGGTTATGTATATTTGAGCTACAACTTATATAACACATTAAAAATCCACAATATATAGAGTGATATAAATAATAAATATTAATAGTTTAAGAAGCCTAATGAGCTTAGCAAGTCAAATTAAAACTAAATCAAGTTAATTTATTAATTTAACGAGTCTAATGAGCGTGACAAGTTCGAAACTGACAAATTTGAATTAGTTTCGAACGAACCACAAACGATCCATAAGTTATGAGTTCTTTTTTACAGCCCAAACTATTTCACTCACAACTTCAGGAATATGTTTCGAAATTACATGTAAAATATACATAAAGTAAGTTTCCAACATGTATATGCGCATATCACAAAAAATAAATAGTTTTAAACAAATTAGAAAAAAAGAGAAGGGATCACTTGACAATGGGTTACTTTGACGACTTTGACAATAACATTTTGAATAAACTTAAAAAAATTAAAAAATATATATACATATATTCTTCATCTTATATATCAATTATATTTATATTTTATATAATTTTATTTCTTATTCAATAATTCGTCAAGTAATATTAAACTTTTATTTAATTTAACGATCTTTGATGAACTATCAAACTATATCTAAATTGTATGAAACTTAAAACATTATCAATCATAAATTGGAGAATATATCTATAAATATTTTAATATTTTTAAATTAATTAGATTGAAAATTGTCAAATTATTATCCCTTAGAAAAAAATAATAAACATGCAAATAATATTTGATACGTCTAATAAATTGCTGAAAGACATTCAAATTATAAGTTTTTTTTTTCAGAAATAAGATGAAAGATAACTATGTTTTGGAACAAATATATAGAAGTTTTGATAATTGGTATTGTTTCTCACACTTTGCTCAAAAAATAATATCCATTTCAATGTAATTTGAAATTTTAACAATGATAATATTTGATAAAAAATACTATTAGGTAATATTTCGACATAAATAATTCTTTTCAAATTCTAAAACTTATATAATAGAAAGGAACGTGATTAGACTCGTAAAAAACACATCTTATTATTTACTTCAATTAGGATTGAGAGGGCGCATAAAATATGAGGTTTGGTCATAATAAATAAGGGGAGATATCAAAATAAAATGGATGAGTGTATTTATGATGTGGCATAAAATAAGAGTTTTTTTTTTTTGTTTTGGAAATACGATATTTGTCGGCTCGAGTTTTTCATATAGGGGTCTCAACGACTGATTTGCATAATGTTGACAATATTCTACCAAATTATGTAGAAAGCTTTTCAATGGACAATGATAGCAAAAATATGGACACACTGTATTCCACACAGACTAATGGTATATCTATTTTCATCGAATTTCAATATGATATTCGGTCAATTAATATTAAATATGGATCTTAATTATGAAAATTTTGTATCAAAAATTATATAGTAAAAGACTATCATGCATTCATACATGTATTTGCGGGATATTGAAATAATATTTTTTGTTTAATATACGGCAGTTAAGTTCGTCATGATTTCATTTTTCATAATCTCGGTATCTTTGTCATCGGATCTCACTAATTTTTTAGAGCAGTAACTAAATTAAGTTGATTCAAATATATAGCAAAATTGGTATGGAAGAAAGTATATAAAAGTATAAATTGTTAGCAGCATCTTAAAAACATCTCAAGTGTTCTTAACGGTAATCCATCTAGATCGATACGTTTATTATTGCAATCATGATTTTATTTCATTTAGGTGATTGTAGTTCGATTTTTTAATTCCATTGAGTTTTTAATCTGAAATTTGCACGTTTTATATTTATATTAAACAAATTTATTATATTCAGAACTTTATTTTTTTCAGTTTAAACTGTAGGAAATTTTTGGAATCAATATCAGAAAAAGAGAAAATAAATGTTAAACTCGGGTGACAATATAGTTCTTAAATAAATAATTAATAATATAAAATTATAAATATATTTAATAAATTTTACATTAAAGAAAATTTAGATATTTTTAAATATTAAATAATAATGATAATAATATAATAATAAATAGTATAATTTAATACATAATAATTTATAAATGATCATATAAAAAAATTTGGATCTTCTAAGAGTTAAATTTCACTGAAGTATATTAAACACATTATTTTAAATAAAGAGAATAATCAATCTTTAGTCCATTGATAAAAGCATATGTTTTTGTGCACCGATTTATCTATCTAATAATTTAAATAATTTAATTAATTAATAATAATAATAATAAATTAAAATTTTAATAATAAAAATGACAATGCGTTATTATCAATGATGTTTTAAAAATACACTAGTCCAAATTTGACGACGCTAGTATGTCACCCTGACTGATGCATTTTGAGAGTGCGCCACTCTCACTAACATATTTCTTCTTCTTTTACACGGATTCAAACTTTTGAATGTTATAATCAAACTCATAAAAGGTGAATCAGTAAAATAACACAATCCAAGCGCTACTCAAAATCAAATGCTCGAGCAATTGAATTAGTAGTCATTAAGAAGTAAGAACGGTACTTTTCTTCCGGAAAATAGAATTATTATTTCGGATCCATCCATACTTGAGATGATAAGTATATGTTTACAAATTTCAAATCCAGCGAAGGAGATTCCTGGAAAGGTCATAACGCCACGTCGGCACGGTTTTACATTTTTTAACACGTGTATGTTTATGATTCCAATTATTTTTAATTAATAATACAAAAGAGAGATAAGCGGATTATGTTTCTAAGTATTTTTAAGCCTGTCACATCTTTTCTTATATTATTTATTGACTTCTTTCTGTCCCCTCATTTGCATCACATCAGAATTCAATGGCCTAAATATTTTCAAATCTCTTCATTAGAAAAACGTGTGTTTGAAATACGTCTTGTGCAATTTAATCTTTTGAAACATGCCCTTTTGTCTTCTTTTATATTTTATATGATATAACTAATTATATTTTTTATTATTATACAATTTTTTTAGTTAATATACCTTAAATAATTCAATAACTATCTATTACATATTTATTTCACATATTTTTAGTTACTATTTTTCCCGGGAAACAACCCTAGTATCAATAGTTTTAATTATTTTTAGGTTTCCGGAGGCCATGAAGACGAGATTTGAAGAAGCTGCCACAAGTTTTAGAAGCTCGTTGTAAATACTTAATTTTAAAATTAAATCTAACAACAATATAATCCACTTGTTAGGAAAACCTTACAGTTTCAGTAATTATGTGTTAAGTGAAACTACATATTTCAATACGTTTATGTAAATTTTTGTAACATCTTTAATGTTAATAGTTATATAATTTCATTTGTTAAATAGTTTTCTTAAGACAGATACAATCAACAAACGAAAATTTAAAATTCACAAAAATGATATTAGTCAGAATTTCAAATTTTGTGCACGCTATCTTCTATACGTGGGTATTGTCCTTCTCTTTAATTATCAGATACTTACATGTCATTTACATATAGGCAAGAAAATTTTTGGAATTTTGGATAGTCGCTGCATGGCCTGTTAAAGAGGGATTGCAAAATAACGACCTTGTGAACTTCCTTCCTAAAAGTACAAAAGTACCAACCAAGTAAAAAATGAGAAAAAAAAATATCGTAATTAAAAAAACTTAATTTGATAGAATGTTTCAAATTCATATTTGATCACTGAATTTTTATTTATTCGTTTTTAGTCACTAAACTTAATTTGATATTTGTCCATATTTGATTACACTATTAGTTTTTTCATCAAAACTTAACGGTATTACACCTATATTAAAGTTTAGATATATATATTTTTCATATAAAATTTTAAATTTAAATATGATAACATAATGCATAAAATAATTATTTCTACTTTTTTTTTTTTTTTAAAAAAAATGGAAAATTATCATATTTTAAAATGTGTGTTATTTTGTAGGAGCGCTATAGAATATACATTCTTGGCATAACTTCTAAACTAATTAAATAAATATATCATTTTTATAATAATTAAATCCTACAAATTGATATATCTTTGTACATAAAATATTAACTTTCAATTATTGCATAATGTCGATGTCTCTAAAATAAAACACAAAATTGAAAAAAAAAATGCGGACTAACAAATATAAAAACTAACAGAGTGTGATCAAATATAAACAACCATCAATAAACGAATAAATAAAGACTAAATACAAATTTGAAACATGGTTCATCCCCCACGAAATTTAACCTAACTTTTTTTTCTTCTTCTTCTTTTTTTTTTTACAGAGCATTAACTTATAACAACTCACTGCAGAAGCTGGATACACCCTGGAACCAAATCCCCTCTGTTGGATATCTATCTAACTTCAATCCGAGGTGGCACAGATTCTGGGACGCAAGAAGAAAAGCACAGCACATGGGGCACGTGACTTGTACCGACGCAAGTTGAGAGTGAAGAAACCACTCATAAAGGCACGATCCGTTTGGCCATGTTCGTCCTGACCTTTGCTTTCTTTGCTCCGTTGCTCTCCAACCCCACAAGGAATTTTTGAGGTAATACAGAGTCCATATTAACCGTCAATCCATAATCGGACGGACTACATTGGTCGTTATCCTTAGTAATAGGAATTACAGGATGGCTCTAAAATATGTCTCCGTAACTCCGTTAGATTGATCGACGGTAAGTGATAAACTGGTAATAGTTTATCCATACTAATATGGAGAGGATCCCACGGAGTCTAGGTTCCTCTTCTTTTTGCCAAAAGTGGCCACCACCACCACGTCGCACAGTTCCTCTCAGACTCTCAGTTCCCACCTCCTCTATGTACCACGAGAAAGGCACAGAGAGAGAGAGAGAGAGAGAGCGAGTGAGAGAGAAAGTAAGGGGCTTTTGTATAATTCGGGCACATGGGGTACATGGCTTTGTCTCCTATAGGCTCCAAAAGGGAGCAAAGAGATCCACGAGTCGACGTGGCCGTTCAAATTCGTAAAAGCGTTTTCCGTTTGGTTGGGGCCCAACCCCTCTGCACCGTATTAATTAAAGGCGTTTAGCAACAATGACCACATACAAGAAATATCAAGTTGGTGTCAGACGAACTTTGCAAGTAAAAAGTAAATGAAATTATTCAATCAGCTGCACGATGTACTGGGCAAAAGTTTTTATATCGCTGCCAAAGTACTTCCACATTTAAAAAAAGAAAGGAGGGGGGGGGGCATGAAATATTGAGATGCATCAGATCAAAACATATGCACTGGACACGATTTCGTAGAGCGAGTTAAGAAGATCAAACTTTACACGTGAGTTGTTTTTATGACTTCTTTCAAGATACCAGGGCGACAGATTCAGTAATTACAGTTAGGTTATGGAGCCATATTTCAGATTTAAATTTATAATTTTAAATAAAAATGATCGAGAATTATTCAATATAATAAAAATATTTAAAATATATTATATTTTTAGATGGAAAGAAAATTATTATTCTGAATGAATTAAAATTCTCAAATTAATAGTAAATTATTTTTTTAGTTTATAATATATTTTTATTTGAATATTAAATTAAACAATTTAGATCGATTATATTCAATTTGAAATAAAAAAAAATTGATCAGAATCACAATAGCATCTTATGCTCCACAAGAGTCTAGTTTCTAATCAACGCCTTTCTTTAAGGTTCTGTTCGTTTTCTCCCCACGCGTGGAAAAATCTTAGAGAATTGAATTGATTTTTACTGTGCGCATGGTAATAGCGCCGAACATGACCTAAAAGAAATGTTCTTCCCGAGAAGGACAGGTTTTTATTAACTCATTGGAAAACGCGTTGCTTCTCACTTCAGTAATTAAGTTGCACATGACTGTAATGTCATGTAATACTATATATTATATAATCTTGAAGTCAAATGACTAGATTGACACTTAGATTTTAGAAAAATAAAACTTGCAAGTGGAACTTAACAAAAAGAGGAGGGGAAGTTTTCAAGCCACAAGATGTATACAGGTAAAATTAAACATTCAAACTTAAAATTAAATCACTGATCTATTTTATAAAGATGTATAAATGTAAAATTTTATAAATTTTCAAGTTCATCTCATACATAAAATTAAATGAACAAATTTACTTAATTATGATTAATTAATTCTGATACATTTATTTTTAAACCACTTCCTCTAATATTCATCTAGTATGAGATGGGTTTTAAAAGTCATAAAATTTATAACAATATAAAGTCATGAATATAAATAAGATAAATTACTTAGATTTAAAATTAAATGTCCAATTTTCAATATAAACAAATGACATGTAATGTCATTAAAGACTCGCGACATTCAAATTCGGAGAAATGATTCTAAAAAAACTGTCAGGAGGCCATTTGTAGACTATGAATGAGCCTAAACTGCGAACTCTATTTAAAGTTTATTACTAACACTATAAGAAAATGAAGCAGTTGTATGGGTAAGTATGTAATATGCGCGCAAATCTAGGACTAGAAGAAAAATATGAAATTCGTGTATTACTCAGCGAAACTTGGGATTAATTCGAATTTGATTTGTTCGTTAAATTCATTAAATTAATGAGTTAAGTTTAAGTCGGACCTGTTTTAGCTTGGTAAACTCGTTATACTCCTAGTTAAACTACTAATATATTTATATTATTTTATTATAAACTTTTAGTATATTATATATGTTATAATTTAATACATATGAAATTATTTTGTAAAATATATATAAAAAATGTTATTCTCATTGATTTTTATTAATTACTTTTACAAATTTTAATATAAAATATTTATATAAAATATTATTAATTATTAAACAATTTGTTAACGAGTCACCTCAGTTAACTTAATAAATTAATTAATTGAACTCAAATTTAGTTTGGCTATGTACAATTCGGCTGATTTACTGCCCTACACAGATAGAAGAGGAGAGATGCAGGGGTTGATCCATGAATTACGACTTCCGGTACAACTGCCCAAAATGTAGGACCCATATACAGTCATTCTTACAGGACCACTAACGGATGCTCTGTTTAGCATGTGGCAGTCGTAGTGTATCAATCTGTGTGATTAGACGTCCGGCCACTTCAGTTCAGTAGATAACTAGATATGCATGGATTGGAGGCCAACTGACAAAATTCCAAATAATCAGTGAAGTTCAAAAAATTGTGTAGGTGTCTCGGTGGGGATCACTTAGGTTATTTTGACAATCTTGATAATATTTTAAAATAAATATTAATTTTTTTAAAAATGAAAATAAAAATTTATAAATATGTTATTTTACTTATAAATTAATAACCATTAAATTTCATGTAATTTTATTATCATTTAATACTCCTTCAAAGACTATCAAAATTTTATATAACGGTCTTTGATGAAGTATCAAACGAAAATAAAATTATATAAAATTTGAATGTCCATCAATTTATAGATAGAAGAACACGTTTATAATTTTTTTAAGATTTTTTTATATTTATTTAAGAGTCATTATCAAGATTTTCAAAATAATCATTGTCAAATGATCCTCATCCAATTTGTATTTATGAGAAATTCCTACAAATAATAATTCATGAGCAATTCAGATTGTTTCATAATATTCAAGAGTAGAGCCGCAAGAAAAGTTCATAATTTATAATTCGCTCGGTGTTCAATTCGATTTTAGTTCGAGTTCAGTTCGTTCAATTAGACTTTTTTGTTAGTTCGATTCAAGTTTGATTCGATAATTCTTTTAATGAATTAGTTTGAGTTCGATTCGTAATAGTTCAATATGTAGTTATTTTTATATATATTTAACTATTTAGTCAATAATGTTTGTAATAACATAGTTATTTTATTATAAAATTAATGAGATATTATTAAATTAATAAATATTTGTTAATTTTTTAATTTTAATATAAAATTAATAAAATATTAATGATTTTAGCTCTAGTTATTTATGATAATATAAAAATTAGAATAATTGAGTTCGTTTAAAGTTTGATTTCAGTTTGAATTTGATTTAGCTCGAGTTTGATTTAGTTTTTGTGTTCGATTTAGTTCGAAATAGTTTCAAATAATACTCAAACACCAATGAGTTAGATCGAATTCATTTTGTTTGCAGCCCTATTCAAGAGTGCTTAGAAAAAAAAATAGGAAATTCAATTACTTCTATTCGTTGAGAAGGCGTCGAGACGAATAATTCGTAAATTGTTCATAAACCTTATTATGCTTCTACGTGTTTAGCGTTCTAGTGGAGCAGAGCAACAAAATAAAAGTCTCATAATCTGTAGTCTACAGCCCGTTGGAAATAAATCTTTTTTAAAAAAAAAATACAAGAATGCTGTCTTGATCTGCACAATTCTCATGCTAATATTGAGTAGGAAAATTTAAAGAGTCGGTAAAAACAGAGAAAAGGGGGAAAACAAAGATGTGACTAGAATATGAGATGCAGTTGGGCTGCTCAGCATAATATCGCGATCAATACAAGTACACTTTGTGATATTTTCTGAAAAAAGAGAGACTAAAATAGGTTTATTTAGATGTTTAGTTTTGAATATTTTTAAGCCAAGGAGAGGAAATTAAGTATAACCCTAGGAACTCACTGGGCCCTACGCCGTAAATAAAATAACGACAGGATTAATTTAACATGCAGATTCATGTCAAGTAGAACAATAAATAAAGAAACCTGCAATGGTGGCTAACAACAAAACTCTACTTTGGGTGGATGGAACAATATGCGAGTTTTATCAAACAGTGTGTTTCATTATTCCATTTTTTGATGCGAAAAATCAAAGAGACTGTCAATTTGTCTTTGATATCAGTATATCACGGGCAAACATCACAAAATAAAAGAAATTGATGAACTGCCTTTGTCATGGTTAAATCATCATTGCAACCAAAAAAAGAGAAGGGATCTGGTGCCATTGGTTTTAGTGTCAGTCGATGTCATAATTTATTTTTTAATTTATATTTTAAATTTTAATACTTAAATTTTAAATTTAAATGATTAATCTCATTCATTTTTATGATAGATGTATGTTAATAAAATTTTATGATTTTAGAGATCATTTCATACTAGATTAAATGATGATAAAATGAGTGAAACTAATTAACTATGATTAATTTATTTTATTATCATTTGTTATAGTATGAAATGATCTCTAAAAATCATGAAATTTTATGAGCATATATCTATCATAAAAATGAACAAGATAATTATTTGGATTCAAAATTTATGTATTAAACATTGAAATATAAATTAAAAGATAAATTGACGGTATTGATGCGGCACCGGATCCCTTCTCAACAAAAAAAAATCCAAACAAAATTTATTACGTCAAAAAAAAAATCCGAGTCGGAAATATATCTATTATCTCTTTTGCTATATTTCTGTGATTTTAAGCGAAACAAATTAGGTCCTTGAGAGTAGAAACATACTAACAAAAATGGTTAGAAAAATCCCAGAATCAGTTAAAGTCGCGCAAAAGAAGGATTATTTTGGGGTCATGCAGCGGCGCCTTACAGTGAAAGAGAGGGAAAATTCGGGACAGAGCTGTAAATCTAGCATAGGTTGTACAGTAGGCGTCACCAGTAAGTGTCCCCAGAAGTGAAGCATTTGTGAGGTTGGTGGTTGTATATCGTCCACTGCACGCGGATAATTCCATCCAAAAAATTCAACAAATAGCAAAACGTATTCTGTTCAAGCGTTCGCAACTGGTCTCCTTGTGTCTTTTCAAGAAGTTGCTTTTTAACTGTTAACAATTTCTGAGCCCCCAGGTATTGGACGAGTAAAGAGGCACTAGGATATTGATAAACTTGTGTAGTATGAGTATGTGATTTATTTGATATGAAATTTATTGTGTCAGCATATATTTATGTATTTAGATGTGTGTATTTTAATGTGTTAAAAATTTAAAAATTTAAATATATTCAATACGTCGTATTAAATATGTTCATGTTTAACACTTGTAACACGTACAGATTTAACAAATTTGAAACAAAATTAGACAAATATATAAGAAAAAAATTAGAGTAGTTTTGATTACAAAAAATAAAATTAACGTATCATATCCAAAAATATTATACATATTAGAGTGATCATGGTGCCTTAACTTCAGTATCAAGTCAATCTTTTAAATACGTGCTTAGACATATTAAAATTATTTATATGTTAATCATGCATGTTTAATAATATGACACATATGACACGTGAACACGTCACGTGCAGACACGAACATTTGTTCGTGTCCATAATTATACGTGCGTGTATATGTGTCTGACACGTTTATCATTACCATCAAGAGAGAAGGAAATTTCGATTGCTTCTAATAATATCATTTGGAACATTAAAAGTGATTCCGTTATTCTTATATATTTTTGGTTCCAGAGACCTACATAAGAGCTTACTCCAGATTTTTGTGTGTCTAATTTATAATATAAACTAATGTATAATATATGAAAGGAGTTAGATTTAACGCCATATCATTCAACGCTTTCTATCATTAATTTTGATTAAATTTCTTCATCTATCTTGATTCAATGGCTAATGTATATATTTTCTCTCTCTTTGTTTGAAATAATAAATATAATATATATAAAATTAATTTAATCCTATTACTTATTTAATTATATTATTTATTATTAATATTATATACTTTTTTAGCATTTAAAATTGTGTTCAAATTTTATTTAACCCAAATAATTTATTAAGAATAATTTTAAATTTTAAATTATTATTCTGTAACTTATTTTTTGGGGAAACCCGAAATACATTCTCAGTATAATAAATCACTATAAAACTGAAGTTTCTTTTAAAAAAAAATCAATTATAATAAATTGTAATTTTGAATTTTGTCCCTAGAAACATATATACACACAAACATAACTTATATTATATATTACATTATTTCCGAATTCACGTGTACACGAGTCGAAAGCTAATGCACTTAAATTTGGTTTGGTCTGGTCAAACATTCATTCTCCTTTGTTTTTTTACCATGGATGATGGGACGAGACCTTCCCATTTCACATCACTTATGCACCTTCCCTGTCTTGTATCGTGTATATCTCTGCATGTGATATCTACGGTTATACGATATTTTGTCTCATCTCCCTCATACTCTGGTCATGATCACAAGAGGGGAGAAATTCTGGTTTACATCTTTTCCTGATTCATGCATATCTGGCCTGGGTTCTGAATCCAGCTAAGAGCCTGAGAGATTGCTGAACAGTGAATAGTTTGATATTCAAACGCGACAATTCAACTTTCACAAAAGAAAAAAAAAAAAACCTTTAAACTTTTAATTACATCAAATTTATTCTTAAATTTTTAAAAAATCAAATTAGTCCTTAAATTTTATTTTAGAAATTAATATTGGTCCCTAAAATTTAAATTACATTAAATAAATTCTCAAACTTTTAATATAAGAACTAATTTCATTCCTAAACTTTCAAAATAAAAAAAAATAAAATGGTCCTTAACTCTTTTTTTTTTTTTTTTTTTATTTTATAGAAATATATATTTTTATTAAGAACAAAATTAAAAGTACTAAGTTGTTAATGAACCTGTTAGTACATGGTATGAATCAATTAAAATTCATTAATCATTACAAAAAACATTATCATAGATCAAATTAGATTTTTTTTAAAGTTCAAGGACCAAATTCATTTTTATATAAAAATTTTAAGAATTTATTTGATGTACTTTAAAGTTTAAAAATAACTTGGTTTTTCTGAAAAAGTTCAAATATCAGCTTGGTATTTTTTTATAAGGTTTAGAAAATAAAAGTTAAATTCTCTCTATTCAAATTTATTATATTTACAGATGCAATGGATCAGAATATCAGATCCAAAACCAGCAGGCCTCCTATCTGACCGTGCAACTGTGAAGCTCCACAGCCTACTTCTCTCACGGGCTAACATGAAAAAGAAATTTGCAAATACATACTAAATTTGCAAACTGTACTGATTGAAAGACAAACAAAATAATCTGCTCCGTGTTTTGAAAAAAGAAGAAAAAAAAAGAAGCATTTACTGCCTAATAGAGAGTGCAGAAGGGAGGGGGAAACATAAACTTTGGTTGGCAGTGAAAAATCTGACATAAGTGATTTGTTATACAGGTGATATTGTGTTTTTCTTTTTTTATTTGTTTCCCCTTTGATTGAGCTTTTCTGAGACAAAAGGAGTAACAGTATCTGTTCATATTGTACAACATGGTAGTTTAATGACCATCTTTTTGAGACAAAGAAGCCATAGTTTGCTATTGCTCTGTCATACCGTGTCTTAAGGGAACTTTTAATTATTTCTGGGTTCTTCTATTGAAAATGGGCCAAGAACTCCAGGATTTTTCTGAAACATAATAAATATTATTTTTAATCCTCACAGAGTTGTCTGAATTTATTCTGTACTATTGAAATTTTAAGAATATGTCTGACAAATCATCCTAAAATTTTATAATGCGTCTAGCAAATACATCCTCTCACTAAAATTATCAAAATTGTAGATAGAAATTGATGCAATGTAAAAACGCACCGCGCACCAGTTGAGTTCATATTTGGATAATTTCATCTCACCTCAAAAAGTTTCATCTTTTCAAGAGTATCTGACAAGTGACAAGTTATCTTTGTTTCAATTTAAATAAATAGAACTTTACATTTCAGGCGAATAATTAAGATAATGCCGAACTATGCATTTCACTCAGTTAAAATTAAATTTTCAGATAATATTTTCTTAGAACATAGTTAGGTTTCGTCAAAAGATGGGCTATATTTCCATAAGAAATATGTACAAACTGAAAAAAAAAATGACACATTTAGCTGGAGGATCAAAATATACTGCAATTTTTTTAAAAAAAAATAAAAGTTGAAATATTTGACTCCATCAAACAAAAGAAAGAAGATACAGAATATTAAACTCACGAGCTCTTATTCTTTTTTTCCTCAGAAAAAAAATCACATGCATTTTCTGAAAATATTAACTTTCCTTATCTACACAAAAGAAAACGTCTACGTGTCAAACACCTTTGTCTCACGATTCACGAACGGATCTTAAAAAGTGTTTAAAGCACAAGTTCCCACAACAACCAATTTCAAAGATTCCTCCCTTAAATCTCTCTGCTGTCTGCACTGAGAGTCTGACATTGATATTCGCAGGAGACTTTTAATTAAAGGGGTTTCCAATTAACCTAACAAGTGAATTCATTTAAACATTTAAAAGCGATTTAAATGCCAGAAACTTTGGTACATCAATAATACATTTTCTTTCTTTTAATTTTAATTTATGAGCCGTAGTATGAGTAAAACTATTGTGATTTTAAGCAAAAAAAAATAGCAACTCATCTTTAAATTTTAATTTATATCGCTCAATAGTTTTTTTATATTAAAATCTTATAAGATATAAAAAATTCTATTTTAGATCTGTTAAGTACTTATTTTATATTTTTTAAATTATTCTAAAACTAATAAATAACAATATTTGTATATGCAAACATGTGCACTTTTAAAATAAATAAATAAATAAATAAATTTTTATATCCGATTTTGATAAAATAATTTATTAAGAAATATAAATCAAAATTTAAAATAACTTAATGTGTTTGTGAGTACTCGTCGTAATATATTATTTTTTTTTCTCGTGGATAATCATTTTGATTCAGGTTTTTGTGTCGGATGGAGGTGTCGGTAAGAAATAGCCCAACTGGATTAATAGCCCACCATAAAAAATGAAATAAAGATTAAAGGGAATCACAGTCTACGTGAAGATTCTCTGGTGAGGAGATCACCACAAGGAGATTTGAACGACTCATTTTAATCATAACGGTTGTGAAAAAATTAAAATATTAATTTTAATGAACGGAGATATTTATTATTATTAAATTAGTACTATTAATTGAAGATCAGACAGAGCAATTTTCTCCAGAACTATCACAGTTGGTTTAGCTTAGTCCTGAGAGGGTCTAGAAGTAATATTTACCTTAAATTTTTGGAAAAAGAATCGATTAAAGTGAATGTCGTAGATCTGGTGAACTGTTGATGGGTTTTTGTGATGTTTGATATTCAGTTGAAGGTGTTAAAATTAGTGATTTTCTATTACTTTTTTTTCTAAAAATAAAAAATGATAATTTTGTTTGGGCTTTATTCAATGTAGGTTCTGTCATTGCTTCATTAAAACCTTTATTTTAGTCCGAACTTCTTGACTTATTCAATATGGGCTTACATGGTTGGGTAGTTGGTTATTGAGAGAGATTTCAATATAGTTCCTACTAGGTCTAAGAAAGTTGGTATATCTTTTGATTATGCAGTTCCGCAGTTTTTAATGACTAGATTTCTCTTATTCTTTAATTGATTATAGAGGAAATAATAAAAAAATATGGGCTAGAGGAAGAAAGAGATCTCAAAAGGCCATTCTTGATTGGATTTTTATTTGTGCAGAATGGGAACATCATTTTCCTTCTGTATCATCTTATCTTTTGTGATTTTTTTCTGATCATGCTCCAATTGTTTTGGATTTAGAAATTTGGAATTTATTGGGCTTTTTCATTTTAATTTTGAAAATTTTAACTACAAATTGATGATTTGGTAATAGACTGGCGGAATGCGATTTATTTGGGGAGGGATAGAGCAAAATGTTGGCATTATAAATGACTATTTTACGAAAGAAAATAAAAGGTTGGAGTTTGAATATAAATAAAGATATTAGAGATAAAAAGTCTAATTTGATGCTTAATGTTAAAAAACTTGAATGGCCTGAATTAGGATGAATGTCGTGAATTATTTGAATTTAAAAATAAGTTATTCAATATTTATAATTTGGAAAATTATATGTGAGCTCAATGGTTAAAGAACATTGGATAGCAGAGGAAGATGTGAAATTCTGTAATTTGTTGCTAATCCCTAAATGGGTTCTACATAATATTGATTGTATATGACGTTATTTTTTATGGGCTGGTGTTGATGTTGCTTATTCTAGAAAATATGCTTTACTTGGATGGGGTGAAGTTTGTTTGCATAAAGATCAAGGGTTTGGTGTATTGGATTTAGAACATATGAATATTGCACTTTTATCTAAATGGATTTGGAATTTCTTTTAGGATAATGACCTCAATTTGTGGAGAAAACTGATTCAGATCAAATATAATGGTAGGCTTTCTCGTGATCTTTTATTTCTTTTGGGAAAAAAATTGTAAGTTACTTCCTTTTATGCTGTTGGGGATGAGGAAATTAGTGGGTAATAGCCATAACACTCTTTTTTGGCATGATATTTGATATAATAATTCTTCTCTTGCAATTCAATTCCTAAACATGTTTCCAAAAGCTAATTTTGATCTTACTGTTACAATGTCTCAGGTTTGGAACCATGGAAATATTAAAATTCCATTGTTAAAGGGGCCAGTTTACTGTTAAGATAAGAGAAATCTGTTATGATTGATATTTCATTACATTCAACTTTAATACATTACAATCTGATACTGTATCTTGGAGCTTACACACCTCTGGTTTTATTTTCTATCCTTCTATGTACATGTTCCTCAATTTTCATGGTATCGAAGTTTCAATGAAAGGTTCAATTTAAAAGTTAAAAATTAGCTCTTAAGATTAAGATATTTATTTGGTTGACATTATAAGGTAAAATTTTAACAAAAGATGTTTTAGCAAGAAGGGGTGGAGAGGTTTATTGCTTTGTGTCTTTTGTTATTCTAGAGAGATAATTGATAATTTCTTTGTTTTTCGTAGTGTGAGTTTTTTTTGGCATAACTTTAATAGGTATGATATTTGGGGAATTTTGTTTTGTTATTGGATTATTTTCAGGAAATGTGACAGTCTGCTATATCTTTGGATTATAAAAATAGAGTTTATGTCCAATTTTTAGTTTTTGTCTTTTGTTGGCAGAATTGAAATTTAGGAATAGTATTATTTTTCAAGGGTCTTAACTTTTTTTCTTTGAGATCATTCTATTTTAATGTTTTGTCTCAATTTTTATTGTACATATATGTCTAGTGAGTTGGACTATCTTACCGTAATAATGTGATTATGGAGGAAATTCAGGATGTGGTTCGGGCTACTTCAACAATAGTTTAGATCATCTTCTTTTTAGACTCCATTACTATGCTTCTCTGTTATATTTTTGGAATATTAGATGCTACGTTGTGGTGTTTACACTTTTAGGGATCTAGGTATTTTTGTGTTATTTGGGAATATTGGTTTTGATGGCACTGCTCCTCCATTGTTAGTTGCTTTGTACTCCATAGTGCTGAAACAGTACTGAAGAAGAAAGCATCATCAGGTGGTTAATTTACTATTATTTCATTGCAGGTAACATGTTGGAAGATCGTCACATTAGTTTTGTGGATAAGATGTTAGGTGGTTCTGATTATTGTCAAATGAAGAAACCTTGGTGGTGTTTGTGGGTGTCTAACTTGTTTACGTTTCTATCTAATGAAATGTTGTCACTTATTTAACCAAACCGTGATCGACATCAAGGTTTTTTTTTTTTTTTTTTAAAAAAAAAAAATATAGCATATACCACCAGTTTCATTGAAACCCAAGTAGCATAACAGAGTTGGAGGAAGAGCAAATACCAAGCAACTGGTATTTGTTTCCTCATGAGTACGATCCACATCAAGTTTGTTCTGTCAGATATTATGTGGTAACTGCATGGTAAAATTTGCGAAGCATATGCAGATGCACCTGGATTATTTTCTCTTTGCAATAGGTTACGTCATTCATGCTAGATTCTTTTTCCTCTCTTTGCAATAGGTAGATTCATTCATGCTGAGCCTGTGTAAACTGTAAAGTCAATTTGCTTGTGCCCAATTTATTGTGCTTGCGACTCTGCCGTCTTGGTGCAGGTGCACTGATTTTCCAAAAAGAAATTAACACTACTATATAGAGAAGATTTTTTTTTTTATAAAAAAAGAAAGTAACAGGCTCAATTAAATCCAACTTAGTACTCGTGGATCCACGAGTTTAACGATCCATTAAAGTCAGTAATAAGTCCAAACATCGAGTGATGCAGAAACGAGCCTATTAAATCCGAAATCAAACCAGGCCCGTTTAGATGCCCTGACAGGCTGACTCCCTTACCACTCTCACTCCAGTCGCCTCGGCGTCGGCTCCAACCCATCTCCATTCTCCAAACTATTCCCCATTGATTGGCTTCGATCTTCCAAAAATCTAAAACCAGAAAAGAGAGTAGCAGAAAAGCGAGGAAAGATGTTTCTGCGAAGCATTCTAAGGGGAGGCACGGGGGCGATGTTGATGGCGGCGGGGAAGGTGAAGACGACGACGGGGATCGTCGGTCTGGAGGTGGTTCCGAATGCACGTGAGGTTCTCATCGATTTGTATAATAAGACGCTGAAGGAGATCGAGGCGGTGCCCTCGGACGAGGGGTACCGCAAGGCTGTTGAAAGCTTCACCAAGAACCGCCTCCAGATCTGTCAGCAGGAGAAAGACTGGGAGCAGATCGAGAAGAAGATCGGATGCGGCCAGGTCGAGGAGCTCATCGAGGAGGCCCAGGATGAGCTCAAACTCATTGCCAAGCTCGTTGGTACGTCTCTCTTTTATGGGTCTCCTCCTTCCTCTGTAATCTTGTTTTCGTGTCTAATCGAGGTTTTAGTGGCTAGGTTTAGGACCAAGTGTATGTGTGATGATCAATTGTTGTTGATGGTAATCTATACAGTATCATTGTGGCTGACTAAGTTAATGGTTGAATGATTTCTGATTTAATTTTAATTTATCCGTTTTGCGCATACATTGCCTGGTGGCAGGGGCGGGCGGATACCCCCCCCCCCCCCCCCCCCCCCAAAAAAAAAAAAAATTCTGGTTCCAAGTGTTTGCAACTTGCAGGATATTCTCTACCTTTATAAATAGGACATTTTGTTTAACTTAATCAAGTTACTCAGGAGGGCAGTGAGGTTGTTTATTTGTTTCATCAAGTAATATTGTTTCCTCAAAGCCCTTTGTTTGCTTTGCTATTTACTGTATAGCAGCAATGTCTATTGCTGGACCCTTGAAGAAAAGGTATTGGTAAGATTGTGGCTTAATCCTAAAATGTTAAATAGGAGCTACATTATGCACGCGGTTATATAATTGTACCATCTTCATCTCCTGCTGTGTATCTGTACATAAAATACATAGCCACCCAGTTGAGTTTTTTTTTTGCATCAGAAACACCAAAGGATCACGAGTTAATTTTTTTTTTTTACAGTAGGAACGAAACATACAATTCCTAATGCATACCAAGAGGGCTAAACTAACCATTGATGTCAACACTAAGTTGGATTCGAGTGAATATTATTGGAAAATGTCTCAAAATTTAGCAATATAATGATGCTATATACAGGGGCGGAGGTAGAATTTCGTACTGGTTGGATATAAAACACTCAAAATGGAGATAGCTGACTATAAGATGCTCCAACGACTGTCATCCTTCAATGTCAATCTTTAGTCCTGAGCTAAAGAAATAGAAGGTGCAGTTATACAACAAGAAACTCTGCCTGCATAATGTATAGTTCCCACTACATTGATTAGCAAGAGATGAAGATGAGTGGGACGGGGTGTGGTGGAACTCCCTTAGCAGCCTCTGCCAAGTATTGAGAGAGGGAGGGAGGGAGAGAGTTTCACTTGGCAGCTACTGCCAACCCTTACGAGAGATAGAGAAAGATCTATATGAGAATTCCCAATGTTACCGGGTGTGTTTGGATGAAGTGGTGGGTTAGTGAAAATAGTCACCAACCTAAGGTTTGAAGCAGTAGCTAAATCAACTTTTGATTGGGTTAGTAGAATAGTAGCTAATTCAATGTTTTTTAAAAGCTATTTTCTCATCCAAACGTAAAATAGCAAATAAGAAAAATAGTTAACGCAGAAAAATATTATTCTTCACCCATCCAAACATATACTTAAATTCTTTTTAATTGAATTTAATATTTTCTGCAAGCAACTTTGGACTTAATTACAATACTCATAATTCAGAAGTACTTGTAGTAAATCCTGCAGCACATGGGACGGAGGTTGCAATTAAATTCATTTTCCCCTCCCATAACTTATATTTGTTGATGGTGCAGTATTTATGTTATTTTAACCAATGAGCTGTGTTTCTGTTAGCATAATTAAAGCTGTCATTTGTGCTCTCTCGCTGGCATCTATGTTGAGCTTTATTGTTATTCTTTTTCTTTTTTGGATGAAACCTTTTGTTTTCAGCAGACCCAAATGAAACAAAAGCCAGAAAGGGCATATAATGAGAAGAAAAAAGACTTGTTCTCAATATTATCAGTGGTATGGTACTTTTCTCGGGTATTGACAGTGGTGAAGCATAATCTTTTTTTCCCCTTTTCAAGTTTAAACAAACAATATTTTAACTACCTTTGACTATGTCTTACCTCTTCTTTAATTTAAAACTGCAGAGTGGGACCCCTGGGGTGTACCTGATGATTACGAATGCGAAGTGATAGAAGATGACACGCCAATCCCCAAGCACGTGCCTCGTCACAAACCAGTCAAGTTGCCTGAGGAATTTTACAAGACAATGGACGCAATGAGTTCAAAATCAGTCATAGAAGAGAAGAAAAGCGAGGAGCCGGCCCCTCAATTGAAGTCTTAATCCTGTACTAAATGAGATTATTTTCAGCATTTTGCAATGATGGTTTGGCCGGTCAACATGATCAGGTTATGTTTAGGCAGGAAATAATTGGATGCCAGTATATGACAAAGACTTCCTTTTTTGCTTTTGGTGCGGCTCTCTTTAAAAAGCTGTGTGCTTTGTATGTTAAAAATACATTTGATATTAAAAGAGTTTAATTTTTTTTGTGTGCCTTTTTACCATAGACTAGCGAATATATCCGTTCTTTCCTTATATTTATAACATTTTTTCTTAATTACAACCAACATTTGTGCTCAAAATTTATTAGTTAATGTTAAAACTCATGAATTTTTTTAACCACAAAAAAGAAAACATGAGACTATAAAATAAATAAATAAATCCTGGCTCTGTCAATACGTTACCATGCATATTCTATTAAAAGAGCATATCAAAGGTTAAAAGTTACTGTTAAATATGAAAATTCCCATCAATAAATAACAATATGGTCTTTAATTAGATCCATCCATCTCAGACAATAAGTAACTCTATGATCTTCAATCCAGTTCATTCATTTCTAAATGAACACGACTGCCATCTTTAAGATATCTCCATGAATGTAATCTCCTTCACTCTATTTTAATATATTTCTCTATAATTGAGTAGGCATCATTCTTATTTTGAAATAAAAAAATAAACTTGATTATAATGGTACTAGAAAAAAAAGCATAATTGAGGATTTTAGATTCAAAATTCTTGAACTCGAATCAAAAGTAAATTATATTATTTCAATTGTAGTCGATCAACAATAATTCAACTGAACTTTATATCAAAAATTTGCTAGAAACTCACATAACTTAATAGGTATTGCTATTGCATCCGCAAAATCCTTTAATTACGTTACTACTACTGTTTTGATGCAACTGACAAGTTCATCATTTGATAATACAAACATTTTAATAAGAAAATTGTACATACTTTGTGCATCTTGCTTTTTCTCGCTCTTCACAAACACCAATTCATTTGTCAAAGCTCCTAATAACATTCATCTTTAACCATCGAGTTACTATTACCAGTTGTCTATCACCACATCGTTCACCTCCAACTTGGCTGAACTGCTATCACCTAGCATAAAAATGAAAGCTCCTTGGGAGAAGAAGTGGTACTTCCTTCAGGGCTCATTTGAGTTGCAACATCCTTGTCAAAATTTCAACAATTATTCTTTGCATTGCTTCTCTTGTTATTTGAACTTTTTCTCTGTATCAGATTGAAATACCAAGAATAATTAACCAAACCCATGATGAATTTTCAAAAGAGTACAGATTTTTGCAAAATGAAAAATGCACATAATTTTTATCAGAATTTACAACAAAAAATAACAGAGAAATAGAAAGCTCATATACTTTATGGTACCCACAAAATAGTCTTAACTGACATGAGCATAAATATTTCAATATGAAGGCATATTTTCATTCAGTGTTATGAATTTTGATAATTTAGACCTTATTGCCTCAATTTTTTCCCTCCCATTTTTGTTTGTCACATTTCTTAGATTTGTAGTCCTAAAATCTTACAAATTAAAAAAATTATGGTATAGTTTCAGTTCATTTCTAACTTATCCCAATTTATTTGAGATTGCTTTGTTGTTGTTGTTGTAGTTGTTGTTGTTCATCATCATCATTATTACTATCATTGATTTTTTTTATTTTTTTATTTGAGATCTCTATGCTTTCAGATTGGGTTTCATTTCTAGCCTACCCCAATTTATTTGGGATTAAAGGCTTTGTTGTTGTTGTTGTATAGTTTCAGTGCAAAAAAATTCTGGTGCATGAAATAGTCCAGGAAAAATACTCTTGTTTATTAACAATATTGCATTTCAGCAAAAAATAAAAATAATAAGTTCTCAAGGAAAATTAAATAAACTAACGTCAAATAAGAACCTGGTTTAGTTTCACGAGACGACGGCGAGGCTACATTATCCTTCATTAGTGAATCCATCCAGCCACTCATACTTATTGAATGTAAAATAAATGGCTCCTTAGTTGAACAAAGGTTACCAGTATTGCCACTTGTCAAACTACCATCATAGACTTAATGCTCATGAGTTGGGCGTTAGGATGCCAACGAGGCAACGACCAAGCAAAAAAGGTGAACTCACGGATATTAGAATGCCAAGGTCCAACAAAAAAGGTGAAATTGCAACAAAACTTTCCCTTGTGCAATTGGAGAAGCTGTGTAGCCATTTGTGGGGCCAAGATGTCCACTCTTGGACTTGGGGCTCTTGTGAGGCGGGGCAGACTATCATCCGTCATCACAAAAAACTAGGCTAAGAATCCACTTCTCAGCATCCTCCCATTTTGATGGTAATTTTCTATCACTTTCCTAGATATTAAAAAATAAAATGTCTGAGTGCAATTCTGCCCAATTCCATCTAGTTCCTGATATTTAGTAGTTTTAATAATGCACAGTGAAAACAAAGGAGTTTGAAGGTAGTTAACAATGAATTGAAAAATATTTCATGTACTAAATATAATAGGCGGTATATTATAATTTGATTTGACCTCAAATGATCACCCAATCCGAGGAGCCTGTTTTTGTAAAAACTTTTGGTTAATATAAACCATCATAACCATATTTATCAGTTCTAATTAGACCGGTGTAAATGAATTGGTGTATCGTTCAATTCTATTTATTTTATTTTACTTTATTTATTGTATTTTGGTTGCTCAATTATGCACAAAAATCTTAAATAACTATGCATCAGTAAATTAGTAAACAACAAAAAGATGAACTATATCAATGATCAACTTATTTCATAACCATTCACAAACAAATCACAACTGTTTTTTTATAACAAATTAGATAATTTAAACTTGAAATCCATCACTTCAATAATTCTAAGAAATTGAAATTCATGCTTACATGTAGAATAGAGCAGCACCACTCGGTGATAGAATGGATGAGCATGCCATGGTGAGCGCTGGAGATAGGCAAGATGGTAGTAGTCTAGAGTTTATCTTTCTAGTCACGGTCCTTCGCATCATTCGTCTGGCTGCACAACATTGGACTCTATCGACCTCATCCCGTCGCCCCAAGCATCCCTACAAGGGAGTGTGTCACGCTTTCAATCGATCTCTGGTCATAGGATGGTGCCTGCGCTATGCTTGACCAAGAGAAGGGGAAAAGCAGTTTTTTTAGTAATAATAAGTTTTATTAAATTAATATTATTAAAAATAAAAGTGAGAAACGTAAAATTTCAAATATACGAATGGCAGCGTCATTGGTAGTGGCGCGTTCACTGCGCGTTTCATTATTTTTACGAAACGCGTCATGACATCGATAAATGACGTGTTTATTTCTTATATATACAAAATGCGCAATCACTTACGCGGAATTTAGACGAAACGCGCCACGACAATGGCGCGTTACCTAAAAATAATGAAACGCGTATTTTGGATATCTCTGCAACTGTTTTGGGAGTATGCGTATTTCATCAAGCGCTGCTACCCTATAGCGAAACGATGTGAAATGTTGAGATGCTCCGTACATGGTAGTAAGTTGTACAAGACATGATACTATACAAATTCTATTTTTTTTTAGAGAACCATACAATTGAATAATTGATAACTTCACTGTCCCAAAACAACCTCAGGCCGTACTGAATAGCACGTGGCTGCACAAAGTAGCAAAATGTGAGGTACAACTGTACAAGTACAACGGTATCATAGTTGCTACAGAGGATCCAGACTCTTGCAGAAGAACGACTCCAGTTTTTACTATACCGTATCAGCAACCTGTCATCTCTTTCGTACACGGTTCATAAACTTTGAGCTTTCTTGCCCCCACCGGCAGATTATCTTTTAGTAATTAGAATAACTAAAAATAAGAATTTAATAAGATTTTTTCTACATATTTTAGTTTAGATCGAGTTAAACTCGGTCTCATTTTTTATTTTCTATTAGATTTATTTGTTTAAATAATTAAATGTGATAAAAATAAGATTTGAAATCATAAAAATTTAAAATATTATAAATAAACAAAAATTTACTGTAAAACATTATAAAAAACATAATACTATAATAATTAAAATATAATATCAAAAAATATTTATAATATTACAACTACAATAAAAAATAATATTCTGCTTGAAGATTAACACCAACACATTCAGTGGCAGAACTTCTCACTGTATTTTTGGTCATGACCTCCCTTAAAGTTGAAAAATATATAATGAATTATTAGTTTTTAGACTGAACTTTAGTCTTGGCCCATTAATGGCCCCCATCTTTTAAAATGTTTACCCTGGTGAAGGTAAAAATAATGCAATTTGAGCATTTTTTTGGCATGACATGTGATCTTTGTTTGATGGCCCCTTCTTGATTACCTCTGGAGCTTCGCTACTGAGCACATTAAAGATAAAAATTATGCTTTGCTTGAGGGTCCTCGTCTTCTGCCATGGGTTGAAAGTCTGCTAGTACGACACTTCATTTCATTCATAATTTTTTAAATGCGTATTTTTCTACTCTTATTTCTGTTGATTTTTGCTGGATCTAGTATGATGATCGGACCGTTGTACATCGATCAATCTCGTCTATTGCCATAACTACGCCAATAATCAGAATATGTGTTGATGTAATTTTGAATGTTATAGTATAGACTAACATACTGAGTGTGATTCAGTCTTCTGAATGAACAAATCGCAAGCATTCATTAGAAATCTTGTTGTTGCCAATATTCATTGAGAGGTTCCCTTGAATGATTTTTGTCCTCCTTACATACTTATAAGATACCGACCTGATATTATTAATTTTTTCAAAGAAAGTTAATCTAATAATTTGCACATTGATAAGCAATATAGTTGAATTTCTATAAAAATAAATAAATATAAACCTATTGTTATTATATTTTAATTTGCCCCACAAGACTCAAAAAAAAATTCCTTCAAAAATATACTTTTATTTTTATATCTTTTAAAGAAAAACTATAAAAATATATGTTAAATATAAAATAATTATAAAATTATGTCTTACTAATTTTGCACACTTTAATATATTTCCTAACTGTCCCTGACCGTCAGATAATTGATTTGTCTCCTTGATGGTCATCCGATGCACAACCTTCACTATCATACTTGTTTATCTTCTTCTTTGTTCATTTTTTGAGTTTTTTTTGGTGTGTTTTCGTTTCAATCCTTCGTCTTGTTTTTTTTCATCCATTCTTTCTTTTTGGATCCAGTCACCACTAGTGTTCTCAAAACCATGCCATCGTGGCTGAACACGGTAAGAACGATACGGCACGATAAGGACACGACACGGCACGTGACGTGTCGTAGCGTGCCATGTTTGATTTTTCTACTATAGGGCACGACACGACACAACACGGTCAAGAGAGCGTACACGACACGAAACACGACATGGTACGACACATAAACACGACTAGGCACGTCACAATTAGGCATGACACGGTAGACCCGACTAGACACCACTAGACACGCGAGGCACAATTTCTCTAATTTTTTTATAATTTTTTTCTGAATTTTGAAAAATAAATATATAATATTATAGTATATAAAATATATATGCGTTTTTTTCTTTTTTTTTCTCTGTTTCTTCCATTTAGAAATTTTTTTTTTGGCATTTTTATTTTTTTTTCACTTTGTCCAAAATTTTTGGGAAAAAACAAAAAATATAACATAGTATATAAAAAGTTAGATTTTTTTTTTCATATTTTTCTTTTTTTTAAAAAAAATTAGATTTTTTTAATTTTTAACACGGTTAATACGAATAAAACACGTCGTACAGAATCAACACGACACGAACAAACACAGCACGGTTAGGCACAGACAAGATTATACATGACATGGTTAGGCACGGCTTGCCTTACCCGTGTCGTGCCAGTCATTTCTAATTTTTGACACTACACAGCACGACACGATAAAAATAATAAAATAATATTTGTGTCGTGTCGTATCGTGCCATGTCAAGCCGTGTTTAGTACGACACGACACGACACGATATTAGAAAACTAGTCACCACATTGATCCTTCTTCATTTTAAACTGAATATCTCCTCTTAAACACAGCAAAAAGGAGCAACACAAAAAAATTATTTGGAGCAACAATATTGAAGCAATCTAATGATATTTGTATTTGCTTTTGATTTTTTGTTATGATAGTTTTTGTTAGAAGATCTAAGAGATTATTTATTTCATAATGTTATTTTGGAGATAAAATTAATTGGTACGGACTCAATCCGTAACGTTAATAAAACAACGTCTTGCTTCGCATTGTCGTCGTATTCGGTATTCCCTCTGTATACTTGAACAAATTATTCATACGACACTAAACCCCGGAAAAGATATATTCTCTTAGGCGCTAGAATCTAGGCCTTGAATGCAATCCAAGGAACTTCCGGATATAAATCAGACTACCACGTTTATGGACGAAAACATATTACGGTAAGTAAATTGTAAGCTACTATTATTTTAATAAGAGACGATATGAAATCAAACGAAAAAAATAGGAAACTAATAAATTATGAATTAAACCAGTAATTCAGCATTTTTCGACAAAAAAAAAAATTAAGGATAATATAAGCAAGCATGTCTGTTTACATAGACTGATCATTCTGTCATAATAATATAATGTAAGACCTCGTTGCTGTTTTACATGACCGATTCCAAAAACAAAAAAGGCAACTTGCTACACCAGTTCCATTACACTGTCAGCACTACCACCAAAATATCAGAAGAACCCAATTAACCTTTTTTTCTTAAAAACACAATGGATTAGTTTCTAGCACCTAAAGAAGAAACATGTCCCAGATAGCCCAACCTTACTGAGAGATAGAAACGGAAACATTGGCCAATTGTAGAAGACCACTTCCCATAGGCAGTGGATCTAGTGGATGCCTCTTTTGTTCATACCCATCAGGAAAGCCATAGAAAACCTGACTGACTGGTAAGGCACTGTCATCACCAAAACTAAGCAATGGAGTGAAGGGGACCATCAGTTCAGATGCACTCAATTGAAGGAAGTTACGAAAGAAGGAAGTGGGCAACACATTTGAGTTTTGTGCAGCTAGAGGGCTGCGGTCGAATGAGATTTGAGTGCCGTTGTTGGTTGGAGGCTGAGCTGCCAACTTTGATTTACGTCCCGATGCACCAATAGGCAAGTCACTGGAAGCTATGGCATCCAGATCATATCGGCTAAGCTCAAAATTGGTAACAGCATTGGTGCCCCTGAATTTAATTGCTGCCACATCATACGCCTCAGCAGCTTCCTCTTCAGATGCTGGAGAGAAAAAAAAAAAGCAAGGTTAAAAACAAAATTATGTACTACTGGCCTATTGGATTAGAGTATGGCTATAGTGTGTGAATTAAATGCAAGCTTACCAAAGGTTCCAAGGTAGAGGTCCTTATTGCCAGCAACACGTCCTATTCTTGCTTGCCATCGACCATGCTGGTGGTGCCTAGAAGTCCGAAAAATTCACATATTAATCTACTTTGATATCAAGGTAGTGCATGTTCAAGTTTGGAAGAATAATTTCCACATAAATGATGTTCAGCTCATAGATCGGCAACTCTGTCAAGGGAGCACATTTCAATGTGAACTTGCAAGAGAAAAGGGAATAGAAGGACAGATGTAAACCATGAACAAAGCCCGCAGGCATCACGCGCACACACAACCCCACCCCATACCCCTTGGTACAGGGCTCAATCCCCTGCCCTCTCCCAAGAGAGCAAATGCCACTACTAGCTGCTTAGAGGAAGTTTATCTTATAGCCTAAAGCAAAATGAAAAATTTGAAATTCTATTTGACCTTACCTCGTGACACCCCTGTAGATAGAGGCACCTCTTGAGAAACCACTGCTTTTCCTATAAATCAGCCGAAAAACAGGTTGTAAGGATATGTACTTCATAAAAAATACTATAACAACAAACAGTTTCTGCACAATGAGAAGATAAATAGTGATACCTTCTAATTGAGGCTATAAATTCTTGCTTGGTCATGTTCTGCATTTCCACCATCTCCCTGGCATAATTATCAATCTACAATGGGGTATTTTTTTCAATTTGGAATGGAAAAACATCGGATACATATATTGTGTGTGTAGATGGGGGAGAGAGAGAGAGTTACAGGGAAGTTTGTAACAGCACTGATGCCCCAATACTTGATAGCTGCCAGGTCATAGGCCCTTGCTGCCTTCTCTTCTTTGTCATAGCCACCTGTGTTACAGTAGCATGTTTCAAGTTAAAACCATGTCTTAGTAGTTGATATTATATAAAGTACACAAGGAAAAATGAGTACCTAGATAGACTGGAGAATAGGCAAAAATCAGGAGCCCCATTTGCACAAATTGCAACAGAACAAAAATTGAAATCAGGTCATTAAATAATAATAAATAATAACAGGCTACCATGTGGAAAAATAACACTCTGGCAATAGTACAAGAGGTTCTAGTCAACAAGTCAAAGATAGATTCCAAGAAAACCTTGATAGTTTTCTTAAAACATTATATATAGTTCTCCGAGAGAAGTCCAAGACCAAATCTAAAAGCTTCTGGTCATATTCATACATATTTTTTCTGTCTATTTTGCCTGATTCAAGAAAGAAAATTATATTTGCCAATCATTCGTTTTAAATCATCTCTGCATCAGTTAAATGGAATATTAATATACTACATTATCTGTATCTGATGTTAAGAACATTTTGTTTTTGGTTTTAAGCGCAACAGGCAAGAAATAATAGAATTAGTCTGGGCAGACTAGTGGCAGCATTAAATCGGTCAGAGAAGTGCTGAGGGAACAATCAATCAGATCAGTAAGCATTTTTTTTTCAAGTATGACCTCTCCGGCTCTCCCCCAGTGAACTCTGACCAACCCCCCCCCCCCCATTTTTCTATGGAGCTTCTGACTAAGATACCTATGGCTGTGAGGCTGTCTCTATACATGTGTGGTCAAATCAAGTTGTCCTAATCAACCAATTTTTATCTCTGTTTTGCCTCCATTTTTCTATGGCCGCACCCTTTTGAAGCTCAAAGTGAACATTGGTTCAATTTTCATGACAAAATCTTTGAAAAGTTGGCACACTGGAGTACTGGACTAATTCCGGGCCTTGGTCTGACTACAGTGAGCCCACTAGTAATAGACATATGCTTGATGTGACAAGATAGATTGAATAGTTCTATTTTACGATGCAACTAAACTTAAACTACTTGTTTTGCAGAAGAAAATAATCCACTGTTGGTATAATAGTAATTGTAGAACAAACAAAATACATTAGATTATTTTATGCATGCAAATGAATTCAGTGATATTACATGCACCTTACTCAGGTTGGCCTACTTCAACAAATAAAACTAGAAACCGTCTTATTTTGCAGTTTTTGAAATTATAATTTTAAAAAGCTTTTGATATAAATTGGCATTGAAGTTCCAATCGGAACACGTTATTCACCACATTAATGGCACTGCTAATATTTTTCCACCAAATAGTTCAAATAAAATGTACGTGTCATACGCCATCCCCAATATATACACGCAATTCTAGCAAGAAAAAAGCTAATGCAACCAATTGATTATATAATTCCACTCGACCAACTGTGCATCCAAACAAGCAAAAAAGTTGCACGACAGCAAAAGCGCCAGAAAACCGTGTGCATAAATGATCCAGGACTCCAAATCGAAATAGTTTTGGCTGATTTGATCGAGTCCACAAGGTATAATAAAGTATAACAATAATAAAGGAATGATAGTGGGGACCCCCGACCCTGTCAGTTCAAAACTGCAGATTATGGGCCATAGGTACATTCTAAAAAATTGTTTGCTACGAGATTAGATAAGAGAGGGAATTATGAATTATCAATGAATGAACCAAGGTTCTTCTGTTCACTATTGAAAGCGACACTGGTAATTTGTCTCACTCTCATTCTATCTTTCAATCCCTTCAAAAATCCCAAAAACGGCGGCATCTCACATAGAGATAGAGATAATATTTGCATCAAGAAGTACACGAAAAACAACCATCAATCAAATCAACCACCCCAATCTACTCATCATGCCCAAGGACCCAATCTAAGAAAAAAATGATGCCCAAGGACCCAATCCATCTATCGATCTACTCACTAGTCACTACAAATCAAGTGCGAATATTAATTTATTTGTACTAACAATGCGGCTAATTAACTAAAATCAGAACTCAGAAGGGAAGCACGTGCATACCTTGTCTTCCTTTCCTCTTCTGCCCCTCTCGCTTGCACGTGTTGTCCCAGAGGTGCGCCTCGTACCTCCCGGTCCACCTGTGCCTGCAATAGGAAACGCACACCTGTCAGGTTTCACGTGACCTTCGTCCTTTCAATTCCGTTCACCCTTGGGTTTACGTTTACTATGCAGTTCATATTGACTCAGTCTGTTAATTAATATCCTCATGAAACAAATTTTTGTAATCATATACATGAACACGGTGTCTTATTATCCATAGCTGGGTTATGATGGCAATAATGAGAATTTTAGCATGCCTACCTGCTGGCACTTTTATAATCGTACGATTATTCTGCTTTTTGATATATATGTATGCTCTCCTAAACAAGCTCAATTACAAAATAATTTTGTGCACAGGCGTACACACGCCTGATTTCCTCTTAGTCTAAACCTCAATAAGGATTAACTGACGTAAAATTCAAAATCATATGGTTAATATATTAATATATTTGGAACCAGCAACATCTTCCATGTTAAATGGTGCAACTGGTAGTTACTGTTATTGGTCAAAATACATTTACAACGTATGAGTAAACTCGATCGCAGCTGGGCTACCGCCTACCGCTGTCAAGGCAAAAATTAAGGAACTGAAAATTCTCCACTTGTGCGAAATGCATGCTTCCATTGCGCAATCGTGTAGCCCCTTCCATTTAAATAAAACAAGACATAAAAAAACAAAAAAGTCTCTAGTATGATCAGAAAAAACCATCGAACTCGCATGAACATGCATATTTCAACCAAGTAACGAACCGGATTCACATGAGCGACAAAAAAACAAATCGATGAAACAGACCTCGTAACGCCTCGATAGATCGAGGTCCTGAGAGAGGACCCCACGAAGCTCACCCCCGCCCGTTTCTCCGCAACTGCCAGCTGACTCACAGGAGGCGACGGAGCAATGGCCACAGTAATCTCGTTTTTCGACTCAGGCGACTCCCTAGTGACCTTACTGGTATCGTCACCGGGCGTGACAGAGAGAGAATCTTCAGCGTCGGCCGTGAGGTACAAGGGATGCAGCTGAGCGGAAAGATCTCGACCGTCAGCGAGAGACTGGATGCAGGGGTAAGGATCCAACTGCTCCGGGATGAACTGGTAATGGTACGGATGCGAAAGGAGGGCCTCGATCGGAGGTAGCGAGTATGACATCAGGTTGTTCGACGTCGGAGACATGAGATACGTTTGTTTGTATTAGAGGAGAGAAGGTTTTGAGTCGGCGAGATATATATAAAGAGAGAGAAGGGATAAGTGAGAAGTGAGGTGGTCAAAGGTGAAATATAAAAGGGATGGAAAGGAAAAGGCGAAAATAGGAAAACAGCTTTGCGGGTAATCGGGCGGCGAAAAGAAATGGAGAGAGAAAAAACCTACGGAGAACCAGGAGAGAGTGAGGGCAAGATGAGAAAGAGAAAGGCGTTTGGTATTTATACAGAAGCTGCCAAAGATGGCAGCACCTGGGAGTGACGTGGCGCGTACTGGCCCCGCGTGAAATGACGACAGTGCCACTCTGGGCCTGAGTGGCTTGGATGTTTGTCTTATTTTAATGGGCCGGAGGGGGCTTTGGGCTTATTGGGCTGCACAGTTGAGTCAACGGTCAAGAATTGATAATTTGCTATGCAAATTGTGCATGCGTGATTCGCGGTCGCAGGAGAGGTCTATATTACATGACAACACATTATACAGGTCGTATGGATAATGGATCTAGCTTTCGATTACTGCATTAATAGTATAGTAGTCTCGAGTTCTATGTCCACTACTAGTACTAAGTTTAACACCAGTGAAATAATCATATTGCTAGTATGCTAGTAGATCTTGTGTTAGGTACGAGATCTATGCTTTGCGTAAGAGTGCTTGATTCCTCTGACTGAGGCTTAGTATCGTACAGGCACGGCAGCCTCACATCTTGGAAATGAAAATATGCATGACATGTATTTATATTATATTTTATATCAATTGATTAGGAATCAACGGTTGTACTTGATAAATTGGATTCGCATGCACATGTCTGTTTCTAATAGATCCGAATTTTCAAAATTTCTGAATATTTGAGTCTTGAGAGGCATAATTAAGAAGGGTCTCTTACTCTAAAAATAAACGTATCATGACTCGTGTGTATTTCTTCAAGTCAGAAGCTTGATACATATGTTCTGATAGGATAATCTGTTGGGCAGTTTTTATTAATAATAATTATTATTAAATTAATATTATTAAAAATAAGAGTGAGAACCGTAAAATTTCAAATATACGAATGGCAGCGCGCCATTGATAGTGGCGCGGACGAAACACGCCATTGACAGTGGCGCGTTTCATAAAAATAATGAAACGCGCCACTGTCAGTGGTGCGTTTCGTCTAAACCCCGCGCAAGTGAGATGGAGAGGCGCTGCGCGTTTTGTATATATAAGAAACAAACGCGTCAGTGTCGCGTTTCACAAAAATAATGAAACGCGCCTTCGCCGGGCGCGTTTTATAAAAATAATGAAACGCGTCACGCGCGATGGCGCGTTGTTGGTCGCGCCCATCATATCGTGGCGTACCGCCATTCGTATATTTAAAATTTTACGGTTCTCATTCTTATTTTTAATAATATTAATTCAATAATCATTATTATTACTAAAAACTGTCTGTTGGGAGTTGGGACAATATTAAATGAAAATTTTGTGTTTTCAAATTAAGTTTTTCAACATAATCTTTTTCTAGGAAAAAGAATTCAGAGTTTACATATATATGTTGATTAAAACATGCGTGGGATATTTTTTTTTAATTCAATTCTATGTGCTGGAATATTTGTAGATGGTTTTCAAAACCTCAATGCAAGCACATTTGAGCTGAATTTTAGTTTAATTACTTCGTTTATTTGGTTAAATTGGTTTTTTTAATTATTTTAGATATTTGGTGTGCGTTACTTAAAATATTCAAGTGATTTCATGATGTTCGCATAATGCGGCATCCTTGTTGAATTGCAATGATAATTTATTTTCGAGTTCATGCGTCATTTCTGTTTAAAGAACATGAAAAATGATAAATAAGTGCAAAAAATTGTTAAAATGGAAGCTCAGCGTACTGACCCATTCTTTAAGGAAAAATGCATTTGCATAAACAAAAATATTTATTTTTTTTCTAATCGCCAGAAGTACTTGAAAATTATTTTTAATAGCCTAATTAGATATTTGAATGTGCTTATATATTTGGATTAGTTTCAAAATTAATTTTGTAGGCCATGTACACCTTTTATTTTTGCCCTCTTGGCGGTGCGATAGTGGCACCTAGCTCCATAGAGATGAAGCTTTCAAGGTATTCATCAAAACCAAATAGATGTTAATAATTCTTTAGCTTGTAAAAATCTATTATCTCAGCCATAATCCTAACTTACCCTATTTTTTTTAATATTTAAAGGATTAATTAGCTCAACACACGAGCAAGTGGAAGAGAGATAAGGCTAAAATAATTTTTGGATTTTCCCTTCACTTTCAGCCCCTTATATAGGGAATGATTAGAGCTAATGACTATTTATAAAATTGATCAAAAAATAAAATATCAAATATTCGTTAACATTACAATTATGAATCTCTCCCATTTTCAGCTGAGGCGTAAACTAAAAGGGCACTCTTGGGCCTTTAATTCTTTTTTAAAAATTGATATAATTAATATTAAGTGGTCTCAATCTTTTTTTCTTTATATACATTTGTTCTATTAATTTATAAATATGTCCAGGAATAATTTTATGATATTTATATGACATAAAATTGTCATGAATATATATTAATTTTATATATTGAGTTAATTCATAAATATGTCCCACATATCGTCAATTATATGAGGATTATTTTATAGTGTCTGCGTTTCATAAAATTGTGGATATATAAATATTGATGATGTGATATGTGTAAAAAGTTAAGGGACATAACTCAGTGTAATATATTTGGGAATGAAAAATATTTGAGTTAAAATTTAATTAATGGCGAGTATTATCATTAGAAAATAATAACGAATCAAACTTAAATTTTTCTTGGCCCTTTCAGTTGAAAATTACAACTCCGGTACTCCCTACAAATTTAGGTGGTCTTGCCTTTCCAATGTTATCATTTGAATTTGAGACTTTTTTTCGAGTGTTAATGCTAAAGAAAACAAAATTGGGATATAAACGTTATATTCGAAAATAAGATAATCATTAGAGTTAGATTATCAAAATCAGCAACTAGATTACCTACTCTAGTTGTTGATTTGCTTGACGAAGTCATATGAAATACGGCAGTACGACAAAAGGAGAGCATCACGCGAGCAAGCTAATGGACCAATTTATTACAAACTCAATATCTACAAGCAACAAATTTATAAATAATAAAAAAAAAACTTGCTTAGGAGAAAAAAGGAAGAAAACAACTCATCCTCTCTCCATATTTTTTTTTCATTTTTCAAGATAAAAGGGGAGAGTTGAAGCCAGCCAACTTTAAACATTCCTGAACTATTTCCTATTTGAATTTCAAGCCTATTATTTTTTATATGAAAGATATCTTCATCATGACTAAATCAGAGGATGAATCTAAACGTGTGGAGCAGGACTTTGACGCAGAGGGGTCAAAATTTCTAAAATTTCTTCAATATAAACTTATTTTTCTAGTTTTTTTTTCTTCTAAAAATACACATAATTATATGAGTATTTATATATAAAAAAAAAAACAGTTTCAGAAAAAAAAAACTAAACCCATGGTCAAGCTTAAAATTCAAATCTTGAATTTATGACCTCAAACAGCAATGTCAAGCTTAAAATTTCTAAGCACTAATAGATGTACTTCACTTTGTTGTTTAAAATAGTAACAAAAATTAATAAATTATATTTAATATGTTTTCACATGCGGAATAAAAATAAAAAAATAAATAATATGGTCTTCGCAATAGTCCTTTTGAAAATCTCCCTTAATCGTTCTCGCTATGTCCCTGCGTTATACTCACTTCTCATTATGTCTGCAGAAAGCGTTGCCCCAATAGAAAGCATTGTCAAACCTAAAAAATGTGTATATCAAATATAAGCACTGATTATATCTAATTTAAAAGTGTTTATAGTAAATGTTTTGCACTGTTTATATCAGTTAAGAAAGTGCTTATACTAAATTTATACTAAATACTGGTATTAATTATAACAAATTAAAATATATTTATGCTATATATTAGCACCGTTTTCTATGGGATAAAGTGTTTACACTAAATGTTAACACTGATTATATGAGATTAAAAAAATATATATACAAAATGATAATACTGTTTAAAAGTGATTATGCGAGAGATTAAGAAAGGAGAATTATTGGCGAGCAGGATTATTATAAATCACGAGAGATTAAGAAAGGAGAATTATTGGCGAGCAGGATTATTATAAATCACAATTAGGAGAATCTCGAATGAAGAAATTGAGAAATGAAGAATACTGGAGCAAGCGAGGGACGTAGAGAACGAGATAAAGATTCAAGATAGAAAGAAAGAGGGAGAAAGAATGAGAGAGATGCGAGAGAGAAAACATGAGAGATTGTATAAAAATGAACTAGCATAATCCAGTCTATTCAATTGTGTAAAATTATTAACATCATTGAGTCCAAATTTCTTCTCAACAAAGCAATTTTGTTATTATTTTAGATTCATGTTCAAAATTAATTTTGTTTTGAAAACTTTTTCTTAGAAAAAAATAACATTATGATACAATAATTTTGACTTAGACCAAATGAATAATATATATATTGAGTTCAATCTTTTTATATAACTGAATAAATCTTGTAGACATTTAATTTTTTTAAACTAATTTGAACCCTAAAAGTATATTGTGTAAATAGATGAACGTATTGATGCATTATGATGCAATATATTTTTTAAATTTTAATATGATAATATAAATTGATGTTAGATTATTATTGAACCCATTAAAAATTTTCTGATTCCACTACGGAAACTCTAAATATGAGTATAATCTGAAAAAAAAAGATTCATATGAACATAATAATAGGATTATTTGAAAATTGACAGTAAAATATCAACATGTTATACTGTTCTGATATACGTCACACATGATAAGAATTATACACGTCTGAGATGAAGGAAAACAAAGAGAAAATCATATGACTGCATGAGTTCATTATAATGTCGCGTAGCTATCCAGCCACAAATGCCCTGCTTGTTTAACTCTATTTATTTTTGCGCGTTTGACTATCATGTTTTATACATCAGTGTTAAAATGGCTGACAATTGTTATAATAAATGTCCTTTTTTTTTCAAAGTTGTAAATAATAATTATTATATTATTACGAAAATATTGTAAAGAAAATCGCGTTATAGAGTATTATAACGAAAATTATTATACATCATATTTTCTATTAGTATTCATATAAACTAGATTTCATAAAATAACTAAATAATAATAAATTAATTAATGAGTTATAAATTTAAAATTAATCAGTATAAACTCAAAGTTGCTATTCAAAACATCATTGATATCGTAGAAGCTAAATAATTTTTTATTCAAAATAATCATAAATTATATTATTTTCTATATTAAAATAATCACAGTACTATAAATACAAAATTTGGGCTTTTTAAGTGTACAACATTAATTTTAAACAAAAATAAAAATTATGTCAAATAACATATTATTCTAATAGGTACACATTATGCATTATTACAATTGCTATTACATTGACTTAAACTTCAGAATGATACAGCGCTATTTAGAACGCAAAGCGCTGTTAGTCAGCTACGACACGTGGCATTGCAGTCAAGACAAACACGAAGGAAATGAACCATGGAGTCGCTCGGCTGCTGGCCCGTTGCGGGTGTTAGGATCTTCGGATAGATGAAAGGTTTTGGTTCGTGTAGTAGACCGTTCCCTGTTTGGAGCTGCGTTTACCATCACGATTGGACTGGATAGGACTTGGGAGGAAAGAATTGTCTGCCTCCAGCGGTAGCGGCAACAAAATAGTCAGGCGGATGCAAAATTTTGATTAAAGGAGTCATTAATCGAATTTAATAGTTTATTAAATTTAAATTTATTAACTAATTGAATATTAAATAAAAATAGTAAAATAATTTTTTTATATATTAAAAATAAAAAAAAATCAAAATCAAAATAATAAAAAATTATAGCGATAAACAAATTTCCTCTACGAAACTTCATATTTTATTTTTTTGCATAATTCTTTCATTATTCACGATATTAAATATTTTTTCTCAATGAAAAATAACCAGAAAATCCAAAAAGGGTAAGATTAACAAAATTTTAACTTAAAAATACTATTTTTTAAAATCTAAAGGAGTCAACTGACCCCCTGGTACATGATACATCCGCCTCTAAAAATATGTGTCGCCCGATGGACAAACATCTTTTTAGTTTGCTGAAAAATAAAATATATACAATAAAAATTTAAAATTATTTTGACTTAAATATTTTATTTTCTTGATTGGACATTTTTTTATGATCGTTTCTGATTCCGCTCTTAAACTCCGGGCTCCACACTGTTGAGCTTTAAACAAAAAATAGAAAAAAAAAGGAAAAAAACGAATTTGCTTACCCGTTATCCATTTTTTATTGAATTTGCTCACACCCAATTTTTTTATTTTTGTTTTCACGAGCGAAACAAGCATGCAATTATATCAAGATGCTTGATAAACTTAACTTTAATTTTTTTAATGTATTTAAATTTAAAAATACTTATAAATCTACAAATATAAATTAGTAGTGAAGATTACGAGCTATTTAAAAAACGACTCATATTTGGAAATTTACAATTTTTCGGAGAAAAAGAATATTAAAACATTTAAACTAAATGAAATTTAAACTATCGAATGTACAACGGAGAATTAAAAGTTACATATTTGGCTTATAAATCGCGTCACAAACAAAAATATTGATTTTATCCGTTCTGATTCGTTATTTAAAACTGATCAAATATATATTTGAATTAAACTTGCTTACCAAATACTTTGCGCGTCAGGTTTGCCATTATTTTATTATTTTTATGACTTGATCCGATTTGATCCTATCAAAATTTAATTGAGTTTAATTCAAAAAGTACATCAAATTATTATCAAAAATTGATTTATCATACTCATTAAATTCTTCATATGAAAATCTTAAGGAATACAAAAAAATGAAGCATTTAAAAGTTTCTAAGACACCATTTTTAATTTTAGAAATGATATATAAACATATTTTGTTATGATTTTAAGAGCAGATTTTTTAAAAATTTAGAAATAATGATTTAAAAAACTCAAAACAATCCAAATTTTTGTGTCCTATAAAGTTTTCATATGAAAAATTTAATGAGTATGATAAATTAAAATTTAAAAATGATTTAATATATCTTTTGAGTTAAGCTCATGCTATTTTTATGTTAATTATTATATATAAGTCTTAATTAATATTAAATTAAAAATATAATTAAACCGATTTTTTTAGGAAATATTAACCTGATAAAAAATATTGGCTCATATCGGACTCATCTATTTTCATGTCATAGGTGAGGTCGGGGTAAAAAAATGATATCGCTAGCTTTGCGACAGGCCACCGGTTCTCTTTTTTTTTTTTTTTTTTGTAAAAAACGAGCCAACTAAAATTATTTTTATAATTTTCGTCGTGCATCATAACGAATATGCTTGGCTATAAGAAAATGCACACTTATCTTTGCCTATTTCTGATAAACATAATTGCCATCTATGATAGTTTTTTACATATTTGGAGTTTTGGACCACGTTGATGCAAGTTTGCATAGTCATAGTTCGGAGCCTCAGTTTTTAAACCTTGCACATGCACTTAATTGACTATTATAAATAGCGAAGGGATCCTCCGATAATGGTTATGTTGATAATTTTAATAATAAATTTTTAAATAAAAATAAATTATTTTTAAAAATAGAAATAATTTTATAGATATATTTTTCTACTTTGTGATTAAAATTTTATGTAATTTCATTATTGTTTGCTAGTTCATCAATGACCATTAAAATATTATGCACAACGGTTCCAATATAATGATGGACTATGATACGATAATAAAATTATATCAAATTTGAATCACCATCAATATATAAAATCAATATATAAGTAGAAAAATATATTTATAATTTTTTTTTTCTATTTTTTCGTATTTTTTGACGATCTATTATCAATAAATAAACCTGCTGTAGTAAGCCGCTCACTCATATCGTTCGTTGTGTTCCAACCTAATACTAATAATGAGAGGGTTGGTGACTTGGTGTCTTTACTAGAAAAGGTTTTTTCGTCTATCTCGTTCGTCTTTGTTCTCTATGATTAAACGTACTAGAAATAAAGGATGAAAACGTTTGAGCTACCAATGATAAAAAAATATAGAGACCATACTATCTAAGAAGATAACCGTTGTCAAGTGATTCCTTCCCTTATAAATAAGCTTTAAAAAAAGGCTATTCTAAATAAAATGCTTGATCAGTTGCCGCAAAAAGCAAACTCAACTATTAATGATTGTACACTTGTTTCGATTTCTCGCGCTCACTACTCGAATAGCTCTCGAAAAACACACATTTAATTATAGCACAACATGTACTGAATGTTGTAAAATAGATTTTTTGACTGTCACATTATTTAATTACTTTCTTCACAAAATTGTTCAAGATCGTTTTAGATCCGATTTGTGGGGTAAAACAATCCTCAAAGAAAAAAAAAGAAAAAATGAGATGTTCTGAAATAATTCATTAAACAAAAACGTAGTTATCATCTAAATCATAGAGATCTCATTAATTATATCTAACTTAAAAATTTAAAAATATTTTATTAAATTTAACAATCATAAAATAAATAAAATATAAAACCAATCAAAATGTCACGGAGTTCAAAATTTCGGCCCGTTACCGTAAATACGTCCAAGTGTTTATCGGCCCACCAAACTTGGCGTCACTATTTAATCCAAGTTCATAATCTCATATGAACCCGCATCGTTACGTAGGCCATTGACGGGCCCAGCCATCAGGAATTTGTAAAATGGAGGGATGGATGGAAGCAGGGCCCTTCAAGACTCAAGAGGAGAAAACCATCTCCGTGGGCCGTGGCGGCTTAATCATTCCATAATTTCCACTACATTATATAAGACTATGACAGTCGTCAGAAGTCTAATTCTAGTTCTAGAATCTCTGGTTCCAGGTTAATGCTTCCTCAGGTGCTACCGACCTCAGTCATCAGAGTCAATGTTACTCAGTTCTCCCTTCCCCACTTAAAATATGTAAAACCATTTTTCGTCTGCATTCATTGGTTTGTTGGTTTGTTCAATCAACGAATTCTCAATCTTCTTTATGTAAATTAAATATTAAGACACGATAGTGTTAGCTTAGCTTTGATTTGAAGAGCTTGGAAACCATGGAGGCAGACATGGATAGTTCGCTTCAGCATCAGATGGTTTATGATTTGAATGAGTATCCCTCTCCCTCTCCATCACAAACGCACATGTTAGAATTTTTGGGTAGAAATCAGATTCAGAATCAGATGGCAAGGGAATCAGGGTCGGAATCTCAACCCTCGGAACTTCCTCTTCCTCAACCTCAATCCAAAAAGAGGTCAAGCGACACATGGACAGAGAACAATTCCAACGAAACTGGTGGAGATGGAGGACGTGCCAGGTGGATATGCCAGGTGGAGGGATGCTCAGAGGATGGCAGCGGGGAGGTCCAGCTCAAGGACTACCACCGCCGGCATCGGGTGTGTCCCACCCACGCCCGGGCCCCATCTGTCACCCTGCGTGGGTCCTGCACTAGCCGTCCCAACACCCTCAGCCGCTTCTGCCAGCAGTGCAGCAAGTTCCATGCACTGAGCGAGTTCGACCAGGACAAGCGCAGTTGCAGGAGGCGCCTCCACCGCCACAATGATCGTCGCAGAATTAACAGCCGCCGGAATGTCGCTGCTGAAAATGCTCCCTTCTCCTTGACCGGTTTCAACCCTGATGAGGCCAAGACTGTAGTTGTAACTCTATTGCATATTATTTCCCTCTTTGAGTGTAAGCTTCCCTTCCTTCCCTATTTACCCTTCTGGTAAAATAAATGTGTCATCTGCTGCATAAAATTAAGGCCAAAGAAGTGGGTTTGTCAGCGTTCAGTTCTTATCACAGGGTTTGCTTAAATTTGGTCAAGGTTGGAATAGATATGAGCGTAATAGAAGGAACATACTTTCTTACAATGTTTTGTGCATTTTGAGCAAGGTTAGCTTATGTTGTCTGTCATCATTTTCTTGACTTTGATTTTAAATTTATTTCACTGGCTTATTATTACCAACTTTTTACATGTCCAATTAATGTTTCTGAACACATAAGAGACATGACATGAATTTGGTTCTAGGCATTAAGCTGAATTTCTGTATATATTTTTTTTTTTGCAATTAGTAAACTCCTTTATTTTGGTTTAATGAACCGTTTAGTGGCTAGACCCGACCCCTCTAGGGACCAAGAGCTCATTCGCCGCCTTCTTACAAGCCTTGCCACCTCATCTCTGTCTGTTGATATCTCTGACCTCTTACAGAGATTGGGAGCTCCTGCAGGTAATCCTGGTTCCTCCTCCAAGCTGTCTTTGGACTTAAATGCCACTGCTGCCAATGCAACAGACAGTCGGATCAGGGACTTCAACTTGAATGATCCCATATTTCAAGATGAAAAATGAACCTGAACCTGAGTATGTACATGAAAATGTGGTGGGAGATTTGGAAAACACTTCCCCCAATAGCGGCAATGAATCATACTCTCTGTCATTACCTTCTCACGCTTCTAATGGTGATTCTCAGGTATGTAACTAATATGGGTCATGAAAAATGTTAAATCTTCTCAAGTTGCTAAATTCACTGGCCTACTATGCTCTTCTTCAATTTCTTTTTCATACCTGTTTTTGTTTGTCTTTATCATGTGAAGCATTTATATAGGTTTGCGTATCTATGTCTTAAATTCTTGTCTTAATTTATCAGAAGTACATGTTAATTTTCAGGGCCGAACTGGTAAAGTGGTGTTTAAGCTCTTTGGAAAGGATCTTGCTGACTCCCCTCCCAATTTACATTCGGAGGTTGTTATAAGCTTACTGTTCTGCTTAATGCTAGTCTTCTTGTACTATTGTTTTATTTTTCTAATTGTAATTTGGTGTTGTTTTGGCTTGGTACTATTGCAATCATTTGTTATTACTTTTCTCATCTCAATTATAAAATTCAATGCAGATTCTGACATGGCTGTCACATTGCCCAATTGAAATGGAAAGCTACATAAAACCAGGATGCATCGTTTTAACTCTTTATCTTTGTTTAGCTAATTCAGCATGGAATGAGGTACTTTATTCCAAAGTTATTTGCTATTTACCATTTTCGAGGATTTTTATTATTTATTTATTTATTTACTTTTTGTGTGTGTGTGTGGGGGGGGGGGTTCAGCAGCGATTTGCTGGTCTACAACTCTACATAGAGCTTCTTTGAGATTGCAACTTAGGATTTATTTCTGATAGTGAGCCCAGAGCCCAAAAATCACATTTGAACTAACAACAAACATTGTGTAAATTTGGTGCTGGAAGTGGATCATATCTACCTCTTTTGCATCACGTAACAAAAGCTGCGACTTTGTTTTGCTTCCTATTTATCCTTGGATTAGATTAAAAAAAATTTGTACAAAATGACCACTAGTGTGACTCTCAATGCTGCAATAATAGTAACAGAGGAAAAAAATAGAGAAGTAAAATTTGCATTTTCTGTGTAAAGCTTGCTCATAATCTGGCTTATTGGATTGAGAGGCTGTCTTCCATCCCGGATCATGACTTTTGGTGTACTGGATGGGTGTATGTGACATTGCAAGATCAAGTGCTGTTTATGTATGATGGTTAGTTTCATTAAGATCCTTTCCATCCAAAGCATCAATTTGCTGCATCCATAGTTCATTAAATTTGGAAACAGACATTTGTATTAATTATTATTCAATCTATTCATGTCCAATGTTCAGTTTAATTAAGATCCATTCCATCCAAAGCATAAATTTTGCTTCATCTGTATTTCATAAAAATGTGGAAACTAACATTTTATCACAAGTGGCCTATCTTTTTAGGTGATTTTATTAATCATTATTTTAATTCCATGGCTGACTGAGACCTTAATAAATAAAATTTAGTGGCCAATATTTTAAATTGAATTAGAAGCTATCTAAAATTGGCATTCTCTTTGCTGACATTGACACACACCAACTAGTAGAGTAGAACTTTTTAAAATTTGACAGCAATCAAAATTATTATTGTACTTTCAGGTAGATTAGTATTAGAAAGTGCTATAATCTCAAAAAATACAAGTCAATTCCAACTATTGAGCATCTCACCGATAGCTGTCTCTTCGACTGCTAATGTGACCTTCTGTTTGAAAGGTCATGATCTATCTCGAACCTATACCAGGTATTCATGTGCTTCTCTTCACACACACACACACACACACACACACACAGAGTTTGGGAGGAGTGGTCTCTAGGATGGCCTGAGGCTTTGAACATTTGTTTCTTAGAAGAATTGCAAATACTAGTGATAATTGCTTAGCCAAACATTGTAGATGCTCTAATTACAGCGGTTACATATATGGCAAGATGGGCCAAATGCTAGGCATTCTTGGTTTATTCAATTTCAAAGATAATAAAAAATTATGGTGCTCTTAGGTTCTTTGTTGCATATGATGGGGAATACTTGGTGCAAGGTGTTGTACGAGATTTTGCAGAGAAAACTGGTGAGACTGTACCAGGCAGACCCGAGGTCCAGTGCATCAGGTTCTCTTGCACCCTACCTGCTTCCCAAGGAAGAGGATTTATAGAGGTGATTGTTCTTTTCCTTGTACGTGTCTATGAATACTTGTGCATGTATCCATTTATGTTTTCAGGATTGTGTTTAAAATATTTTTTATCTTCTTTCTACTGACAAGGGTTTCAGCATGAACCCGGTATGGTGCAGGTTATTCCTAACAAAACACTGAATTGGTTATGAAGAGTTATCATACATTATTGAACAAACAATGTAATTCTATTTGATTTATCTTGTAAAAGTCATTCCGGAAAATTCAGGTTGAGTTAACTGAAGTGTTAATTACTCTAGTGTTCTCTTCAAAGAATAAGACATAAAAGTATTTTGAAAGTTAAATTTCTTCAATTCTGTACCAAGAGTTAACAATTACCAGAGTTAACAATGCACCGTATTTAGACTTTGTCTTTCTTTTGATTTCCCCAAAAGAAATGATTTAGATAGAATTTGTTTGATCGCAGGTGTGAAGAGAAAATATAAGTTTAACACTTCAGTCATACTTTCTGAATAAAAAGTTTCTTCTTGATCCTAAAGATGTCTATTGAACTTCACAATTTTGTGCCTTAATGGTTGTTGAATTTTATTACTATTGTACGATTACTAAATATGATGATCAAGTTAGTATTCTTAATTTTAATTTTGTCCTTTTATTTTATTTTCCAGATTGAAGAATACGACCATAGAAACTTTTTCTTTCCATTCATGGTAACAGATGAAGTAACCTGTGCCGAGATTCGTGAGCTTGAATCTGAGATCGATCTCAGTGCTGGCCAACAAAATGAAGCAATGGAGTTCTTGCAAGAGATGGGATGGCTCCTTAGACGAGCCCACCATCGATCTGATGTGGCTACCTATCCTACAGCCTTCTCTGTGGCGAGGTATAGACTTCTCATATCCTTCGCCATGAACCGTGAGTGGTGCTCTGTATTGAAGAAGCTTCTGGACGTCTTATTCAATGAAGACATCTGTTTGAACAACTGTTCAGCAGAGGAGTTTGTATTCCGGGAGGGCCTCTTATTTGAGACAGTCAGAAAGAAATCTAAACCTTTGGTTGCATTTTTGTTGAGGTACAAGGTACACAATCGAGATTGCCAAGGAAGATACCTATTCACACCTGACATGGTGGGTCCATGTGCAAATAATATGTCGTTCATTACGCCTCTCCATCTGGTGGCCATGATTGATGGCGCAGAGAGTATTCTGGATGCTCTGACTGATGATCCTGGCAAGGTGCAACAGTCGTATTCTAAATTATTTTTTTCTTTTGAATTGAATAAAGTGTCTAATCCTTTTGAACTGTGATAGTAATAGAGTAAATATAGTTGCTATTAAAAGGCAAAAAAAAAACAGAAAAAAACAAGCGTGCACCAAAGTCCGAAAAACAATGTAATTTATTTCATGTTCATGTTTGACAAGAAGAAATTTCATTATTTATTTCTTTCTAAAGGGTTTTGTTTTATTATTCTGAAATGTTTTAATATTATTTATTTCTTTCTAAAGGTTTTTGTTTTATTATTCTGAAATGTTAGCTTTGTACTGATATTAGATTGGGATCAAAGCATGGATGACATCGCGGGGCGGTGACAGGCAAAATAAAACCCCAGCAGAGTTGGCACAGGAAAGGGGCCACACATCATACACGCAACTTGTTCAGAACAAAATCGACTTGATTTGAAGAAAGCTCAGGGAGATGCTGGCAGTCATGCAAGCGTCTGCTTGTCAGGGCACCTTGACATAGAAAAGGGCTATCTGCACTGCAAGCGCTGCACGCAAGAGGAACAGGTTACCCACAGGCCTGCTGTGAGTGGGTTTTTGGTGTATAGACCAGCAGTCTTGACTATGGTTTGCGTTGCGGCAGTTTGTGTATGTGTCGGTTTAATACTGAAGACGCCTCCTTTTGTGAAGTTTGTTAAAGGTCCTTTCTTATGGGAATCTTTGGAGCAGGGTACCATGTGAGGATCAGGCTGGTGTTTTTTTTTTTGTGTGTGTGTGTGGGGGGGGGGGGGGGACAATTTCAGCATGCATATATGTTTTTACATCATATCTTAACATAATCCTGGGGCTAAAATTTAAACTGAAGAGATATATCAATTTTTCTTTTAGGGCATTTGTGTTGACTTTACTTCTATTAGTTTAGTACATGAAAATACATAGTTTGCATTGAATATATAAATATGGGCATTAAAGATTGTGATTGAATATCCCTTAATATAAAGATGCTTAATTTGGCTTATGATTGAAAATTACTTCTCCTCTTTGAAATTGAGGGCTACTGTGTTCAAAGCAGTGATAACAGTTACTCTTTGTATGCAGAAGGATTTATTATATAGAGTATGTTGCATTGAAAACGAATTATAAAGTAAAAACCAATTTGTTTGAAGTTCGTGATGATTGATGAATGGTAATTAAATTATAAAGCAAGAACGAAAGAACTCTCCAGTACTTTTTAGAATTCATCTACTTTCTTCCTTATCAAACGAGCCCTAAACGGAGCAACCCGAATGGAACTTTAACATTCATAAGATTAAGAGCTGAAAGGAAGTAAATGATATTTTACGGATAAGAAAAAAAAAAGAAAGAGAAAACACAAATGAGATGAGGCCAACCCTGCACCTGTCATGATCTGGTACACTGGAGCATGTCAATTGGTCAAACTGTAAGTTTCCCTTGAAAGCAAAACGATTGGATAAAATTTATTTGTGGCTTCTTAGCCATTAAGCAAGGCTATATAATTGATTTTCAACCAGGTTTAACACCTCATATCATTCCCAAACCTTCTTGTCATCTGAAACAGAGCACGATTTACTCGCAGTCATTATTATTATTATTATTATTATTATTGTTGTTGTTGTTGTTGTTGTTGTTTTTGATATCACAACGAAAGTCGGAGTATCATATTCGAAGTTATAAAAATACATTTCATGGTGTTCACTGTTCAGAGTTCGCAATTTAAATATAATTAATACAAATATAAAGAGTTCGAACTTTTTTTGGGAAAATATGAAATAACCATCAAATCCCCACCAATTTCTCTATCATTATTGAAAAATGAGCACCTAAAAGCTAAACACATACAGGTACTATGGATTCACGTATAATCATAGTGGATCCAAATCAGCTGTTATTCTTACAAGAATAATGATTTCTGTTATTCTATCTAAAAAAAATTTTTTTATAAATATGTTCTTTTATTTGTAAATTGATAGCTAGTCAAATTTTATATAATTTCATTAACGTTTGATAGTCCATCAATGACTATTAATTTGAAACCGTTGTAAATGTTAGTGAAAGACCGTTAATTTGATAAAATTTGATGGACAATCAAATATTACAAATAAAATTTACAAATTTTTAGATAAAATAACAAAAACTTGTTATTCTCTAAAAATAACAGCTGATTTGGATCCAATCATAATGGGGAGGAGGGAAATACTTGGACATTGTATGAGGGTCCTTTTATTTTCGAATATAAATAAATTATCAAACTACTTGTGTCTTTTGAAAAATAAATAAAAGGACTTTATAGATTCTACGAATGATGTGGGCATAAATCACGTATTATTCGCAAATACATAAATGCAATTATATATAAATAATAATACTTTGTATGTATTTGCAAAGAATTGTTTATTTTGTCCATTCCTTTATATGAGCTGCTATAAATACCACGATATGGATATTCTAGGGTACTTCTTTTATGTCATATCCTACATAGTATTTTAAGGAAATATTGTTCAAATATAGAATAAAAAATTTAGACGTGTTTTTTCACCAAATTATCATTTAGATGGGACATGCATTGAATTTCAATTAATCTTGATCGGTTATTCGCTGGACAACTGTGAGAAATGTCAATGCTTTGCTTTTATGAAAGACTAAAATGACTTCAAATTCAAAATTGTTATACACACTAATTTAATGATGAAAAATATTTGAGTAAGTTATTATTGCACCTCCCAATTCTGCATCCCTTATTTGTACCCAATATTAGATGCAAACACTTTTCGAAAATATATAATGTCTAAGTTAAATTTTTAAACATGTAGTTTTAAATTGTGTTTATACTTAATATATGGTTTCTACTGCAAGAAATATTCACATTTATATATTTACCGAAATTGCTTATTCTAATTATTAAAGTTAATAAGGAGAATCATAATATTAGTTTCCGTCATTGTTGACTATAGGGAGATGCCACATATATGTAATAGGTAGAAAATAAACAAAGGTTCAGTTTCTCTGAAAAGTAAGATCTTTGACCAGCTATGCAAATTGTTATCCACGAGAAAAATAATTAAGTAGTTCGGTTTTATACATAATTGGAATATTGGATGATCGATACCGAGATTCTTTTGAAGTGTTCAAATCGTGCAATATAAGAAATACCCCTGTGAGTGAATAAAAGTCGATTTGAAAAGGGAAAATAACAAAGAATGGTTTATATATTAATTGAAGAAAAAGATAACACACACGAATTAATTTTACATGCAGTTGAAAAGTAAAATAAAAACAAAGACTAGGCCGTACGCAATAATTGCATGTAGCACCGATATATCATTTAGCGTAAAAAAGATGCAGGGTAATTGTATGTGACTGCACAAGCTTAAAATAATGGAGGGTTACGCAGAGGTGAAAATGGACTCAAGTAAGTAGTAGTTTTTTTTTTTAAAATATTATTATTAATCCGACATTTTTTTTATATATCATTTTCCGGGAGTCCCCACACCATATAGAAATAGGAAACCTATTATCATTTACTGATTCTAAATAAATAGTAGTTAAATAATAATTCAATTTTGCTTTTCAATACATATATATATATATATATATATATATATATATATATATATATATATATATATGATTATGTTACAACTAAATTTTAAACGAACTAAAATGCATCGGATATTAAAAAAAATATATAATTATATGATAATTAACAGAACTTGTACAAAACAAGATATACCCATAGAGGTTATATAAAGAACACTTTTTTTTTGGAATATCTATAAGTGAATATAAATATAACAAAAAACTATCGATAATATAATGTAGTCATAATAGAGAAAATCATATATATTTTTATAATACAGTTTTCTTTACGAAATATATGTTTATGAATATATTTTAAACAAATACATATAGGCAGAAATCTTAATTTCTATATATGTATTCAGTTTTGATATAAAATATGTATTTATATTAACATTAATTATATCTGAAAAATTATATATTTCCAAATATTCCTATCATAAAAGTTCGGATCCAACGGATAATATTCAATTCGTCTGCACTCGTAGGTTAAGACTCCAATTTTTTTTTTTAGGAAAAGGACTCAAAATTTGTTACTTAGAACGATATAAGAATTAATAAGGGCCAACAGGAGCGTCAAAAGGCAAAAAGACGCAGCAGAAAAACAAAAGGACAAGGTAAGAAGGGTCTAAAAGAAAATCAATGAGGGATTTCACTTGAAAATAAATGAGTTTGTTCACTGGAACTACATATAGTTAACAACAGCGCTGTCAAATTGGAATAGTAAAAGGGATTTCATGTGAACATTTTTTTTTTGAAGGAAAATCTTTCAGGGCCACTACAAAGAAAAACAAAAACCGAGCAAGCTACACCCCGACATAAACTTGATAATTTTACCAATTGGCAAGTTCTAAGTCAAATATGAACAAATCTGAATAACAATAAAATTAATTACAGCTCTAAGGTACTTGAAATTGAAATCCTCCAACTCAACAATTAATAGGCATCTTATCCTACTCTTCCAAACCATTAGTCAGACCTACCAATCAAAATAAGGAGAAAAAAGATGCGAGGAAAGAGGTAAAAAAAAAATGAACTGAGTTCACATTACAAGGTGCATCCACAAAAGAGGAAGTAGCAACCCAACATGGCCACCAAGACAATGGACTCGAACGCCATGATGACGCTCCACATGACGTCATCGAGAATCGAGAAGTCGAGTTCCGGAATCTGAGATACCGCCCTTCGAATCACAGACAGGTCCATTTCCGGCAACTGACGTCGGAAGGCGGACGAACTCGGCACGATGTTTCTCAGGCTTTCGAGGCTAATCATCTCCGGCCATCTGAAAAAGGCAGATAAACCCCTCCCCATATATCCTCAGTCCTCACTTCTCTCCTTCTCCTAATTATCTCAGAGGACGTCTCTCTTTTTCTGTCTATATAGCGTTTGAAGGGGAGTAAAAGCATTGACACTTCACACTTGACAGGGATGATGAAGGGGTTATTAATTTAATTGTACGCTGTGAGAAAACTCAGGAAAGGGAAAGAGAGGGACTGATCTGGAAATTTCTAGCTCTATTTTGTTTTAGGTGGGAGTGGGACCCTTTTCCAGTGGATCAAAATATCTCTGTTTATTGACTATGATTGCTTTTCAATTCTGTCTCTAATTATTGCACTTAATACTTGATCATGACTATTTTGGGTTTTATTTAAGGACCCCAGGCCCATTAGCAACATAATGGGACTGACACGTGTAACACGTGACACTGTGCAAATGTGAGCTGAAGGCCTGAAGCCCGAAGCCCGAAGCCCTTGTATTTAAGCTGTATATAAAATATTTAAGCCTTTGCATTCAAGCTTTCCACTTGTGTGCACATTGAGAGGTGTTCAGCCTGGAATGATGACACTGTCACACTGTACATGGTAAATTGAGTATTTAAATGGTGAAACAAATTAAATAGTGGAAATTGATTTCCTCCAAAAAGAAAAAAATAGTGGAAGTTGGCAAATATTTTGTATTTTTGGGAAGTGCTAGCCTGGACTATCTTGAAATCTGAAAAGGGTAGGAAAGACTTGAGAGCATGATTATGCCATACTAGTTCCAGCTAAGAAAGAAATATATGCGGCTGAAAATTATTAAAGAAAGAAGAGATAATTTAAATAATGCATATCAAATTTAGTGTTTCGGTGTACTGTATGAAAATACAAAAACAAAAACCACGTCCCAGATTATTAATTATTATAAACAAAGAAAATAAAATATACATGCCCCCAGAATTCCATTATAGAATTGACAAAATAATTTAAAAAATAAATAAACCTCTGGCGACCCATCTTGCTGCTAATGGTTTTAGGATTAATGCCTTGCAGAAAAATATGAATATGCAAGGGGATATTTATTATCAGTAATTGAACTATTCACTTATTCAGTAAATACACATATTTAATTCGGTTATATAAATATAACCGGACTCCGTTTCCTGCCAAGCGCAATCTCCATTCTCTAACAATTATTCCTCGTACCTTCATATGAGGACACTACACATCTTCTCTGGATTTTACAAAGTACATGAATGATATAATTAATTTCTTCATTTTGTGTTTATATTGGCCTAAATTGTGTCTTTTAAGAGGTTGAGCATACATTGAGTTCACTTTTGTAATGTCAAGTCAGTTGATGCCAAAGATCATATATATAAGTAAAAAAATCCCAAAAGATGAATAAAGTCCTTGACTGTGATTTATAGAGGCTTTTTGTATCCTGGTAAAAAAAAAATTATTGTAAAAAGTAAAGCCCGGATGCTTTTTCACTATGTAAAAAGATATTGACTATAGGTAGGATCTCAATTCTCAAAGAAATTTTATACAATGCAAGTATTAATGATGCATTAATACAAGTTAATTTTGTTTCATTTAACATTCAAGTTATTTGATGTATCGAAAACATATACAAAATATTATCACTTCTCCAGATATAATATGTTCATCATATTCTTTTTCCTAGACATAATATGTTGGATTTCAAATTTAAGGCCTAAATTGTTAAAATAAATAATTGCCGAGTATTTTTCTCCTCTCTATTTTTATATTCCTGCCAAAATAAGTAAGGATTTATTTTCTTTCTAAATTTCTCTTCATCGAACTTAAAAAGTGATAATAGATTTCAGTGGAAAATTTTGAAGGAGATTGCTTAAAATTGGATGGGTTGGTTTTAAATTTGTTCGGGTCGGATTTTTCAATTTATTTTACTTCTTTGTGTACAAATTGGAGATGACTATAAAATAACTTTAGCCATTCACATATGCACATAAATATATGGGTATATTTTTTCTAAACACCTTGATTGAATACAATATAAAAATATAATTTCTTGATCTACGGGCTATAATTAGGTAGGACGGGATTTCTAATGTGGGGTTTGTATAGATTCTCATTCTTTTTTGGGACGTGATTTGTTTTAATTAGTATCTCTTTTATGTTAAAATTATGAATTATATTCTATTTTTTTGGATGTAATTTTTCAAGTTGGTATCTCTTCTATGCTATCATCTTGGTTTCTTTTTTTTTTATACTATAATCTTGATTTTTTTCTGTTTAGACAAAATTTATTATATATACTAAGCGGTCCAATGAAAGTTTATTATATATAATTTGTGTTATTATAGATTAATTTACTTTTAATATTTGATTATTATCAATTTTATAAAATTTAATTATAACTATCATTTTATTAAAATAAAATATATTTTATATTATTTTTTATGTTTAATAAATTATTATTGTTAATTTTACTAACTTTAATTATCAGTATAGTTTATTAAATGTATGTTGTCTTGTAGTTTAATTTATTTTTTCCAACGGTGATATGAATTGATTTTATTATGTTTCAACTATTATGTTAGTACTGAAATATTATAAGACATTTATTATTTATTTTAGATTGATTATTTAATTATTCATTTATAGTTGATCTAATTTTATTATATTTTACTGTTATTTAGTTGATAATAATATGTATTTTATTTTTTCTGAATTTAATGCATAATTAAATGATGTTAGTGCTCAAATATCTGACATAACATCATTGAACGAAACTAATTTTTCGAGTCGGAAAGAACAAATTGAGATTTGTCTTAGTGTTCTGGACATTGACCAGTCATTATGTGTAGACAAATTTGCTGCTTTAATAAATGAAAACAATGCTAATGATAAAATTATTTTTGCTAAATGAGAGCGTTTTAATTATATATCTCTCATGATTATGAAAATTACTATTACATCTACAATAAGAGGAAGTATTTTTGAGAATGATGTGGAAGGTAATTCTGTCACTGCTAAAGAATATTTAATTTTTATTGAAAAGCAATTTAAGAACACTTTTAAAAGCTAATACAAGTGCTCTTATAATAAAAATGCTCACTTCCAAGTATAAATAAGCGGTGTATGTAAATATATCATAATGATGAATGATATGACCATAAAATTGAAAGGCATGGATATAATAAATTCTAAAGAATTTTTAGTTCATTTCATTATAACTTCTCTTTCGCACAATTTGGTCCTTTTAAGTTGAACTATAATACACAGAAACAGAAGTGGAACACAAGTGAATTAATTATTATGTGTGTTGAAGAAGAAGAAGAAATAATTAAGACTAAAAAATCTGATTTTTCACATGCTGTTATTGATAGTCCAAAACTGAAGAAAAATAAAGATAATGGTAGAGGTAAAAATAAGACATATATGATTTTGTGTTAACAAAATAAATACATCTGGTACAAAATATACTCATAAGTGTCATCATTATAAGAAATATGAACACATAAGGAAAGATTATAAGAAGTTTAAAAATTGACTCGTTAAGAAGGTAATGATTTCAATTTCATAATTTATGAATCTCTTTTAATTGATATTTACTTAAATACGTGGTGTTGACACAGGTGCCTCTGCGCACAATATGAACTCATTGTTGGTATTTCTTTTCATGAGGATGTTTCAAAAGGGGGAAAGAAAATTCAAGATAGCTAATAAATTAGAGGCTAAAGTCAAGACTGTTGGAACTCTTCATTTGATTTTGAAGAACGACTTTATCCTTGATTTATATCATGTAACATATATTTCTAGTATGATTAGAAATTTAATTTCTATTTCTGAACTTGATACGTGTGGTTTTATGCTTCAGTTTGAAATAATTAGTTGAGACTATATCATAACTTTAAGTATGATAATCTACATAAGTTATATTTGAATTATGTATTTTCTGAATCTGTATTATCCTTAAATATTACTGATATTAAATGTGAAATTAAGAGTATTATTGTCAATAATTCTCAAAATTATATAATATAATATTTATTAATTTTCAAAACAATCACATAAGTATTTAACAATTTTCTAGAGTTTTGTGAGATGCAGATATTGAGCTTAAGCAAAAAAAATTCATGCATGAAGATCTCAAGATATAGTTTGGTTAAATTATAATTATAATAATTAAAGATAATTAAAGTAGTCTTGAGATTAAACTAGTCAAATAGAGATATTTATACCCGAAATGTTGCAACGAAAATCCTAACCGTTATAACGAATTAAAATCGAGTATGTATAAATTTTGACCAAATTGCTCTAGAGCCAAATTATACACTAATATTTGCAACATATCTCTTATTCGTTGTAACAGATGACCTCGAGAAGAACTTTACTGTTTAAACATTATAACGGGTCCCAATATCCGTTATAATAGATTAAATTATTTGTGTACAAAACTTGACAAAAAAACTCTAGAACAAACCCTCACATATTCGTTGTAATAGCTCTTATATCTGTTGTAACAGTTAAATGCGATAGGATTTCCTTGACCTAACTGTTATAAAGGTTAGTTAAGTGTTATAATGGATCTGTCTGATTTCTTGCTGGTTTTGGTGTCTCTATATATACACCTACCTTTCTTCTCAAACTAGATGAAAAATTTCAAAGCTGAAACCTAGCCTTAGTGCAAACCTCTATTCTCCATTGTTATAAACTTAAGACTACTTTGCAAAATTCTTTGAGAGTATGAGAGAAGTCAGTTGTTGATTGTTCTTTAATGAGACGTGTGTTTTCATGCCCTATTTGTTCTTTTTGGCCGACGACTGTCCTGTTAGTTGATGTAAGGGATCAGAGGTTCACAGTTATACATACTTGATTGTTATAGTGACTCGGTGTAATTGACTGTTATGATTGCGAGCCCTAGAGACGTAGGCTTCATAGCCGAACTCTGTTATATTATGTGTTCTTTCTCTTTCTCTCTAATTATATTTGCTAATTTTATATAGTAAATTTGATATTATACCTCCTTAGGGAAAACAAAATGGTATCAAAACAGATTGTATTAAATTTACTAAATGACATCACCTTGATTTGTGAAAACCCCTGGTCTTTGGCCAAACCACAAGGAACTTAATTCATTGAAAAAAATATCATGATTAATTATCTTAATATATTAGTAATTTAGGATGTTGTAAAAAAGGTTATGTACCTAAATATAACCCGGATACCAATATACTTACAACTGATTCTCTTAATTATAAAAAAGAAAAATGATAATGATGTGAATGCTATTTTGAACTCGGTAAGTGAGGAAGTAGCCCTCTTATTTGATAATATGATAAATACAAATAAAATGTGGAATGCCTTGATTTATAAAATATGAAGAGAATTCATTAATTAAAAAGATAAAAATTATCGAAATTGAGATTACATTTGAGAACTTTAAGTTAGAAGAGGGTGAAACTATAAAAAAAATATATATTAGACTTATACATATACAAAATGAGTTTAATGAATTGGGAAAAACATTATCTAACGGAAAATTATTGTGTGCAATGCTATGGATATCGAGATGGAAAAGTTATATGAACGCACTAGAAGCAATACAAGGAGTGCAAGTAGTCTTTACATTGAATGAGGTTTATGCTCACTTGAGTAGTTTTGAGAAAATCCTAAAGTAAGCCGGTGAGCCCACACATGCATTCAAAGCAATAACATTTCCTGCTTAGAATCACCTGAGCACATCCGACTCTCAATTTCGACCAATAAAGAAATTGTTATATTTGATTCCAAAGATTGCCTCAAATTCTATAAAAGACTCATATTCTAAAAATTCTCACTATAATTTCGACCAATAAAGAAAATTCGAATATAGTTGAAAGAAAAACACCTGATAGCCATCATCACGTCTGAGAAAATATTTGAAGATCAATATTTACGCTTTTGCATCAAGACGTCTGAGAAAAATCCTTCAAGATATCTGTCTTTCAAAACTATGAATTCTAATTTATATTTTATTATTTTATATAAATTACGTATACTTTGACTACAATTTATTAATAAAATATATTATATTTAGATATTTTTCTATCAATTAGATAATACTATCAGAACGATGACCGGTCTGTGACCTCTTTATCCTCTCTCATCCGCGCTTTTACTCTCTAACTTAATAGAATAGTGTACAACATAACATAATTAATATGTCCAAAGCAAAGATATGTGTTGACTGGTCAACGATCAAATATCTACGAGTGTATCGATGCTCGTATTGATGGAAAGCATCCAACGTCCATCGGAAATGCCACCGCTCCCTTTTGTAGCACTAATCGACGGCCTCTTTCTAAATTTCATTTGAACTTTTTTCATAAATAATTAACAGATCTCTTTTTATGTGACTTTACTTTACATCCTTTTGGTTTACGTATCTCAAAATTATCTGTCAGCACGGCCCTAATTAGGATTAATTTTAGTCTTAGTTCGTCTATAAAGCTCATGTTAACAAAATCAACGGGAATTATCAAGCACAGAGAGTTCAATCTCTTTGTCATACTGCCTCATGATGATTATCATCTACCTTTCTAATGGACATTTAAATCAATGACCATTAATTTGAAGTCAAAGATCTAATTTTATACTTTATGCGGGGCAATTATAATTAATTTTTTAATTAACGAGTTCGCAAAGGAAACTTTACCGTACAGCACTAAAAGATCCCACTATCAATACTATTATATAAAACATTTAAGAATTGGAAGGTCCATTTTTTGTCATGATAATTTTTTGTTATACCAATTTTATCCCTCAATTAGACGGATAATATTTATTTTTGATTGATCGAACGTATGTAATCACGTCTATTGATCCTTTTTTTCTCTCCATTTCTTTCTCATCTATATTGTTATTTCCATAATATAGTTTTTTTTTATTTAGCAACCTTATGCATGTTTGATAAGAAATTAATGGTGATAATACATATTGAAATAATCATAAATCATTAACTCATACTGTGTAGAAAATCTCATCAATGTGAATTTTTTATTTTATAATATTTTTATGTTTAAATAAAAGAATCTACTGCAACGCTTGGGTATATAACTAGTGTTACAGAAATGCTTTTCAGCTTTACCATCTCCTCCTCCAACTGAAATCAGTCTTTACTTTCAAATTTTTATCTTTTTTTTTTTACCATCTCTCTGACTCCAACTGGAACCAGCTGGTAACAATGATTGCTGCCATAAGTATGACCGAGTCTAATACATACAGACTTGATGAGGTCCAAGGATTCTCCGCAAAATTTAAATGATGAATTCAATCTTTCATTTGCAAAGTTAATCATCAATAATGAAAATGTGTGGCCTTTGTTTGTTTTTTATAGTTTATTTTTCAATTTTTCTGCCTTCGGTTGTGTGGCATGCTTATAGAAATTGTAATTCATCAGTACTTGAGTACATTTAAACACACTTCAATAAATTTTTTTGAGTAAACATTTCAATTGAAAATAAAAAATAACTTTCCGAAAACATGATGTCTTGATTGCCATTGATATGAAACAAAGCATTGAGCAGTGACAAATTAACTTATAATTTTTTTAATAAAAAATGAGAGTTTAAACTATCCAATTTGAAGATAGGTTGGCGATCACCAACCAACATATTATTACATGAAAAAAATGTACAAAAATTATCTCAAAAAAAGAAAGAAAATGCACAAAAAATCTACAAAGACTCAGTTTCTGAAAATATTGAGAAACTTTTTAAATTCCTACCCCACGCCACAATAGACTGAAGAATTCAGAGCTTGATTTTTCAGTAGTAGTCCAGCTCCATTTAACACCGGAGAAAGAATTTGAGAAGTTTGTGATGACATTATCCTTCTCTGTTTCTTTAATGTCATTGAAGAAACGAAGCTCCACTTCACTCGGATTGCATATTTTCAGAATGATGGATAAAAGAACAGTTTCATTGAAATTCTCCGGAGGTAGATTCACTACAACCCTTGATAACGACATAGGTTTTATTGTGTTTAGGCAAGAAGGAATAGAATGCTGCCATAGGTACCAAATCATAGGACCGATTATGAGCTCCTCTGTGTTTGCAAATGTTTCCAATGCATCAGTTATTGACAAAACCGAGTACGAATTGAACCAGCTCATAATAGGAGACACTTCAAGCTCTAAGGTTTTCAAACCTTTGGTTCCTCTGAAAAATGGCAAGAGTCGCGGAACCTCGAGGGACTTGAGTTTAAGCTTTTGTAAGTTCTGAGGCGTTGTAATCATGCTAATTCCACTGGATTTTGCGACTGAGATGCTGAGATTGCAAACCGAAGGACAATCCAAGATGACATGGCAACGTTGCATGCATCTCAGCTTCAGATCCTCCAAATTGGGCGCTTGTATGGTGATCGATTTGGGATAACCGGTGAAGTGAAAACGTTGCAATTGCTTGAGATGGAAATTGGGTTCCTTCAACCCAATTATGTTGATCAAGTTGAGAACCTTGAGAGAAGGAAAACATGCGCTGAAGTTTACAAGGTGTTCATTGTCAATCCTCACAAATTTAAGGGTTAGATTTGTAAGTTTTGACATTGGTTTGATACCGTTGAAAGATAGCCATGCGTTTCTTATGAGCAAACTGTCGAGGTGCTTGCCTGTACATATTATTAGAAATTGTAATTAGATGTCTAATTGGGTAAATTAGTAATTTATTAATTCAAAGGGGCATATTAAAATTTTGCAAGCAAATTCAACTTCATAGAGATTGGTAACGTCAAGAAAAATTAATCTTTTTGTTGACGTAATTCATGAATTCGTTTTTGTTACCTTGTTTGGTTGAATAGCGTTAAAATAGTGACAATCTACTTTTAAAAAAAGGCCGGATATTTATTCCCCTGCGGGCCCTACATGTCAAAAGATATGACTATGAATTCAAAAATCTATATTTAATCAAACGGGTCCAAGGAGTGACTGATAATGATCACCCATGATTTACCTCCCTAATATTTTCATATTGGTTTTTCACAAACTTGGGAATGAAATATTTAATTATAACACTCCACAATTGGTTATTTCATTGTGTACATTTAATTATGATATAATTATGTAATCAATATTTTTAGGCTATTAATTAATACTTTAATTTGAATTTTACTTATTATCTTTTTTTCCTAATAATACATATACTTATTATCTAAATCGTCCACTAATGCATACATACTTGATTATATATTACAGAATGCACATTTTGCAAGCAGAATAATATACATATAATTAACTATTGATCATTTCTTGAAAAACGGGACAAAACACTTGCAAGTATAATATATATTCCTCTCAAATCTATGATTGATAAACATATTCAGTTGTTAATTTTGTGCGTTAAATGAAACTTTTTATTTTGCTTTTAGTTAAGCGCATTTCTTTATGATAACCTAAGCAACCCCCTCTTCAAGAAAGAAATCTTTTTCAAACCACATTTCTTTATTTGGTTGTTTGACTATTAATTATATTATTTGAAACCTCTAAAACAAATTGCGTTTTGTTTTGACTATGTTGATTTCAAATCAGAAGATATATCTGGAACATTGTTTTAAATTAATAGTTTTAGTCTTTTGGTATATCCCTCTTTTCTTTAAGGCAAAAATGTCATGACTTCTAAGGTATCACGACTTCTAAGTTTTAAAGAATAGAAGGAAACAGCAACTGGATTGGTAACATGCAACCTTGTTTATGAAACAGCTTTTTAGTCATTAGACAAAAGAATTAATTATCAATATAATACATTTCTTGTTATATAAAATGTGGAGTATGTCAATTATTATCCAGTTTAATTTTTATCATCTACCTAAAATATGGTGAAACTCAATTATTATAAATTTTATCTCATTTGGTGAAAATCTGAACAACTTTCTATAATCAGCTCAAAAATCTAATACATTATACGACGTATTATGGTTTTAATTATTTATGAGAGAGAAGGGAACAATATGCAGGGGGTAATGAACAAAATTTTCATGGAAATCTAAAATTGAGATACTTGATGTGGATAATGAGAACTGACATGTATCAGAGATGAGGGCGAGTGCGGAGGAAAACCCGACAGGTGACTTGTTCGGAGCATTGACAATGCTGAGTATGCTGAGTTGTCCGCAAACAAGGGGAAGCCACGCAGAGAGGAATCCAACTTCAGTGAGATCATCCACCTCTTCAGTTTCAGCAACTCCTGAACCTTTGGCTGAGATGGAGATTGTCATGAGTGAGGCAGCGAGGAGCGAGATGAGGTTTATCACCCGGGTTTTGAAAGGGATTGGGTGGTTCTTGTGATGTGGCTTGAGAGACATGGATGAGGTGTTGTATGACAGGGAGAGGAGTCTGTGCGAGGCGAGCCGACAGTTTGCCAGATCAGCCGAATCAGGCAGTCGCTCAAATATGGTAAGGAGAACATCAGAAGGAAGATCATCCATATTTGTAACTCTGTACTGATCAAGCGCAAATGTGCGTGTGTGATGAAATTTTGCTTGGGTGCACATGTGAAGGATATTTTGTTGTGGGTGGAACCGTGGAAGGTGTGTTTGAAGGAGAGAGACTATTTATAGGAACTTTATTCAGTCTCAGAAGAGGAAATTAAAAACAATGTATGGTTTTTGCCAATAGGCTTGCACAAAAGATTAAAACCAGCAAAAAGAGAGGATGGGTTGAAGGCTTGCAGTTGCAGCTGGATAAAATGAATTTCATTTGGAAAGTAATCGGGCATTTTCCGAATACTAATAGCAACAGTTTCCAATGGGCTTCCAAGAGAATATTTTAAAGGACGGTGATACACTGCTGGATCCTTTTATTTCACCCATCAAAACTGACAGACGGACCCACCCCACGCGCTATAGTTTTTTAAGAGGTCATTTTTCAGTTATGTTAAGGAATTTAGTAGAGATTGTTTGGGAACATTTCATATTTTTCCTATTTTAAAAAATAAAAGGTGTTATTTGACACAATCCTTTCAGGCATCAGTCCTGATCCGCTGTCATTTAATTATTTAATCAGTGGTCGCATTCAAGAAAAACTACAGTACTGAGTCGCTGAATTATATTCCCGTGGGGTATCCACATCCGTAAAACCATAGTATAGACTATAGACTATAGACTATAGAATATATATATATGTTATAATATTTGGCACTTTGATTTCCATCTCCGCTTCCTGGCTTTGCAGCTAAGATCATTAAAGATGTTGAACGGGACCGAGGGAAAGGCTAAAGATGAGTCAATTTAATTACCTTTCTTGAGGACAGGTTCCGTTCAACTAGTAATATTAGATCACAAAATTCAGTTTTAATGTATTATTGTTTGATAATTTTTAATACAAGAATTAAGTTTTCAAACTTTTTAAGTATTTTTTTATTATTGATTTTATTTAAATCTTTTAATCTACTTAGTTCATATAGCTTTTATCTCTTCTCATTTAAAATTGATGGATGTAATATACTTGAGGTGGAATTTAACTCTTAACATGATCTAACTTTTTTAGTAATATAATTTAATGATTATCTCATTTAATCATATTATTATTATTATTATTATTATTATTATTATATTTTTAGTATTTAAAAATTATGTTCAATTTTTTCTTAATATAAAAATTTTCGTGAATATATTTAAAATTTATTTGAGAATTGTTTTGTCGGAGGAATCTCAAGTTACAGGTCCAATAGGTGGTAAAGTATGGTACTGATAATAATTAAATGAGGTAGTAATTAATAAAAATTATAATTTAGAATCAGATATTAGAATTATATTCAAAATAAAATATTAGTCCAGATTTAATATTTACAACCATAGCATGTTTCCTTTTCTCAGTATGATTCACTCCTCGATCTAATCCTCATTTTTATCTTCTAAAATACTAATCAGTTGAGAGTTTTTTCAGGATTATTTTGTTTTTCTACAATTATATAATTATTTTGCTATTTCAAAGGGGGTAAAAATGTTATAGAAATTAGTTTTTTTTTTCAAATTGATTTTACTTCATCTAATGAGCTGAACTTTTTTTTAGAATAAATCATATCTTTAGCTTAATTCATCTTAATTAATGTACTCTGTTTGTCCGGGTAGAGAGATAATTATAATTTAGTAAAAGGCAGATTCTGTGAAATTTGAACATTAATTTCATGTGTGGCAATGTTTAATATCTTTTAAGTAATGGTTTTGATTGTCTAAATATTTTTATTTTTTTTAAAAAAGTTAATGATGTATTTGTAGAATAAATCCTACAAAATTTCTAGAGCGAAAAATTAAGCCTGTACTAGGACGAATCTAAAAGGAATTCCATAAATCCATAAATTATACCTCATTCTATCTTAACTAATCTAACTACTTTCAAACTGTTATTCAATTTGAATTTGAAAGAAAAAAAAAAAAAAAAAACGCAGGTCACGTACTTAACTCGTTTGAACCAAAACTCTAATGGTATCTCCTTCATTTTTGAGAGTTACCCTTCATATCATATATCGTTGGAAAACTAGCGACGAGGATAACACAATGAGTTAAATTACACATTAAATGGATCAATAATTTGAGAGAAATAAGAGAGAAAATATCTCGGTTAGAAATTCGATTGGAGCGATTTAGTGCGGGTGAATCTCAATCGGTTGATCAAATATTTTCTCTAGGCTAAGGAGATGATATGTGAATCTTTAAGTAAGTTCTATAATGTTCTAAATATTTGAATCATCATTTCACTTCTCATGCACAAAAAATATGTTGAAACTTATATTTTGAAGCTCGGTTGATCAATAAGTGAAGCTAGATAAATTTTAGGAGTAAGAAAATATAATTTGAGTATTTATTCGAATGAATTGGTTGAGAGATAGGAGAAAACACAAAAAAAATATTTTGTTATATTAAATATATATGCTTTAGACTTAGTATAATTGATATGAAGACTTAATTGTATTAGATACAAAGTATTATTAAACAAACTATAAAGACTTGATCGTAATATTGAGAATTGAGATTGAAGAAACTTCAACATAAAACTAACAGAGACTATATTATTTGTACTAATAAAAATTAAGATTAAATTATAGATTATATTTTGAAAGATATATTAATATAAAATTTAGTCAGTAAATATACACTACATATTGAAGCATGTATGTAATATATATTTAGATTTATTTAATAGTGAAAATTAAGACTAAACTATAAATTATATTTTGAATGATATATTAAGATGTGTTATGGTAGATATTAAGACTTATTTGTATTAAATATTAAATCTATTTTTGTCATAATTATTTTACAAATATTATTTTATATTACATATCTATTATATATTATTGACAATATTATGACTTAATGATATGAGATATAAAGATAATTTTTATTATTTATTGAGATTATTTTTTATAAATATAAATTATAAGGTCTTAAGATATTAAAAAATACTAAATATAAATTTATCAATTGTAAGGTCTTAATTAAGATAATAATATCTATATTTACAAAATATTATAAAATTTTAAATTCTTTAAAGTAAAATATGATTTATTAATTAGTATTAAGAATTTAATTGTTAAGTCTTAAGATAAGAACAATTAGGTATAGAGATTTGGTTTTAGGAGTGTTTGATAAATTTTTTTTGAATTATATATTATTCAAAGTTAAAAGTAAGATTTTAAGATTTTATTTATGAGATTTTATATTGAATATAAATTATATAAAAAATATTATTTTAGATAAAATTTATTAAGACTTCATTTCTTAGTTGTTATATTAGATATAAAGATTTGATTTAAATAATATTCAATAAATATTCAAGATTTTTATATCCTTTAAATCTGAAAAGGACTTATAGCTTTATGTATTAAGACATCATCTGACAGCTCTTAAGACTTTAAATATTAAATATTAAGATTTTGAATATCGTCTATTGGTCATATGAGTTTCAGAAGAGTCATTATTATTTAGTGAGTAGTTTGACTTCATCGGGTAGTTGTTTCTACCTTTGTGTAACAACGGACATTATATCCTCATTGTTATCAGCTTATCCAAGATAGAAATTTAATTGCATAACTCTCTTTGATATTCAAATAAGAGAGTAAATAATTATTATTGACTTAGTTTTAAAATATTATAGTTTAGGGATATAAACTTGTTCATATCCTGATGACCGTTTAAATATAAATTTAAAGTTCAAAACTATGACTTATAATATTGAGTATTAAGACGTTATATTTTGTGTGTTACGACTTGGAACATTCAATTTTAGCACATTAAAATTTAGGTATATAGACTTGTCTATATTATGATAGATGTTTAAATATAAATTTTAAGTTCAAAATATAATTTATAATATTAAATATTAAGATGTCGTATTTCTTGTGTTAAGACTTGAGGTATTCAGTTTTAAGATAATAAAGTTCAAATATAAATACTTATCAATATCCTGATTGTCGTTCAAATATAAATTTTAGTTTAAAATATAATTTATAATATTAGATATTAAGACGTTGTATTTTTCTTATTAGATTTAAGACATTGAGGTTTATAGATAAATACTTGTTTATATTTTGATTGTTGTTCAAATATAAATTTTAAGTTTAAAATATGACTTGATATATTAGATATTAAGACTTTATTTTTTCAAAATAAATATTAAGATTTTGATGATTATTTGGATGGATATGTTAATATTTGAGAACGTGATTAATATGATCAATAATTTTTTTAGTTGAGCTACTAGATACAGTTTATTTGGTCTCTAAGTTCAAAGCTGTTAGCTGATTCGGCCGCTGGAACCCCAATTCTAACTGCTCCAATTGGACCGTTTCAATTCCCATTGGAGCGACCGCTCGTCGTATTGGACTCGCTTTACATACAGTTTAGAACATAGTTTAGAAATATGTTACGTGTTACCAAAATCGATACAATTTTAGTATTCATGTTAGAGAGTATGATATGGATTTTGATATCAGCTCCCAGTAGTTTATTTATTTATTATTTAACTGGACTTGAGGCTGCTTTTTCAGACAGCGCCATGCGCCCACCCCTGGTTTTATCCCCTAATCCCTGCCTAGCCGGCTACCTGGCTCCTTGCTGCTGTTTGTGTGGCCTGCTTTAATTACAGATCAGCCCCCTTCTTTAGTTTTGCACTTTGGGTGTCAAATGGATACGGTATAAGTCAGATGAAAGTATTTTCATTATAATTATCATGTGAAATTACTTTTACTTATATTTTATCTTTATTTATTAAATTTAAATATACTTATATTCTATCTTTGTCCATTAAAATAATCGGTTAATGAAACGGTAACGGATGTTAATGAATAATACTAATATATTATTTAGTTTATCATTATTTATATATAAAAAAAAATATAAATTTATTTATTTGATATAAATATATTTTTATTTTGTTAGTATAAAATCAAAATATAATTATACAATCAATTCTAACTTGAGTCATTTCAAAATAAATATATCTCTTGTTAAATTTTCAATGAGAAAATAAAATATATTAAAAATAAAAATAATATCTTATCTAAAATAAAATATTATATTATCTTATTCAGTCATTTTAATAAATACTCTAATAAATATTATTTAAATATTATAATTTATAAAATGGTTAAATTTAAAAAATATAATAATTAAGACACAAAATCCAGGACAAATTTATATCAAATAAGTTAATGATTTTTTTTATTTATATTTACGAATTAAATAAATAAATAAAATAATATCACTGACACCTACTTTTATTGCTGGTCCCAGCTACTAGTTTTACTCGTCACGGACAAAATAGTGACAAACACGAGACTAAGATAAGATCAGCCTGAAAGTATACTCCACTAGTACTTTTTGGTGTAAATGGAGAAGGAAAGGTCTGTTTGTAGGAAACGGGAGAGTCCAAGTCCTTGGAATCATTTTTAGTTTCAAAATATGTTTTAATTTTTGAATTAATATTGAGATTGGAGTAAAATATAGGATTGAAAATCAGTTACATCGAGATTGGTGACTAAATACTAATTTAATGATCAAAAAGTGTCTTAGAACCAAAAAATAGTAGCAAGTCCATTTGACTTCCCCCTTCCCTGTTTGTATGTATGTCTGGTATCAAAAAAGGGGAAAAATAATTTCCATGCTCCTTTACGATTTTTTTTTCCTTTTTTTGTCGCAGTTCTTAACTCACCATTAATTATAGGTTGAAACTTTTTGATGTTATGAGATTAAAAAAGTCTACCACTTAGCGAGTGATTCAACGTCGATTTCAAATGTTCAATCTAAATTCAGCATTGTCCGTTGGAATCTTTTCAGAAGCATGCATCATTCCAAAGTACGCCAATGGAAAAAAAGGCAACCTTATATATTTCTCTCGTTATTCGATGGATCCTTGCAGGCTGCAGCTGGACTGTAATACAACAGATTTTTTCTTTTCTTTTGTAAATAAAAAAAAGAAAAAGAAAATAGTAAGATTTCAGTTAAAATGTGCATTCATAGTTAGACCCGAATTTAAAATTCGATCTAGTTTTTTTTTTCAAAATTTTGATGTTTTGATTAATTTTTTTTTTGAAACTTTTCCAAATATATGTTATATAAGATCAAAGCATATTGTTATATATATTTAATAATCAATTAAAAATTTGGTTTCTTCTTAATATTTTTTATATTGCTATATATAGATTGTATAATGGTTAATTAGTGTATTTATATATTTTTTTGTAGCAAAACAATGGTCAAGTCATTCAAGCAAGGATGGAGCAAATTACCGTTAATAAATTAAGCTAGGGAGCTGGCTAATAAGAAAATAATTTATTGATGTAATTTTTAAATTTATTTGATCAAATATAAATAAGTATTTGATAGATAATAAAACTATACTAATAAATATCTTTTTTTTTTAAAAAAAATATACATAATTATAATGATGATTTTTAAAAAAAAATTCGATTAGGAGGTGACCACTGTTCCTACTTCTTCCTACTCATTTTAATCCATAGTAGCAAGATTTTCGAATATTTTTGTCCATCTTTCTATTTTATTTCTGATTTCGCTGAATTTTTTAAATAATATGGTATTTTTTTCATATTATTCATGAAAACTATATATTTTGTTTTGTTATTTAAATATTAATATTTTTTATATTATTTGTGTAATAAAAGTAAGAAAATAATTTTTAAAATATATTTATATCATATTAAAATAATAAATCGCGTACATAATAAAATACTAGTATTTACGGTCTGTATTATTTGTAATAATTTTTGTTACGCAGTTGTGCCTTACGTATTAATTTTATGAAAAATATATAAAAATTTTAATCAAAACTTAATCATGGACCACGTTGAAGTGTTTGGAAAATTTTAAAAAAAAATTAATCAAAACTTCAAAATTTTGTTAAAAAAACTGAGACCGAGTTTCAAATTCGATCCTAACAACTAAAATCATACCATTTCCTATTTTTTTTAATTTATCAAAAGCAAAAAAAATATGATAATCCAATTATAATTCAATTAACGGATCAATTTGGATATATGCTATCCGTAGCTCTTAGGTGGCTAGGTGTGGCAACAAGTCGGCGATCGATACAAAGTATAGTAATTTTACTTTAATATTTTATATTGATTATCTTTTAATGTTGTCAATATACTCTTCTCCTCACGTATGATCGGGAATAAACGATGGACAATTTTGATAATGAAATTATAAAAAATTTAATCATCATTAATTTATAAGTAGAAGAACATATTTATAAAAAAAATCTATTTTTAATTTTTTTATATTTATTTAAAATTTATTGTCAAAATTGTCAAAGATAACCATTGTCAAGTGATCCCTTCCCTATTATTAAAACTAATGGGAGCGGTATTTTATACTTTTATAGTTTGCATCATGTGTATTAGCCATTAACATCTATATGTACCTGTTATATATATATTTTTCATTTAGATTATATAACTTATCAATATATTCAATAATTACTCATTATCTGTTTTTTATTCGTTAATTTAATTTTTAAGGTTTAAAAACAGAATACATATAAGACTAGTGTTTAACAATAAAGAACCTTTACGGTGGCAAGAAGAAGCCGAACGCTTTACCTGCACGTTTTTGCTATAATATCAATAAATTTATTTCTTTTCAACGGATACAAATATAAAATATCTTACTTATCGGACTGTCCGTGCTTCATCACGCAACAAGTTTCAAAAAACTAGATGCTACGTGGATCACGGAGAAATCGAAATCAACCTCCCCCTCTTCCTCTGAATTCGCATGCCTGAGTTAACGCAATTTGTCACGTGCTTTATAATACAATAAATATATTATTGAAATAATCCCTTCTCTCGACACTACCTTTACCTCTCAAATTTAAGGTTTTTGTTTGGTTAACTTTACATAGTAAAATGTTAACTCGAGATAATTTGCATAAGTGGAGTTGGCCGGGGGATTTACATCGTGTATTTTGTTCACAAGAAGAGTTTATTGATCATTTGTTTATATCTTGTTCTTTATGTCTGATTTCTGGTTAGCATACAATGGGATAAATATTAGACACATTAAGCTTTCATTACTTTCTGTAAATGATATGTGGCTGAATGTAGGTCAACTACCGTGCTATGACCGATCTTACTATTTATCTCTTACTTGTATACTTCTATGGATTAGATGGACTATGAGAAATAAGGCAATTTTTTATCAGTTGTGCCTAGTTTTAACTCTTTCTTGTTAAAGGTCTCACATTTGTTTTGTATATGGACAAATTTCAGAGTGATTTAGAGAATTTATAAAGGGTGGAAGTTCTTCTATTTCTTGAAGATGCATCACACATGAGAGAGAACAATATTGTTGCTGATTCTCGGTCCTGTCATGTTTCTTATGATTGTGTGCTGATTAATACTATTGCTTTAGATTGTTGAGACCAGGGATGGTACCTTGTGGGAGGGGTGATTTATTTGTTACTGTCTTTATATATTTTTTATTTTGTGTTAGTTTCCGAAGAGTAATGGAAAACAACAGGTTGATTGTTTGTTGCCAAAAAAAAAAAAAAATTAATGAGTTGATTCCAACATTGACCTAATTTGACTTGATTCAAGCTCATTTACAACATATATTTATATTTATATTATATTATTATTATTGTTGTTATAATTTTAGCCTACCCTAATTTATTTGATTGTTATTGTTGTTATAATATTTTAATTTGTTAATGTTATGAAAATAATTTGATTTCACATTATAATTCTCGATCCATATTTCGTACTAGTTTTTACTATAAATAAAAAGTAAATTAAAAATAAAGTATATGAGATCGAGTTTGAAATTTAATCTAGACACCTAAAAATAAGTTTCAAACCGATCCAAACTATTACCGCAATAAATCAGACCACTGTTACCATTTCCCTTGTTTTTCTATTTTTATTTACATTTTTTTTTTTGCGAACTGACTTATTTTTATTGTTAAAAAAATTAACATTTCTTACGTCTGCCGGGAGTCGAACCCGGGTCTATTGCTTGGAAGGCAATTATCCTAACCGTTGGACTACAAACGCGTTATTACTAAAAGCGTCTCATAAAGGAAATTATTAAGTGCGCTTATGGCCGCCGACGAATAAAATTAGCGTTATATCCTGAGCTAGGGTTTGTGTCTCCGTCCAAAACCTTTCTCAACCCTGAGGAGCCTCTCTCGATCTAGGGTTAGGGTTTCCTCTCCTCCAAACCAAAGTTACCAAACAGTTTTTAGGGTTTCTATACTGTTATATCGATGGAGAGGAAGCGCAAGGTTAGCTTATTTGACGTGAAGGACGATATTTCCGTCTCCTCCAAGCTGGCGCGCTCTAACGGATCCAGTATGCCGGGGGTGAACAGCTGGACCGGCCGGCCGTACTCCTCCAGGTACTACGAGATACTGGAGAAAAGAAAATCCCTTCCTGTCTGGCAACAGAAGGAGGATTTCTTGCGGATTTTGAAGAACAATCAGACTTTGGTGCTTGTTGGTGAGACGGGAAGTGGTAAAACCACTCAGGTAGATTTTTCTTTTCCTGAGAGTTTGGTGCAAATTAGGTGTTATTGTGGAATATAGTTCATGATTGATTGCTAGTTGGTACTTAGTAACTGGTAATTGGAAATTAACACGATCAGATTATTTGGTTTGGTTTTCATCACTTCTTTGGTACAAATTGCTGTTTCTGCAGTCTAATGAGGTCTGGTTTATCCTATATGCAGAGTTTGATACCTAGTTTAGGTTTATTGGCTGCCCTTGTATGTTCATGTATCTTGTGGAACTCTGATGAGGTTTTAATGTTCCCATTATTCCCATCTATGTTCCAAATAAAAGATAAAACAAAAAAAGGCCAAATGAGTATTGTGTGAAACTTAGAGATTGTATGTTTTGATGTAATAGATACCACAATTTGTTCTGGACCTAGACAACCTTGGAAAGAAGCCGATGGTAGCATGCACACAGCCACGCAGAGTGGCAGCGATGTCAGTGTCACGCCGTGTGGCAGAAGAAATGGATGTCACAATTGGAGAAGAAGTCGGTTACACTATTCGTTTTGAAGATTGCAGCAGCAACAAAACTGTACTCAAGTAAGCCATTAAATGATATTTTATTTAACTCAAGTGTGTGACTAGTATTTTTAGTTTATGACTTAATTTTTAAGTGTATGTTATATTCTGGTTGAGGTAATATAAATGACACCTCTTGTTTTGTCCTAAGTGAATTGTCTTTAGTCCAAAAGCTTGTTTAGCAATATAATTGCTGGTCAAGGCACTTAGGTATCTTCATGTCCAGATTTAGTGTATGACCTTCTGTCAACCTACCTTGAGTGGAATGTCGGTAAGAATTGCATTTACGAATCTAATCCCTTCCCCATGAAAAACTGCTGTTTACATCAGATACTTAACAGATGGTATGCTTCTGAGAGAGGCAATGACAGACCCACTTCTAGAGCGATACAAGGTTATTATTCTCGATGAAGCACATGAGCGTACTCTGGCTACTGATGTGCTATTCGGGCTTCTAAAAGAAGTTTTAAAGAATCGACCAGACCTAAAACTTGTGGTCATGAGTGCTACCTTGGAGGCTGAGAAATTCCAGGGGTACTTCAATGGGGCTCCATTAATGAAGGTTCCAGGTCGGCTTCACCCAGTAGAGATCTTCTACACCCAAGAACCTGAGAGAGATTATTTAGAAGCCGCTATCCGTACTGTGGTACAAATCCATTTGTGTGAGCCGCCAGGTGATATACTTGTTTTTCTCACTGGTGAAGAGGAGATAGAGGATGCATGCAGAAAACTCAATAAGGAGATCAGTAACTTGGGAGATCAGGTTGGGCCTATTAAGGCTGTGCCATTATATTCCACTTTACCACCGGCGATGCAGCAGAAGATATTTGAACCTGCCCCGCCACCATTAACAGAGCGGGGTCCGCCTGGAAGGAAAATTGTGGTGTCAACTAACATTGCCGAGACATCCCTTACAATAGATGGTATAGTGTATGTTATAGACCCTGGTTTTTCAAAACAGAAGGTTTATAACCCTCGAATCCGGGTTGAGTCCCTGTTAGTATCTCCAATCTCAAAAGCAAGTGCACACCAGAGAGCAGGTCGTGCAGGTCGTACCCAACCTGGAAAGTGCTTCAGGCTTTACACTGAGAAGAGCTTCAACAATGATTTGCAGCCTCAAACATACCCTGAAATCTTGCGGTCCAACCTGGCAAACACTGTACTAACCTTGAAAAAGCTGGGGATTGATGATTTAGTGCACTTTGACTTCATGGACCCACCAGCTCCAGAGACCCTAATGCGGGCCTTAGAGGTGTTGAATTATCTGGGTGCCCTAGACGATGAAGGGAATCTGTCCAAGTTGGGGGAGATTATGAGTGAGTTTCCTCTGGACCCACAAATGAGTAAGATGCTTGTGGTTAGCCCTGAGTTCAATTGCTCAAATGAGATTCTCTCAGTTTCAGCTATGCTTTCAGGTGCATTCTTTTGTCTTTTCAGATTTGTTAGCTTTGAAATGGCGTTTGCATTATATGATTGTTATTATTGGGGCATATCAGATATGCTCCTTGGAAAATATTTACAGTAGTTATTAATTTGTGATGTTTAATCTATCTGCCATAGAAACATGTGGGATATTTTTGTCAGTTATTTTTTTTTTCTGATGGGGTGGAAATATGTGAATTTCCAATGGATAATTCTGGCATTGCTTGTTATTGCAATGCCCTGCTTTATAGAGTTTGTGGTTGGAAGCACGTGCATCATCCAAAATTGGTAAAGCACACAATCATGCCATGAAAAACACTATTTTATTTGCATCAAAAATTGTGTTGAATAATTGGCAAGTTTGGTTCTACCATGTCAGGGGCATATGCTATGGGCCTATGGTACTGTTTTAGTTCGTAATATAAGTTGGATTTAATGCTTACCGTAGCTATAATTGCTATTGTTGCTACCATTATTGCTATTATTATGAGCAACTGTCATGCAATTATGCCAATCGATCAGTATGATCATAGAGGTATAGTGGCTGATGCAGATAGTTGCTTTGTTCAGTTACTCTCTCTATTGGTGTTGTTCATCACTCACGCCTCTCTCTGCTCTGCTGAATTGACCCACAATAATGTGTGCGCCCAACTTGTCACTCTGCGTTTGTTTCTTCAGTACCGAATTGCTTCCTTCGGCCTAGGGAGGCTCAGAAGGCTGCTGATGAGGCGAAGGCCCGGTTCGGCCATATTGATGGGGACCATCTCACTCTTCTCAACGTGTATCATGCCTACAAACAGAACAGTATGTTCTACTTAGTCTGATGATCCTCATTAATTTTCTCTTCTTTTTACTTGGCTAAATATTTGTGAAAAACTTGAATGGGAAATTGAGTTAAATGTTGGTATCTCATGTAGATGAAGACCCACAATGGTGCTATGAGAACTTTGTAAATAGCAGGGCTATGAAGGCAGCAGATAATGTGAGGTCGCAGCTGGTGAGGATAATGTCGAGGTTCAACCTGAAAATGTGTAGCGCCGACTTCAATAGTCGTGACTACTACATCAATATCCGCAAAGCTATGCTTGCTGGCTATTTCATGCAGGTTGCCCATCTGGAGCGTACCGGCCACTACCTTACTGTCAAGGACAATCAGGTAGTTACCTATTGCAATGCATGTTTGATAATTTTAAATGGTTTACATTATTTTTTGGTTATATAATATGGAATCATTTTGCTCTGGTTTGTTTTAACCTGGAAATGGTTAAAGTAACATAATCCTGCCCATCTTGTTTCAGTTTGCTTGTTTAGAACCAAAGACTTGAATTTGCATCTCATGCTAGAATATTACAGGTCGAAATGTAGCAAGGTTGAATTTTTTCATGGTATTGCACTGGAATTTGGTTGATATACTTGCATAGCAAATTATTAAGGGGAAAAAAATTGAATTGCAACCTGAATATATTGTGCTCTATTACTGTTATGTTAAGGAAGAAACAATTGAAGTGCAACATGAAGACATTTGGTGTGCTAAAAATATATTTGTATTGGCAATTCCAAGTATTGTTTATACTCTGATCAATCAAAACACCAAAACAGTTTTGCGCTAATGTTATTTATACTGTTGTACACCAAAAAGGGATTTTATAAATTATTTGACTTTTGTGTTAATGTTATTTATACTTGTGAACAGGTGGTACATCTCCATCCATCAAACTGCATGGATCACAAGCCAGAGTGGGTCATTTACAATGAGTATGTGCTCACCAGCAGAAATTTCATCCGTACTGTGACAGATATCAAAGGAGAGTGGTATGTTTTGTTATCTGCACTCCCCCTCATCAACAAAAAAATGTACTTCAATTGATGATAATAAAAAAAAATTAAAAATTTGTTGCAGGCTAATAGACATAGCTCCCCATTACTACGACTTGAGCAACTTCCCCAACTGTGAAGCCAAGCGTGTTCTGGAGAGGTTGTACAATAAACTCGAGAGAGAGAAGGGAGAGAGCAAAAGCAGAAGATAGGTGTATTTATTTTTCTAATGCAGTTATTATGCATCCATCTTTTTTTTGTGTTGGGGTAGTATTTATTAGTGCTTTGGTTCTTGCCATTATAAGCTTTATAATTGAGCTTGAGGTTAAGCTTTGAAGCATTATTTATCAACAACCTAGTGAAATCAGTTGTATCATTTATTACTTAATATATGCATCTTTTCGTGTAGCTATAGCAGTTTTGGATGTTTAAAATTAACCTAAAGTTATTTTTCTCAGTTTTAGTTATTTCGGTAAGCTTTTTTTTTAGTTTGTTAAGTGCGAAAGTTGAGAGAACTCGGAAGTATATTGGATTTCATAAATCATAATGGAATGAAAAGCGACATCGGTTGTTCATTTTTGGTTTTTGTTTTGCTTCCGCTGGTTTCTTTTAGCAACTTGTGGTTTAGAAGAAAATTACAGCGCAGGATCACCGAACACATTGCTCTCTCTATTTTTAATTTTTAATGCTTGAAGCAATCATGACCTGCATGTTAAACGTTGAAAGTAGCGCCGAAAGCTGTAGTAACTGCGGCTATGCAGAGGTGATGCGTTACGAGTGTACGACAAAGATAAAGAAGGCAATACGCAGTCGGGGACAACTCCACAGTCAACATTGCAATACGCAGTCCACAACATTTGGGTTAGTTTGGCAAATTAAGGATTAGTTTTGAAAGAATAATAATTTTAGAAAGAATGATAAAATAGTGTCATTTTTGAAGATAGTAGAAAATTGATATTTTTGACTGATTGAAAGAGTGAAAATATTATTTGATGGTTGTTAATCAGAATAATTAAAATATAAATAATTAAAATGTGAATAATTATGATACTAATAATAATAAAATAATAATCATAATAATTATAATATAATATAATAATATAATACAACATAATTAAATAATAAAAAAATCATAATCATAATCATGATAATAATAATCAACAATAATCATAATAATATAATTATAATATAATCATAATATATATAATATAATACTAACAATGATGATAATATAGTAATAATAAATAATAATTATATTCATAATCATAATAATAATATAATAATACTAATGGTGATGCTAATATAATAATAATAATAATAATAATATAATAATAATATAATCATAAGCATAATAATATAATCATAATCATAATAATATAATAATATAAAATAATATAACAATAATAAATAATAATCATAATATTAAATAATATAATAATAATAAATAATTATCATAATAATAATAATAAATCATAATCACAATTATAATATAATAATATGATACAATATAATCAAACTATAATCGCTATTCTGATGAGAGATAATCCGATATATCACCTATAGCTTGGTATACCGATTTAGCACTCTTCCACACTCTTCTATTTAGTTTAAAATTCATTTGACAAACTAATTCGTCGGAATAACAATGTTATTTTTACTTTTTATTATTTCATAGAAGTGTCAAATGGATCCAAAGAATTATATGTACAATTAGCAGCACAAAATTATCTGTAGCAGCACATTCCCTATTGCAAACCTCCCCTACTTAAATGATTGATTTTATCCCCTGAACTTCCATTTTAATGATTTTGTGGAGGACACCCTTAGAAGGTGAATGGGGAGAAAGGGAAATGAGAGGAGAAACAATTTTGTTCTCAAGTTTTTAAATAATAAGGGGTGAAGAGAGGTGAGAGAATACGACGTGCAGAATCTCCTATTTATTCTTTCACAATTTTTTTCTCCTTCTAATTTGTTCTAATTTGGAGGAAGAGAAAATTTAATCACTTTTCTAATTCCATATTTTCCTTCCTCCTCCACTTTCTTTCTAAAATGGACAGCTATTTTCAGTGGATAAAGTAGATAGAAGTTATACACTATAGTGATGTGGACAATATAGTGGACAGCACACACGGATGTAAATTCACAGGTTTACTTTTATGGGACAGATATTCCACAGCGTTAAAAACCTAAGAGGGTGTGAATTTCTTTTCCTCTTCCCCTTCCTCCCCTTCGAGTCTAGTGTATGCACTACCCTCGGGCATGATAATTTGATTTTTGAGAAATATCTATATAATGACTTTAGGCGCATGAAATATCTGCATTTAGCTTTGATCCCCAAGATGCAGGAACAAAATGCAAAAAAAAAAAAAAAATTACGAACAAAAAATCTTTTTTTTTTAATTCTTGTTTTCCAGTACATAATTGTAGACAACACGTATTTCAACCATCTTCTATTATCACTCATCTGGAAACAGAACGCAACTAATCTATATCTAAAAAATTGAACATCAAGAGATGCAAATATATCCTCTCTTATCTACAGACCAACATTTCACCTAGGTACTTAGCCTACTGTTGCTTTTTTCCAGCCCACTAATTTATTCAACCGTTTTCTCTACCTTTCATCCAACAAAGTACAGTTGCTATTCTATTGCCATTTTTCCATAGCCGAAGTCAATGAATGAACAAAACGCCCATAAAAAAAAATATATGAGGATTGATTTAAACCAGCATTGCAGGTATACTGACTATCATCAATGACAGGATATAAAGTGCAGCTGAGAGGGCAATTCCAATAATAAAATTATGAGTCAGACGCTTATTGTCTCTGCTAGGCAAGAAAGCTATTTTTAGTGTGTTTGTCAGCTCAAATAGCCTGTGTGACACCTGCATAAAACAAATTAACAAATTGTCAACGACCAGTGCTAATTTTTCAGCAAAACATTTCATGCAACTACACCTCAAAAATTGGAGAGACACATGAGCAATAGAGGATTTTGGAGAAATCTACGGTCTGGATGCATTTTCAAGATTGTCAAACAGGTGAAAGGAATTATGTCTCTTTATAATGGCTAGAGTTACATCAAGCATATATCATGATCTGCATTGTCTTATTGAGTTTAGCAAAGTCTACTTTCCAAAATTCGTTTCAATATTGTAATTTAACTCTTAATCCTGTTACTACAAATCATAATCATTCCGAAGACTTAACAATGAACCAGCTAATACTCTTATATAATTCAATCCCAAGTATGAGACGCACATACCGCAACATAGATGACAGTAGTAAGCATGAAGTTGAGCATTGGATAACCAGGGATAAATGAAAGTAACCATTTTGGCTGGCCATTTGACACATCTGACCTGAAACCATAAAAAAACATAAGGATAATTATGAAAAAAAGACTTCACAAAATACAGAATGACAGCCAAGTGGCAACATGAAAAACTTGTCAAATCTAGGTCCGTTTGGCATTCCATGGAATAGCAAAAAATAGGAATAACATTGCTATTCTGATAAATTAATTTGCTAAATGAATTTTAAACTAAATAGAAGAGTGTAGAAGAGTGTAGAAGAGTGCAAATTTGGTATACCAAACTATAGGTGATATGTAGATTTAGCTTTCATCGGAATAACGATTATCGCTTGACTATGCTGTATTATATTATGATCATGATTATGACTTATTATTATTATTATATTATTATTATTATGATTAATTGATTATTATTTATTATTATTATATTATGATTATGATTTATTATTATTATATTATGATTATATCAAGGTTTCAAATAGCACACTATAGTGGCGCTATAGTGTTTTTCAAGATCAAAAGCTATGCTATGGTCCAACATTACGCTATGTCAAGCTATGTCCGATATAGCGGTAATAGCGGTCTCAATAGGCAATAGCGCATAGCGCGCTATTGAAATAAATTATATTTTTTATTCAGAACTGATTTTGTACAACCTGAGAGGTCCAAACTTATGTAGAAATAATATAGTTTACGGTTATTTCGATTATTTTGAATAGAAAAATTATTTAATTTTTATGATATCAATGATATTTCGAATAGCAGCTTAGAGTTTGTACTGAATAGTTATAAATTTATAACTTTTAAATCAATTTATTGTTACTAATTACTCTATGAAAGTCTAGATCATATGAAAATTAATAGAAATATAAATAAAATGTGATGTATCATAGCTTCCACTATAGCGCGATAGCTTTTTTCGGAACAACGCTGCGATGACATGATAATTATTATTTAGAACCTTGGATTATATTATTATTATATTATTATAATTATGATTATTATTATTATTATATCATGATTATATTATTGTTATTATTATTATTATTATTGTCTTACTATTATTATTATTATCATCATCATTGTTACTTGTTAGTATCATAATTATCCATATTTTAACTATTATGATTAACAACCGCCAAATGATATTTTTGCTCTTCCGAATAAATCAAGAATACCACTCTTCTGCCACTCTTCCAAAATAACACTATTTTATCGCTCTTCCAAAATTACCACTCTTCCAAGGCTATTCTTTAATTTGCCAGACGAACCCAGAATATTACCTGAGCCAGATGTGGATCTGAGATATGTATGTCTCCAGTGTTATCTTGCCAAGCCATCTAATGAAATTAGAAAATTAGCACTATCACACGATCAACAATATTGCGAAAATAAACTTAATTGTGGACTAAGAACTTATGTAATAAGTTATGTAAACTTACGCAAAAAGTGTCAGCGAGCAACTCCGTAATTGTTGTGTAAAATTCCGCAAACAGATATAGACCCTTTAAAATATTTATAGAGAAAAAATTAAATCCTAAAATCCATATTCAACCGCCAAAGGGACAAGAATAACTCGAAGAAAGACATGCAGGCTGGGGTGTGTGCACAAGGATCACACACACATGCGTGTTGGAGAGAAAGACAGAGGGAGAGGGAGGGAGGAATGCTTACGTAATTGGGATCCATGATGTGTAGGGATGGTATTTATTGTAAGTAATTTTGTCTAGCTTGTAAATATACTCATACCAAAGATATCCGACCTAAGCAAACAGATACAATAATTAGTACAGTATATCAATGCCTGTGGTCGATTATAATCTATACTTTATACTTTATACCGAGTTAAAAAAAAACATTACCACTACAGAAACTGTCACCACAAAGGACTTGATTGAAATTCTGACTCTTGTTTCCGATTCTTCAAGTTTATCCATCCACTTCTCTACCTGTTTCATAAGCCACAAACTTAAATTTTTTCCAATCTCTGATCTCCTTAATTCTCCTTTTGTTAATATTTTTGAGATTCACTATATATATCTGAAAAGATGGGGAATCTCACATTGGGATGGTAATAGGCATAAATCATTCCCACAATCCAAATGTAACGATCAAGCCCGGATCTGAAGTGCCATTCATGCAACAGAGACAGGCTAGCTTTTGATGGGTCTGCATCTTTATACCCTGTATTCATGGTACAGAAAAAGAAACGAAGTAAAGCACTTTTCTTAAACTTACAGATTTTGTTTTTTTGCGAAAGGATTAAAATATTGCATTTGTGCTGCCTTCTCAAATCAAGAAAAGCATACATATATAAGGACCAAGGTTACTGAAGAAAGAATAACTGAAAATATAAAAAATATGGAAGAAATAATAACAAGGTTTTGAACTTTAAGATCTCTAATCTTTATGATTTCGGATTGGGTTTCATTTATAGCCTATCCCAATTTATCTGGAACTAAAGGCTTTGTTGTTGTTGTGTAGAAACTAAATTTCAAGCTGAGGTAGTAGATCTGTGTAGAATCAGTAGAAATACCAACCTACAAGGAATGTGAATGGGCTCCACAACATTTCAAACACATTGGGAACCTCCCAAATGAGGATAACCACCAAAAAACATGCAGCCATTTTCAAAGCAATCACCGTACCCCTCTCATTATATTTATTGAATAGACCTAGTGCGCCATAGACCATGAGGGTGAATAAAGTGTGCATTGGACATATATAGTACAGCATGTAGTCATTATTAAGAACTATGCAACAAAATGCAACCAGGAAATTAAGGCGCCACATCATCTGCATTTTCATAGTAAATATATTAGAGATCCTTTGACATAGTAAGATAAAAATAATTGCTCAGTAAAGAAAAATATGCAAACAAGAGAATTTCAAAGGTCACAAAATAGTGGCAATACATTGTAATACATAGAAGATGGTGCTATAGAATAATAGAGCTGCCTATACTCTGTGTATGACCAAACCAGTACAGTACAGTACCTTATCAGCGGGCTTTACTCTGTCTAGGATTTTTGAATTGTGTTTTTCCCTTTTCATCAGGTTAAACCATTTACTATTTTACGCCTCAATGAAGTTATATCCCAGTACAATCTTTATTTGTGGTTTAATTCTCTTCCCAAAGTAAAAACAAAACAAAAACAAAAAATCAACCCTGACGAGAGCAATGCAAACATTTCAGTAAAGACCAAAACATGACAAAACTAATAATTAGGACAACAGGAAAATACTTGAAGCACTTTGTGCTCAAAACAGAGATACTTGAAAATGGAGAAAGAGGTTGGTGGAAGCACCTGACCAAACCTTGCAAGGCCGAAATCTTTCCGCACATAATAGTACGAAAAGTTACCAAACCCGGTCATCCATACATATGCGGCTATAAAGATTCTGATAGCATTATATATCTCCTTTGCGTTGAAGTAATGATACATTAAAAACAAAACCTGTGAAAGCAACAATATATGTATGATTAGAGCAATATTGCAGCTATCAACAATTCAACATCCAACATGTGAAAGAACCTTCATAAGCAACTTGGTGTGATGTAGCAAATGATAAATGTTGTAAAGACGTCATTCTTGTTGTACATGACACATAAACAGTAAATATCAATATAATGATACCATCGCACTGGATTGAAAATCAAGCTTAAGCTCAGAGAAACAGCAACACGGTAAACACATTCCAGTTTCACTTGAATTTAATATAAGATGTGAAAATGATGCTAATAAGGATTTTGATAATGCAAGTTGTTACTTACCAACCGCATGCATTTAAAATACAGGGCAGATACTTAGCTAGATCCAAGTAAAAGTTTCAACTAATAATGTGAAAGAGGGAGAGATGGAGGGCAGATACTTAGCAGCTACATCTAAGGTTTTTTAAAAAAATGAGAGAGAGAGACAGAGATAATGGGAACAGAACCTGCATCCAACCCTTCCATTCCTCAGTCTGATGTCTGTTCAGGTAAAGTGTTGACTTCCCTGTGAAAGCTGACTTATCTTGATGCACCTTAAATGAAGTCATCGCTGCCACTATAATCAGGAGAAAGTACAGAAATAGGAATAGGTCCCTGTTGTAGTTCTGCACACAGGAAATTTATAAATTACCATTAAATTACAAGTAAAAACAATAATATTGCAAATTATTTAGTTTTTCTATGAGAAAACAAATGCAAGGAAAGTAAGATATTCACAAGCTGAAGCATCATCTAAAAAATATTCTATGCTGGAACTTCAAAACCATGATATCCTTACAAGTTACAAGTTATCAACATGAACCTGACAGTGAATTCTCTGTCCTTGAGATAAAAGGTACCTTTGTATATTCTCCAAAGAGACTTGTTCGGTCACATATGTAGAAGTATAGCAAGAATCCTCCAAATTCAGATCTGAAAAAGGATCACCCGATCAGCATAACTCACATAATAGTAACAAGCAGAGATGCCAATTAATTGCGAAGCACCAATATTTACTTACATTGCCCTCAATGTCTGCCGATTGTCTAGTAGAAATGCCTCGTCCATCCACAGGAATCTGAACAAATCATATCATTAGAAAACAACATACAAGATTGATACACACATCAAACCATCCAAAATAATCAAAGATTATCATACCATTACTTTACTAGTTCTCTATTCAGTTATTGGTCTGCCATAGAGGATTTATTCGGAAATTTGGTTTTTCATTGTTTGTGTTACCATTTTGACTTTCAAAGCTCCGTTTCCTGCTTAAAAAATTATAATTGTATCTTTTCCTACAGAATTTTAACTGTAATTGATACCTCTCACTATGAAATCTGCACCCTTATGCCATTTTCCATTAAATCAGCATTTAATATGTCAATTTCAGTTTCAGGAGTGAAATTGGCATCCTAAGTTGATTTGAATGACACCACGTGGACATTAAAAAAAAATGAAACTCCATCCTGTATAGTGTACATATGGCAGGTGAAACAGAAAAAAGAAGAACATACTTCATTTACAAATTTCAGACCTGAATAGGGGGGAGAATAAAGAGGAGGAAACATGAGTAGCTTTAATTGAAGCTTGGTGACCTTCTTCGAGTAAAGAAGCAGATTCAACATCCTTCTCTGATGATTTGTCCAGTACAGCTAAGTTACCATCTGAATGCCTGCTGAAAGATAAACAGACAGTAGTAATTAATGCAGAATCCTAAATAACAAGAATGGCTAACATAGTGTGTAATTCACCGACACTTTGGACGGACAGGAAGTCTTGGTGTATTGCAAGTACTCGGCGTACAACCAAGCACTAAAAACTGGTATGAACCCCAGCAAAGCTGACACCTGCCACAGAAAAAGAGTGTATTTATGTTAAGAACAAGTTAACAAGTATCCACTACAGCATTACAAATTGATATCAGCCAAAGCTCCGAATAAAATCAAAATCATTTGTAATAAGATGGATGCATCCCATAAGCACAGGAAAGCAAGAAGAAAAACGCTTTTACGCCGCCACCTACTGTGAAATTAACTATTTTACTTGCTAAATCTTCCAGCGCAAAAGAAGAATGAACATCATGATGCAAATAGCACAGAGAAGGAAAATTAATGAATCCGGATCGAGAGGCATAATGCACGATGCGCACAAAAAAACTTTTCCGATCAAATCTCAAAAGCTTCTTCATACCTGACCAGGGGTAATTGGTCGAGAGATCTCCATTAGAAACAGTGGCGACTAGCGTGTCGGCAATTGAAAGAGGAGAGATCTAGAATCCTTCAGGCACGGTAAGAACAGAAACCAGGAACATTTCCCGACGCCACCAATCAAAGAAAAGCTACGATCTCACAAATTCAGTGTAAATGCCCCCAATTTCCAACGCGAAAGAAAAAAAAAAGGGGGGGGGGGAGGAGCGAAGAGTAAGAGAAAATTAGCGCGTCTTTATTTAGGATTTGAAGCAGTTGCAGTCAGAAGTAGGTGTGTGGTTAGATAAGCAGTCACACTAGGCGAGTAACGCAATTAACAAGGTCAAAATTAGTATTTTCGGATCTAATATCTCATTCTGAAGTCTGAAAACAACTGTTATTTGACGAAAACTGTTTGATATTCATTGTCAAAGACAGCACTAGCACTTGGAGTCTGAATCAAAAAATAATTACAAATGATACTTTTACTTAGCTAGTAGTTATATCAATTTCGAGTTTCAACACATTAATATCGAGCTCCAATTTGCAAAAACGAGTTCCAAGTTTGTAGTTTTTATTTATTCAACTCGATTTGATTTTAGCTATCAGTGATGGAGCTTGAACTCAATTTTAAATTTTAAAGGGGAGTAATTTTTTTTATAAACACATTAGAAATCACATCTTAAATTTAAAAAAAAAATTAGAATTACAAAATTATCATAATTATATTACAAAATAACATAAGCAACCCGATTTGGTATTTGAGCTGGGTGAGTGGGCCAATGTTGACCGATCTATCTGAAACTTGAAAGCACCGACAGTCTGAAGTCCGAACCATTAAAGGGTCTGCGGGGCCCGCGTGTAGTGAGACAGAGTCGCTGATGGATGGTGATGACTGATGAGAAAATGCAAGTCATCGAATTAGATTAGTTTAGTGCTACAGTGCTACTGGCTACCGCTGATCGAGTGTTCGTCTGAGAAAATCATGGGAAATTAACAAAAAAATCTGGTTGGGGATGGTGATTTTACGAGACTGGCCTCGGAGTTGGCTGGATTCCAAACATAGGAAAACGTGATTAAGCATTAATGTAACTATTATCAAATAAGAGTGCGTTGACGAACAACTAAGATTCTCGTGGTGGCATCTTGCTAAATTGAATTCTGCTTGGAAATTAAATATAAATATATATATATAAGTAAATGGTGCACGAGTACCGAGGTTAAATCATGCTTGCTAAATTCTCGTGTTGAGATCTTGCTACACATTAAACCTAATCGTAGATTCGCAACTCGCAATGGCGGACGCGTATCAGCTGCCATATATATTATTTTATGGCAGCATAGTTATCTGCCCCTTAGATTTCAATCGTGGGTCTCAATTATCATGACACAACAAACTATAGCATTTGCTGCCATAGATGCTGCTTTGTGATTAGCTTAGAATTGGAACCTATCATTTTCTTGCTTGCTTTCTCGGGCAATATATGTACTTGTGACTTATGCAGTTATGTACCGCGTGCTTGGCTAATGGAGAAAGAAAGCTGGAATTTTAGGTGTTCATTAACATAACTTAATTTAAATTATGTTAATGAACTTATATATGATTATTGTAATAAAAACCCAATACCGTTTAATATATGAATTAGCTTCTAACAAAGAAATTACTGTATCTCAGGTAATAAAGTATAAGAGATTTTATTTATCATTTAATAGGTCTTTAGACTTTGTACTTAGTAATCAGCTGCATATTTTATACATATCAATATCAAGCATTATACTTAATGATCAAAAAGACCAAATTTTTGGAGATGGAATACAACAGACTTATAAACTAAATCATGCTATGATTAGTTAGAATTTGGGAATGATTTTTCATGCCGAAAAACTTGGACAACTATTAAACCCTTCAAATTTAAAATATTTGTGTGATCAATGTAGAAAAATAAAATATTAACATAGGATAATCTATATAAAAAATGATGGAGAGGAGCTAGAAATTGTATTTTTTTTTTTGTAAAATTTTGATGAAACAATGGGACATCTCTCTTTATTCATTTCTCCATGGCCTCAGGTTAGTTATATATAATAATCTTAATTTTCATTCACATTGCAATTATACTAAAGAAGTGTGGAGATTATACCATTGTATACCTTATAAAGATGAAAATCTTTGTGAAATGCTTAGAGGTGTATTTTTATGGGTATTATGAAATGAACGTAATATATTAATATTTCAAGGGGTACATGTAAAAGTATGAGAATTTTGGGAGAAAATATACTTGCTTTAATCAAATAATGGAGTAAAATTAGATATAAAGATGATTTAGATGTCATTTACTGCATTAATCCCTTCTAATGTTGATCTATTATCAATGCAGGGACAACAATAAGTTTAGGTCTAATGCACATAGGGGAAGATGATTAGTGTGGCGCAGGTTGCCAAATAATCAGCAATGAATTAGTAGTAATCCCATAGCCTATCCCCCTTCTACTGGATGTCTGTTTTTTTTTTCTATATTTTGTCTTTGTAGCAGGGTTTGAAAAGTTGAAGATTAAAAGGGATTTCCGATTGAGTTTAAAGAGGCGATTATCAAGTATTAGATTTATGAAAACTGATGTTGTTTGATATTAAGACTGTTAATGTGATGCTTTAATGTGTTTGGTTCATTTAGTGTAATAGAACTAATAGTTAATGTCTGGAGAATGTATGGTACCGAGTTGTGGTATCAAATATTATTATTTTAATATGAGAACAACAACTATTTCATTATTTTTAAGGCATTCAAACATACCTTTTATTTTTCGCAATGAAACTGATGGTTATACCACTTTTTCAAGTGGTTCGTGGTTAACTTAAAAATGTTGTATGTTCTGAATTCAAATGAGGAATCTTTTATAAATATTTCAAGTTGAAAGATTTGATTGCATTTTTATCTCAAAAAACTAAAAAAAAAAATTCAATCCATAAATGGAGGTAGTCTCAAAGTCTGGACAAAAGTTAAGATTACAAAATAAAACTACATGATATAATTTTAATCCGCGCCAAAAATTTATTGAAATATGCATGAGAATTGTATTAGCATAGATATTAATTTTATTCCCATTCAGCCTCTACTTCTAATGATATTCTATTAAATTTCATTTGACCCGTCGATAAACTCTAACCTATTTGAATCACATGTATCAAATTAATTTGACGGGCCAACAATTTTCTTCGACTCATAGTGTTAAACCGTGAATTTTAATTAAGAAAATAACGATAATTAAGATAACAATTACCTAATTTAACGTAATTTATTAAATAACTTAACTAAATATTTAATGGAATAGATATACATAAATAACTAAATAAATAGAGATAAATATTAATCACAACTTTATCCAATGATCAAGAAATAAACGCTTAAGATAAATTAAATTCCAAGCATTTAATTTGTTAAACGAATATAATCAGAATACTATTAACGATTTTTAGGTTTGACACAATTTGTGATTTTTCAAGAAATAAATGATTACCATAACAAAATATTCAGAATTTATCAATGAAATAACAAAATGAATAAAATTCTGGGTTGCCACACCAATGACCATAAAATTCTGCCACAGAAGATCTCAACTGCCCACTGTGTCTCTCTCTCCTCTTTTTCCCTCTCTCTTCATTAACTTCTCCATTAAAACCCGTACCCTCTCTCTCCCCTTTAATGTTCCCACCTTTCCCGTCTTTTCTTTCCTCTCACCTGGTTCCCTCTGCCTCTCTGACGAGAGCCGTTCAGCTTTCCCCTCTCTTTCCGTCTCTCCCTCTTTCTCCCTCGCTCATATCGCCTCGCTCCCTCTCTGATGAGTATCTCACCAACTCTCCTTCTTTCTGCCTTGTTGCTCTCTGACCGATGCTACCAGCCCTTGACTCTCGGCGAGAGCCTTGTTGCTCACGCCCCTCCCTTTCCGTACCCTGTTACTGGTCATTTCTCCCCGCTATTATAAAAGAAGGGCCCGAGCCTTCTTTCCTCCCTTCTTGCTCGCTTTTTCTCTCATGCGTTGAGACTTTCCAAACAAACAAACTGATAAGTACAGACCCTGAGTAATAGCTTGAAGTGGGAAGGGAGGGAAGAAGGTGTGGTGCTCTAAGGTGGGGCGTATGCGATTTGGCCACCGGATTTGCTCTTGAGCCTTGCTGTCTTTCCGTTGTCTGTTTTGCTGCCTTGAACTGGTAAAAACCCTAACCAAAACTCCCTTTTGTGAGATGCTGTCTATTTGGAAAATTTTGCTCTTTCTGGCTGGCCATCGTGCCTTGCTGCCTGTGTGTTCTGTGATACTTGTTTGGTTTGCTGTTATACTGAGTTATTGACTGTGATTTTCTTTCCTGGTTGTTTTCTCGTGTCCTCACTTGCCTGTTTACTGGTAGATAGCCTCGGCTTGGGTCTGACTTTTTGGGTAGTTATTTCCAGTTGGATTGGGTTGGGCCTTGGTACATTGGTACCTACTGATACCAGTGAAGTGAGGCTTTTCCCCTCCCTGGTATCTGAGTTGTGCATTGGTGATTTTGCTGTTTTAAATTCTCTGCTTGTTGGCTCACCTGTTGAGATCCTTTTTGGTGTGCTTTGCTGGTTCTGATATTTTAGGGTTGTTTGTGGTCTCTGTATCATTTCTGGTACAGCCTGTGCTGGTACCAATGTGCCCCTCTAGATTGTGCTGTCACTGGTTTGATTTGTGTGATTTGCAAGGGTTGTGGATTGTGCTGCCTTATTTGATTGAAATGCTGGTATGGTGACTGATACCGAAATGCTCTCTTGACCCTTATATCTGATCTAATGCCTTGTGTTGGTTATATGTCCCTAAATTATGAACTGATCTGAACTGACACTACACCCACTGGACCTTTCTACCCTGGTTCTCTGATTTACTCTGGTTAGTTTTGTTATGACTGGTGAATTGTTGGCCCGCTGCTTGTATGCTGCCTCTGTTATCTACCCTAACCATATGACCTGGGTTGCTGGTAAAAGAAACCCTAGTCTGTGTTGGTTGTTTTTGTTGTCGATTTGTTGGTGGTACCCTTTGCTAGTGTTGTCTACTCTAGCTATCCTTAAATTACTGTCTTGGTACCCCTGTGTGCTGTGATGATTTTACTAGCACCCCCTCGCTCTCTCCCTCTATCTGATGCTCTACTGAATTCAATTATCCTTGCTGTTTTCACTTACTGATCCGGAATTTGTTGCCTTGGGATTTCTGTGTACTTGGATTTGTGTTGTGACTCGGGTTTATCTGATCCATAATGGGCTTGTGCAAAGTTGGGGCTCGGACTGTATAAAGAAATTTGGGCTTGTGGTTAACTTAAGATTTGGACTTGACTGGACATTTGGTTAAATGAGGAATTTAATTAAGGAATTGAGTAAATAGATTAGGCCCAGGTAGAATAATCAGGATCTAACTCAATTTATTGGGCCGATAAATGATTTTCCAATTTAAAGCCTAATTAGGATTTAGCATTAATATAATAGGCCCAATAATTAAAAGTCATAAGATAATGAAAGGTGATTAAGTTAATAATGTGACTAATTAATTGGAAGCCGCCCCGAAAGGTTCGGCGGTATCCATGGACTAATCACGTAAACTTAAAGACGGGGAAATGATTATATTCCCTGACTGCCCCCGATTTCGGGATATCGGTGCATTGGCACCAATGATTTGGTAGTCAGCGTATGATCCCAAACATTAAAACACCAACACATTTATAATATAAAAACTTTTCTTTAATTTTGTTTTATTTTTTTGTTTACTTTATTTTATTTATTTCTTTTATTTTATTTTATTTCCTTTATTTTACTTTAAAACTATTTTCTCTAACTTAACCTAATAATAACAATTATATCAAATAAAGCAAACTACATAAATTAAAAACATCATAAAAATAATAATTAAGATATAATAAATATATATTAGAATATATATTAATCAATTTCTCTATTTTAAATATTATTAATAAATAAAAGAATATTAGGATAAAATATGATATATACTATATGGATATATTAATTAATTTCTCTTTAAAATCTGTACGTTAGTCTATTTCTTTTATTTTATTTATTTCGATTCTCATTGTACTTGTGAACTGTAGTTGTAACAGAAATGAAATAATAAAATGAATCAGTGTTTTTATGTGTTATAGATTGGAGTCGTTTCCCTGAGTATTTATTGAATATCGAAGTTAAATCATCAATTAACCTAAAGTGAATCACTTAACGAGAAACACGCTAAAGAGAATGAACAAATAAAATAAATTACAATTTTGATCGGGACTTAAATTAATTAGAAAGAGGATTCACGTCCGAACCCTAACGCAAATAAATGGTTAAATCAATGAACCCGGGCAAAATAAAAATAAACATTAACGGGCGATAAATATAACAAACGTGCATTAAGAATAAGAATACGTTAATTACTAATTTCGACACCCCTAATTACAGCAAAAATGCTGTCAAAATTTTAAGGGAAAAAGGGAATAATGACCGAACGGACGTTAAATAAGAATATGCTTTAATTAATTAATAATCCTAAAGTACATAACGTAAAAACTAACGGACACTCAATTTAAATAAATAATAGGTGATATAGTCGACTCGGATCCACTCGCGGAGACCGAGGCCGATCCCAACCTCGTGTACGCAGGCGCGGATCCCGAGACGGACGCGCTGCCTCCGGAGTAGAGCGACTTCACGATCCTCGCCAGCACTCTCAGGTATGGTTTTCTGGGATTTAATTTTCTTTCTTCAGAATTAGGGACCCAAACCGAAAATAAAATGTTTTAAAATAAATCTGATCTGCGGTACTTTTAACCAAACTTTGATTTAGAGACCAAAATCTGACCTGTCATTTGCATCCGGTAAATTGACCAGCATATTTGAGACATACCCGCATTTACATGTCATATCATGTCATACTGCACGTAGACAAGATAGGAGTAGGATCCGGGAAATAGTCCCGAGATAGGATCAGATAGAATTAAATAATTCAAGTTGTAGATTATAATTATTTAGGACAATATTATTACTATCACTAATTATAAATTAAGTCAGGTAGTAAATCATGCATTAAATGCATGGGAGTGTTAAGAGGCGGACGGGTAATTCTCGGGCCCGAGGTTGCCTTGCATAACTGCATCGCCGCTGCGGTTACGTACGGTGACCCATAGGCCGTGGGACCCACCTGGTCCGTATATGCACCGCGCATCTTTGCTCTGTCGGGTTATCCACCGACCCGTCGTTGGCAATGTTCTACCGTGTCGAGTGTTTAATTTTTGATCAATATTATATTATCATTATCCTTAATATAAATAAGAATGTTTATCCAAATTTGAGCGATCAGATACCGTGTCTTTCAAGTATTTAGTGTGGGCGCCATATTCAAGATTGGAATCTACTCCGAGATATTGTACTATTTTATTTATCCGCTTATTTAGGATCCTAGTATTGTCCGAAGGGCTTTCTCCTTTGCCCTTAGTTGGTACGAGAAAGTCGGGATGCGGTCCTCTCGGCCCTAGTGGGTACAAAGGTAGGCTCCCATTTGTTTATACTCCATTTTGATATTTTACGGGATGCGGTCCTCTAGCCCTTGGTTGGTACAAAGTTGTAGGCTCCCATTTGTTTCCGATTTGTCAATTCACGGTAGTTATATCCTTTGGCGATATGGCAACCGAAAGCATAAATATTTAAACCCCCCTTTGCTCATATTATTATTATTATTATTATGTGAGGTGGATCATCGATTCGAATACCGAGTACGTGCTTTTAGCCGTCACTCTCCTAGGCGTTATCGTTCGGAGGCCGAATTTTCCCGGGGTATTCGGGCATTGGCGCCCGCTTACTCGAAAATCCTAAGTTTGTAAGTTGGGCCCGAATACGTGCCCGCTTAGGTAAGTCACAAGTCCAGGGCCCGATCACGTGCCCGCTTGTGGATGGACTGATGATCTGCAACCGGGTTATATTTATACGGGTGTTTTAAATCTCGTACCTTATACATATTTATCATATATTATATCCGTATTTTCACAGATTTTTTTTCATTTCGGGTTTATTTGCCATTTCATCTCATTCATATAGGAGTTTTCTCAAACGTGCATAAAGGATTGTTATACTATATATAATTAATATAATGCATTTGAAATACAAGATCGTATTTGGGTCCAGTCTAGGAAAGAAGATAAAATCTTAAGGCTGGATCTAAATCCGTACTGAGTAATTTTTAAATTACTCACGTTTCCACGATGGTTGTGGAATCCAGGTATTACAGGTGCGGGATTGAGTGTGGATGAGAGTGCTAGGTAAATTCCCGCGCGATGATGTGGATGCTTCGCCACATTTGCAAGTGAGTCGGGTAGTTGGATAGGATCCATCGGGTTTTTGAGTCTTATTTCTTTCTTTTGGGTTTTTGTTTGAGAGTTTGCTGCCCATTCCGATGGAGCTAGCCCCGCCTATGTAGGTGTTGTATTCTCTTTGTTCATTCTGGACTGTATGGTCATGTATATTTATATTATTATTGTTTTGTTTATTCTGAGATTTACTTTATTTTTATTCACTTAGCCTTTCGTACGCGCGTCTCGTCGTGCGTACGTGGCGGGATTAAGCACCCCTAATCCGTATTAATATTTTGGGGTGTGACACATAGGCACTTCAGTTATAAGTTTTTTTACCTTTGTCGGCATGGGCGAATTTACTGTATATCCGGGACAATCACCCCTTGGATTTTGAAAAATAGTGCTTTTAGATAATACTTTCGGTAATTTGTCTCCCCTGAAATTTATTTTGCCCTACCTGGATTGTTTGATTACGTTTATTGAGATTTTTTTTTAATATCGTGTATAATGAAATAATTATAGAAAGATTTCAAAATATAAAGTTCCGTAGAGGAAAACTTTCATCATCAACTTGATTATTTATCATTTTGAGTTTTATTTTGTTATTATTTTTAATATGTAAAAGGATATTATTTTGATGATTTTTTATTATATAAAAATATATATATTAAATTATTATTATTTTTATTTAAAATCCGATAAGTTATTATAATCCGATAATTACTCCCCCGACCGAAATTCTGCATTCGCCCTTGTTTGTTGGAGGGGATTCCAGCGAGCTTTCAACGTATGACTAAGTTTATGTCTTCATTTTTTACACTTTTATCATTTTTTTCTGGTTTTCACATTACTCGTGTTTTTGGGCTTTATTAATTTTCAATAATTTTCTTTTGAGGATTTTATGATTTTTGTCTTTTATATTTTTTTCCTAATTTTTTGAATTTTATAAATAAATATGTACCGAAATGTATAGTTCAAAGTGCTCAATTTAATAGAGGAGGATGAATGATATATTTTAGGTGTGTGATCAACAACAAAGAAATAATGCATGTCACTCATTTATATTTCTAGGCACACTATCGGATGTTCATAAATTTGAGATCCATCAATTCAGCAGTTGTGCTCTCAATGAAGGAGGGGATGTCGTTGGGTGTCATGACTTTGCTCATCACTTTATACTTTTTCTCCCTGCTCGTGACTTACACTCATTTTATGGTATGTTTTGTTCTTATATGAGATGAACTTGATTTGATTCTTGTATTCTTACATGAACAACAAATTATTTCTATAATTTTTTATTAACATACGACCTTCCACACATATCATAATTCTCAAATAAAAATCAGCAGGTGACTATTTGTTAGTTTAATTATCAAGTTGGGTTCTAGTGCATTGATTAGTCATATTATTGTTATAGAGTCAATTGTCATGTTTTTATTAGTTATTTCATTAATATCGTTGGACCTTTCAAGAGACTGGAATCTTTGAGATTCTCTATTTGCTGGAGGATTCTAAACCATTATTTCACTAGTTTGAGTAATTAGTACGTTTCTATTTAAGTACGATGACTCATGTTATGATGATATACACAAAGTTGTTTAGGTTTCTCCATTCATATTGTATTGGTTGGATGTGGATTGAGGCTTTTTTAACTAAAGTCATAAAGGATAGTTTATTTGTCCGAATTTTTGATAGGTGGTGTTGAGATTATTCTAGTATGTTCATAATTGTCACTAATTATTTAGTTCTTTAAAATCATAATAGGTATGAGTTGCTAGTAAGTAGAAAAGTGAGGGTTGTGATAACCTAATTACTATCTTATATTAATTATTCCAATAGAGTGTGTTTTAGTCTACTCGATTGGCTATAGCAAACCACATATTCATATAGTCACAAAACATTTTTGTTTTACTTTGAGTTAAACTTAATAAATCAGTCAAAGAAATTTATCCACATATTGTTAAATCTGCATAAAAAAATACAACAAATGATTTTCAAGTCATGCATTCCCACCCAACAAACATTTTATGTACAATTGATGCATGTCACCTCTAAGGATTATGCCAAAAAGTAAATCAAAATTGAATCATCATACCTAAATGACTTGTATAACTCACAAAAAAATATACCATGTATGAACTCCTAAAAGAGATGCTATTGGACATATAATCAAATGCAATACTACGTTATAAAGAATTAAGCGCTCTAGTTTAACAACTTGCATGCAACATTAAAACGTCAAAATAACCAGGGAAGCCGTACAAGATCGTTATTAAATGAGACAATGGAATAAAAAATATGAACACAGTGACAATGAAATATAAACACCAATTGATATTGATATCCCTCATAGAAAATATGTACACTTAGGAACATGAGATATGAACATACTTAACTGGTGATTGTGGGTGGGGGATCTGAGGAAGTGCAATGCTTTTACGTAATCTTAATGTTAAAACTCAAATCCTCACGTATCTAATTCGAGAATGTGGGTGTTGGACACATAGAAGGGCGCTCATCATTCTTAAAAATTATTTCAGTCCATTCAAAGTGTTCATATCTCTTATTTAAAGTTATTTATATTAAAAATGGAACATGTTTATACCTACTATGTGTGGGTTAAAGAGCAGAGAGATTTTTTGAGAGGGTTAACACACATTTTTTATTCCATTATCTCATTTAATAACAATTATGTACGGCTTTCTCTGAGTATTTTGACGTTTTAATGTTGCATGCAAGTTGTTAAACTAGAGTGCTTAATCTATACTATTATATAAAGCATCTAAGAATTTGAGGGTCCATTTTTTGTCATGATATTTTTTTATTATACCCATTTTATTCCTCAATTAGACGAATAATATTTATTTTTGGTTGATCGAACGTATGTGATCGCGTCCATTGATCCCTCTTTCTCTCCATTTCTTTCCCATATATACTATTATTTCCATAATATTATTTTTTTATTTAGCAACCTTGTGCATATTTGATAAGAAATTAATATTGATAATATATGTTAGAATAATTTACTTTTCTTGCCATAAAAATCATGAATCATTAACTCATATTGTGTAAAAATCTCATCCAAGATTAAATATAGTCTTTATTATAGATTTTTTCTATAATTTGGTGAATTTATAATTTAATATTAGATAAATGTAAATATTTTTATCTTATAATATTTTAATGTTTAAATAAAAGAGTCTGCTACAACGCACGAATATATAACTAGTTCTTTATAACGTAGTATGCCAAATAGCATCTTTTTTAGGTAGTTAAAATCAAACAAAAGCGGCAGCCATCTTTTATTATGGGCCTATTTTCGCAGACACAACATTCTACGAATGTAGCCCATTTTATAACATTGGTCCACTAAAACATTGCTGTGCCAGGTTCTGGAAACCCAGCATTCCACGATTCTACCCCGTTTTGAAAATATAAGGCCCATTAGTCCAACTACTAAACCTTACCATTCCTCCAGACGATACCCCAGTTCCCAGCTGTCCCCATTTTCTGTAGGCTGTAGCCCAAGCAAGTTAGCAAACCAATGGAGTCTTCTCTCTTCACTCCCCACCGTGTTCCACCCAACCTCTCCAAATCGTCGCCACGTGTCGTGCACCACCTCCCCTTGCGCCTCTCCCAATCACAGTATTGCCGTAAAACTTCTCCGAGAATTAGACGGTCTCTGCCCGCGCTGTCGCCTCCTCGCCCGACCCCGTCGCTGCTCCGTCTAGTCCGTTTGAGGGATCGTCGGCTAGTGGGGTCCCGACGCAGGGATTATACTCCGCGACGGTGTACGATCTGACGGTGGAGAACGTGGATCGGGTGTTAGATGACGTCAGACCTTATCTGATTTCTGACGGCGGGAACGTGGACGTGGTGTCCGTTGAGGATGGTGTCATCTCCCTCCAGCTTCAAGGTCTGTCCGGAAAATTACTTAATTGGATTGATGGTTTTTTTTCCTTGTCCGTATCAGTATGCTTATGATGAGTAACTGGCTAGGGCTGCATAGAAAAAGCTCAGGCTCGGACTCAGTTTGGTCTCGAGCTAATTTGGCTCGATCGTTAAATGAACTGAGTTTGAGTTGAGTTGGTTCGGTTCATGGCTCGACTCGGCTCAAATAATAACAATTTATATTTTTTTCTGCCAAGCCCAAGCCCTAATTTGATAATCCATCTCTCATTATCTCTCATCATCTCACTATCTCAGCAGCTTAAAGATTTCTCTTACTCCCTAGTGAATCGACTCATATACCTGAATCGATAGTTTTTTGCTGGTCTATATGTTCAAATTAGTACAATAAAGATATCATTGAAAACATAGTTTATTGATATACTAATTTTGTACCAACTCATGTACCATTCTTGCAGATGTATCAATCTTATAGTTTGTAGATATACTAAATTCAAATGTCAAACCCAGTCAACATATATGCGTTGGCTCGTGAGCTAGCTCGAATAGTAACGAGCCAAGCTTGAGCTAGGTTTTTCAGTTCGAAGCGTTTCATGAGTTCAATTCGAATTGAATTTTCATGAACCGAGTTTGAGCTAAGCCCAGTTCGCTTGAACTCGACTTGTTTGCGGTCCTATAACTGGCCTGGGTATGTTGAATGTGAATGGGCTAATATAATCATTGAAAATCTGAACACACCAAGAGGTGCTTTCTATAGATTTTATTTATTGCAGTAGGCTATTCATTGTAGCATTTCTAGTAAACTAACAGTGTGTAATGGTTGTGTTGTATTGACAAGGCTATGTTAACCACTATACCTATGTGTCTGACTCCAGTGGTGGATCGAAGATATTTTTAAGCCTAAGCATAATTAAATAACATAACTAACAAATTGATTTGTTCCTTTATATTTTGCTCAACCAAGCTAAGAAGCCTGGGCACCATATAATCTTAGATACTAATACTTATAATCCAACATCAGAAAATTCAAAGGAAAACAAACATTTAAAAAATCAAGCCCGGGCACTTGCCGGACTTGCCCCACTGTAGATCACCGCTGTCTGACTCTAATAGAGCATGCTGGTACTTTCATCATGCCAAGTTGCCAAGTGCCAAACCAGGCTCATCCTTGTTTTTTTTACAATGTTATCTGAACATTGATCTGAATTAATACTTTTATTTCATGAAATTTAATCTCATAATTAATGCTTGTTGTAATTCAATTATTGAGCTTGTTTATTAGTATGTTTTGAAGCTCCACTTCTTCTTATTGAAAATTGGTGATTTGAAATAAGATTAAATTTACTATACTAGAGTGAGCTGCGAATGTTAGGTTAATGTACATGTTAAATCCTTTTGCTCATATCTGGCTATCATACATTTAATTTTTTTAGTTAAATGTCTGTATCTCAACGGGGACAAATTGCTTTCTATGGCAGTACTTTTCTGTGTTTGTGATGTATTGAATATACACTTCAATCTATTCCTTATACACTGAACACTGATGAGATCAGCAATATAAAATTCGATGGATAGTTTCTCTTTCGTGCATCATATTTAAATGCATCATCTTTCTTATAAAAGCCAAGGCCACTTGTATGTTTAGTGCACTTGGATTACCAGGGAGGATTTTCTTATGAAGTTTGGGGGTCAAGTGACTTTCATTATCTTTTTGAAAGTGAACTTGATCGTATATTTTTTCTTTTTAGAATACGAACTCTAAAAAAAAAAAGAAAAATCCAAATTTGACCATGAATATTTTTATAAAATTTGTTATGTATGACACCTATCCTTTTGAAAAGTGAAACAATAGGTCTATGGTAGAAATACAATCTACATAATTGTATTGCTGATCCTACTTAAAGAACTTGCACCTCTGCCCCTTATGAAGATTGTATGCTGCATCAGATATATTACAACAATATCAGCATGAAAAGAAACAAACAAAATGGTAACATTTACTTAATAATATAATAGGAGCATGTGGGAGCTGCCCCAGCTCAACAACCACCATGAAGATGGGCATTGAGCGTGTGCTCAATGAGAAGTTCGGTGATGCTGTCAAAGATATCCGGCAAGTAAATGATCAGTTACCGACAGAGACTACTGCTGAGGTGAGTTACCACTTACCCTAAGGACAACAGTAAAGACTTAGATGTACCGTTGCTGATCAGCACCAGGTACAGCGTGAGTCCACTAAAGCATAGTACTTGATATTTACTTTATTTTTACTTGCCATTTTACTTATTCTTATCATAAAATTATCTCCACAACGAGTTGATGTATAAGCTTAGTTGCAATATAAACTGAATTGTTTTTCAAGACAGAGACCCAGTTTACACTTTCTGAGGTATTATTTTCCAGGTCTCTAAGGTTTGCGACTTCTACATTAGGTTCCTTTCAATTTTTTAAGTCATTATGTTTGTTCCTTTCATATAGCATATGATGTTTGATTTTTCATGGGGGTTTATTGTGTGGCAACTTGATTAATCAAGTCAGTTGATCTCTCTTCTGCCTATCAGGCATGCCTACTTAGCTCTTCTTTTCATTATGTTTCCATCTCTACCCTTTCCATTTCCACACCCCTCTCCTTCTTTCAACCAATAATGGAGGTGAAAATGATCAGGTGGGAAGTAGAAAAAGAAAGTTCTGAGGGTTATGGGGAGTTATCACCAATGAACAATTTGGAATGGAAAAAGGGTGAACAATCATGAAAAGGTGACAAAATAAAGAAAATGGAGAGAAATGTACAAGAGAGGTGGAGTGATTTGGTCTGTTGGAATGAATGAAGTTCAATGGCTCCCTTGGTATGAAAAGTAGAGCAACTTATCAGTGGCATGTATGTGTAGCCTAGTACCTCCACAGACACTAATGCTACAGTATTGATTTAGGCATGTTGATAGAAATTGTTCTGTTGGAAATCATCCACTAGAGCTTGTTTGACATATTATGTTTGGCTTCATTGCATTTTGTATAATAATTCAATGTGGATTTATATGATTTAGGCTGTGAACAACCATCTGGACATACTGAGGCCTGCTATAAAAAATTACGGCGGAAGTGTGGAGGTGCTTTCGGTGGATGGCGAGGATTGCTTAGTGGAATATGTTGGACCCGAGTCAATTGGCAGTGGGATCAAAGCTGCCATCAGAGAAAGATTTCCGGATATTGTTAATGTTGTTTTTACTGAGTAGATGGTTTTACTTTTACTCAACTCTATACGGCTATTAAATGAAAGGCAAAGGTGCGATGTGGGCTGACACAGATTCATTTTGTTATGGGAGAAATTAAATAGAGAAAAAAAAAGTAGGTAATGATATTGTTTGACCTTTTATAATATATGAATTTACAAAAGCTCGTCACTTTTGTATGACTTGGTCAGTGACTCGGTCTGCTAAAGGAGGCTGATAATAATCCCACTGTTTTGTCCTCAAAAATTATGAGTGAAAATTATCAGGGACTCTATGAGCGACGAGCTCGATATGAATTCAAAAATTATCAGGGACTCAGCGACGAGCTCGATAACACAGGCTTCTCTTTGATTCTGTTTATACCAAATAATATGATTATTTAATGTAACTCTATACATTCTTTATACTAGCACATTACCTAGACTTTGACGGTTTGACCATTTAATCTCAAGATACTGACCAATAGGTCCAGCCTCTCCGATAGCTATTTATATTTGATGGTGGTGCTATTAGTATCATTAATATATATTTATAGATTGTGCTAATAGTAATTAATGTGAAGCAACTTATAATTTTCATCAATGAAACTAATATATCAATTACACTATTTATTCAAAATTAAATTTGTAAATGGCTTTTGGTGATTTAACATAATTTAGAGTTATTTCAACACTCTAGTTATTTACATGTAAAAAAGTAATTATTTAACACCAATATAAAAAAAACATAGAACTTTTTTTTGGAGTCATCAGAGAATAAAATCGGAGGAAAAACATGAGTCAGTAAAAAAAAGTGTATCATGCAAGAATATATCGGAGAAGAAATCACAATTAGTTTGAGAAAGGTATAATCCAAGCAGTAGCGTCTTTGTAAACGCGCCACTGTCAGTGGCGTCTTTGATGGTTGATCGGCAATAGTAATATTGATCCAACGGTAATGGATCGTGATGAGGATGAGAAAGAGCAAACGCGTCATTGTCAATGATGCATTTACATTATTTTATACAAAGATGTCACTGACACTGACGCGTTTGTTCTCGCGTCCTTTTCGCAAGTATGCTACGCTATTTGTAGATTAAAAATTTTATTTTTATCACTCTTATTATTAATAATATAATTATTATAATTATTATATACAAAAAAACTGACCCATATTCTAACCCCATATCGAGTGATATTTTCTTTTCTTTTGTAGGGACTATTTTCTAGATGCATCGGTGCTAGGGTGAGGAGTGTGCGCTACTAGAACATTTTTTTGATTTTTTTTGAATTATTAATCCTTCCGTTAGCGAAAAATGAAGGGACATCTATGCCAAAAACTAAAATATGTAAAAGTCAAATCAATAAAAAAAAGGAAAATTTTCGCCGGAACAAAAAATGGGGACAAGTGATTGGATTGTAATATAATATTTTATTAGTAGCGGATATAGGACGCATCTTTTCATTTACAACTTCCTCGAGGGAACCTAAGAATACAATGATGCTCTACATCATCCACAGTTGATTCGAACTTATTAGGGCAAAGAAGTATACTACCTGAACGCAAACTGGAACTAATTCTTGCAAATGTGTATTTCTATATCATCCACGGTTGCAGTATTTCGCAAAGTCAATAACAAAAAGATTTAAATTGTATCAGTGTCGTCAGTTCACAGTGTGCAAACCTAAACGTTGCTTAGTGAGTAGCTTTATCACTTGAATTAGACCATATTTGATCTAGAAATCTCAAGTAGTAGGTGTATGTAATAATGTAAAGAACAACAGCCGCACAGGCACAGGCGCAAACAAAAATGCACAAAACAATCGAAATATTATTTCATTGATATCAGCAATTGTTTTTCATCTTTTGTTTGGAATTTTGACGCAGAGACAAACAACAATGATGTTGCTTGGAAGTTTTACCGTATGAGAGGTCTCTATCAATTTTGTTCCCTTATATTAATATATTATTCGTTCGGATATTGTTTTCCCGTGAAATACCTTCCAAATCTAGCAAGATGTAATAGTTATCAGAAATTGACAATGAACTGAGTCTTTGTAAAAAAATTTAAAAATGAAAAAAAAATCGCATATACAATGAACTTCTTTTTTATTAACTTACACTAGCATAGTCCGAAATTTTATTTTTCCGGACCAGCTACCTGGGCCGTAAATGAATCACGGACCAACTTTATTTTTACCTGGCTCATAATAATATTGCGGACCAGTTTTTTTTTTTTTTTTTTTTTTTTTTTTTACGGCTGTAATAACTATTGGTAATCTAAATATAAATATTTAGTTATAATTTTTTTTACTATTTAATAGTTATAAATATTTAGTAATAACTTTTGATAATTAAAATATATTACTATTAGAAGTTATATTAAATATTATTAGTTTAGTTATTAAATATAAAACTATTTTTTTACTATTTAGTTGTTATAAATATTCCGGACAGATTAATAGCTAGATAATAGATATATAGCTAGATAACAGATTAATAGCTAGATAAATATGTAATAATATAAATATAAATAACTATTGATAGAACAAAAACGTAATAGATATATAGCTAGATAACATATTAATAGTTAGGTAAATATAAATTAAATACTATAAAATATAGTTTGAAAAAATAGACATAGAGAATGATTGTGAACAAAAAATAGATGAAATCATAACAAAAGAAATAGATAATAAATAAAAAATAAGTGTAACAGAAATTTAGAGTTAACAAAATTAGATTAAATGAAAATAATTAATTATTGATAATAGAAAAACTTAAATTATGAAATATAAATAGATAAAGAAATAAATTAGTAACTTTTGATAGTTATATATATATAACTTTTGATAGTTATATATATAACTTTTGATAGTTATATATATATAACTTTTGATATATATATATATATATAACTATTAAAAGTTATATTTAGATTACCGGTAGTATTACAGCCTAAAAGAAAAACTGATCCGTGATTCATTTTCTGGACCATGTCAGTAGACGTTAAAAAATATTCACTCATGCTATTATATGTAATAAAAATTTATTATTTTTATTTTTTAAAAATATTCACTCATGCTACTATATGCTATTCATTTTATATTAATTATATTTTTAATAATAAATTTTATTAAATTATAATTTTAATATTAAGAATGACAACGTACCATTGTCGGTGATGTTTTATAAACATGTCATTGGGACTGATATTTTTGTGCAAATATACTGCTCTCAGTGATTTGTTTTTTTAATTTTTTCAGTTACTTTGCAAAAGAAAAATTTAACAAACAGACAAAATTTTAATAAAGTTTGTATAACATTTGAATACAAACTGAAATATGAGTTGTGTTAAAAAATGACGCTACTTTTAGTGATGTTTTTGCATAAAACATCATTATCATTTACGAGCTCTCATTTTTATTATTAAAATTATAACTTAAACAAATTTATTATTAAAAATATAATTAATTATATTATTATTTAAAAAAATCACTGGAAGAAAGAGAGAGGCAGAGAGCGCGCCTCAGATTTCGAAAAAAGAGAGCCTTTGTCAAGATGTTCAAAAGAGAGAGAGGACTTGGCAGCCACTGCCAAACTTATCAGAGAGAGAGAGAGAGAGAGAGAGAGAGAGATACGGAGCGAGGAAAAAGATAACATCTTAGGAGAAAGCTGACTCGAATCATGCGTTGATAAAGCCACTGCACATGTTAGAGCGCACAGTGATAATTACTGTGGCTTTGCTTGGGCTGTGATTTTGATTTTTCTACAGGTGTGCATTCAAATTGGATTATTTTATCATGTGCTGTATAAAAGAGAACCTCTAAGAAAAGAAGATGAATAAGATAGAAAAACCATTACGAAAGCTTTTTTCTTTTTTAGAAAAAAATAGAGGTCATGTCACATAACTTTTATAACTTGTAAGGAATGGTTACAAAGTTTTAGATAATAACTGAAAATAAAAAAACTAAACTTAGGACTCACAAGTAGTGAGTATGAAAATGAAAAAAACAGAGGAGTAATGAAGACAAGAAGATGTGGCTAGAAATCTATAGAATGATTTGCAAGAATATCGTTTGTTCAGTGTGAGATTCCAGATTAGTGCCTCATCTTGTATTTGCGAACGACTCAGAGTTAAAGCCAACAGTGGTGGCACCAAGGTAGGTGCCAACCGGCGCCCGGGCACCCCTTGGTTCGCTGAAAAATAAAGTCCGTGCAGTAAAAAATGATGTTTTTTTTTACCAGACATTTTATTTTCTAACCCGGGCACCCCTACCGATCGTTTCTGGTTCCGCACCTGAAAGCCAATATGTCCGTATTCAGGATAATTAATTGATGTTCAGCTGTTGAAGAAAGATTGGCAGGAATAGAGAGTCAACCGAATGATATGTCATAACTTCATAGACCAAAATGTTTTGTGAGGTGCAGTAAATGTACAGATGATTGAATGTGTATCTTAAAATTTCATAACCCCAATTATGATGTCAAAATGATGTATTAGCTTCTCTTCCCAAGTTGAATATAATACATCATTCAAAGGCAATGCTACCAACTTGACTTGCTTCCATAGCTATTGGTCTTGATCTTTCTCATTCTGTGAGGTTTACTCGTAGGATATCATTGATCTGTCTCCATAAAGAAGGTTCAGGAGAGTCATTTCCAGTACCATTTACCTATGAGTTCCATATTCATGATGATTCCAAGCCCCTCTTTTGGTTTCGGCTTATAGACCAAGTTCCAATTTGCTAAATGTATTTTTTGGTATTGATATGATCTGATCCTTTCCATAGAAAATTTCTTCTGATGGCATCGATTTCTTGAATTATCCATTTTGGTAAAGATGAAAGCACTCATGAAGTAAATGGGTAAAGAGGAATACTGCGTTTACCATTATAAGTTTTTCATCCATTGACAAAAAAATGACAGAGGAACCCGGTAATCTAGCGTCAATTTGATGAATTAATGGCAGGTAATTAACTTTGACCATTTTTTTTTATCAGAAAAGGGCAGTCCAAGATATTTTATTGGATAAGTTGACAATGTACAACCCATGTAACTAGCAAGCGAATTTGCTATGATCTGTCATTCAGTTGAAGAGAGCATGATAGTCGATTTTTGCGTGTTTACTTGGAGACCACTGATTGTATAGAAGAATGAAAGCATAATTCTTAGAACCTGGAATTGCGTGATGGAAGGTTGTAAGAGAAACAATGAGTCATCAGCATAAAAGACAAACAGCCGGTTTTAAACCATTCCATGGTAATTTCCATGCTCCTAATCGGGTAAAGGCATTTATCCATGTAGAGAGAGTCCATAGCTAGAATGAATAGATATGGTGAGATCGGGTCTCTCTGCCATACACCTCTTCTTAAAATTATTCTTTTCCCCGCTAATCCATTTAATATGATCTGTGTGTATCCAGGTAGAATTGCTTGTTTTATCCAAATTATCCACACTGTAGGAAAACCTTTTGCCTCCATGATTTTAATGATAAATTCCCAACTTACAGTATCGAAGGCCTTTGAAATGTCTGCTTTGAATACTGCCAACAGTGTATTTGAGGACCTTGCATATTGAATTGTTTGTTGTACATATAGAAATCCCTGAACAATGTTTCTATTTCTGAGGAAACCCGTTTGTGAATTGTGAGTCATCAATTACTTGTTGGAGTCGGTTGGTAAGAATTTTTGAATTTTTTTTTGTACACCGTTGATCACACTAATTGGTCTGAAGTCTCCCGGTTGAATAGCTGCTTATTTTTTTGGGATTAGAACAGTGTAGGAGCCATTCAAAGGGAACACAGAAGACCCATTAATTGTTACATGCTGAAAAGTTGCCAGAAGATCTTGTAGAAGTAAGGATTTGAAGGATTTATAAAATTATGATGTGAAATCGTACAGGCCAGGCATTTTCCCATTGGATAGCTGGTTGATTACTTATTCTAATTTGAAGCTGATAGGGTTATAAACGAGCCGAGTTGAGTTGAGTCGGGACAAATTTGTGCTCGGCTCATTAGTTTAATGAGTCGAATCGAGCTGACTCGCTAATTACTCCCGAGCCAAAAATTTTTTTTACATTAGCTCGTTAAATTAACGAGCTAACCGGATTGATTTGTTAAGACTCATTAAGGCTAATGGTACTAATGTAATAATTAATAATAATTTTTTATAATATTTTATATTAAAATTTATATAAAATAGTAATAATTAATGATAAAATATTTTACACAATTTATTATAGTAATTTAACTACATATCATATTATAAACTACTTACTAAACTAAAAGTCCATAATAAAAATATATAAATAATAAATATTAATAGTTTAACGAGCTTAACAAGTCAAGCCGTTTAAGCTCAAACCGGCTCATTAACTAAATGAGTTTAACGAGCTGGCTTATTAATGATTTGATCCATTAATGAGTAAGTCAATAACGAGCTGATACCGAGTGAATCATGAGCAAGCCACGAGCCTTCTTTGCTAGCCCTAGAAGCTGAGATTGGTCTTGTTAATGACTGAATGTCCGAGTTACCATTAAAATGATTGTATATTACACCCCAATTAATATGTGGCATAGGTTGAGATTCTTTCCTCATAAGTTTGCAGTAGAAAATTCTTCCTTTGACAGTCTGATCAGTGTGAGTTTCATCATCATCTTTTATCTCCATTATGAAATTTCTTCTCTTATGTCCTGAGGCAGTGGAGTGAAAATAACTCATATTTTCGTCTCCTTGTAATTTTCATTTTATGGATGCTCTTTGTTTTCATAATTGTTCTTCCAGTACACAGTGTAGTGTATCTTTTCTTTACTATAGACAAGGTCAGTTTTTCCAATTGGGTCATTCGTCCATGTTCTCGTCTTTCATCATACCACTGAATGAATTGTCTTGCAGCTTTTATCTGTGTCCATAGCTTTTATATTGGGCCAAAGCATATATTATCGTAATTATATTATAGAACTATGTTAAGATATTTACACTAAAAAATAGTCATCAGTTATGTAATAATATATAATTTACTAGTGAATCTTTTATGCTCATTTTTCCTTGGAAAATCTATCAGCTTACCAATTAATGTAAATCAAAATTATGTAATTATATTTAATTAGCATCAAGTGCTGGCTGCCGATAGGCAAGAACTATCAGCTTACCAATTAATGACGTTAGCCTATCTAATGATAATATGTGGTACTACTACTGAAATAATTGAGATAGCATTATTTAATAAAACTAATGGTGTTAGGGCTTTTCTTTTAATCTTGGCTATTATAAAATATCACAGCCGCGACGCCGCCTTGAAAGTAGTGGCATATTCTATCACTCCATAGGTGACAGGTTCATGATTAAATTGGAATGGAATCTAGGTTGATTTAATTTTGTAGGATGAAGAAGCAGTTACTGTGCGAGCCTATGTGTGCTGATGGATTTTTTAGATTAAGATAGAGATTTAAACTACTTAATTATGAGTGCTAGAAATATCATCACTGGATGGGATGATTCATCAATTTTAAATACTCAAAATGTTGTTATTTAGTTTTTTGAATTTGTGACCTCTCAATATTATTTTTGTCATTAGATCATGTAGGCTAGTCTCGTGTGCAAATGAACCTATTCAAATGTAAAAAAACAAAATATCATCACTAGACAGGTCGTTTTCATTAAGTGGCGGATCCAATCTGTTTTATAAGCCTGAGCACTATAAATAGATAAATTTCAGATTATCAAATAATTAAATATAGCAAACTTAATTTTTAAATTAAGTCTAAACACTCATTTAACTTTTAACTATATTTTATTTTGTTCCCAAAATTCTTTAAATTAACTTTCGAAAATCAAGCTGATTTCGTTGATGCATATATAAACAGTGGACAGTGACGAAACCAAAATGTGTCTGAAGCAGGGGCCAAATCACAGATCATTTATAAGGTTGTAATTGGTAATACAATGTCGTAATTTCGGATCAGCTGACAGTCTCAAATTTGTCCACTTCAGCATGAGATTTTACCAGCAGCTCTACGTTGCTCTCTACTTCTGCATGGTATCATTTTGTAATGACTGATAATACATAGCCATCATTTACTGAATAGTTAATTGTATTGTGTTCTATGGTGGCTTCCTAAAGGCAAAATAATGATAGCCAAAAGGCCAGGAGGTGAGGAAGATGACATTGTATTTCTTATTTCTGCATTTTTTTATTAGATGAATCATGTATCATGTGTATATGGTACTAATAGTTGAGAATTTATGCATTGCCAAAAGAGTTGGCAAACAAATTAGTTAGATGAATTAGATGAATCATGTATCATGTGTATATGGTACTAATAGTTGAGAATTTATGCATTGCCAAAAGAGTTGGCAAACAAATTAGTTAGATGAACTATGTTATTTCATTGCAAAATTATGATTTGCAATTCTTTTTATTACAGTATTTACAATATACCCAATGAAGAGATGTAAAGTTATAAAAAAATGAAAAATTATAGATAAGTGTTGTATGCATCCATGCATGAATGCATTTTTTTGTGTTAAATTAAAATTTTTATTTGTGAATTATTGTTAGTATATAAAAATTTATAGCGATAAATTATCATCAATTTTTCTATGTGACTATTGAGTTAAAATCCTGAAGCCACTGTGAGGACCATCCAAACCCATGTGTGTCTTCATCATGAGTGGATACTAGATCCGATCTCCTTATAATTTATTGCCCCATCTGTACTGCAAGAGAAATAATACAAATTTAATAAAAATGTATGATTGTTATACTAAGTAAATTCAAATTATATTTTAAAAATAAACATCACGAAAATTATACTGCAATGCTAATCAAAATATCTATGTACTAAATGCATAAAAACTACTAAACAATTATAATCACTTGATAATACTACTGAACAGTTTCTTAATTTCTTAAGAGATGAAGTCAAGGAGCAAGAAATGTGGTGAATTATGAGCAATAGCAGTGAAGAACCAATACAACTTGGAAGAATAAATGTCATGAGCATTTAAAGTCATAATGCTTTTGTAAGATTTCCCATTATGACATGTATAACAAAAAGTTTCAATTAAAACACCAATTTTTTTTTCATTTTTCCAATGAAAACAGAGCCAATACTGCGATGAAGCGTAATATTATTTTTCCTTCTTTTTTCCCTAGCAGCCAGGCACTAGCCAAGATATTTTGTATCGGCAATGTTTTTAGGCTAAGTGTGTTGGGGTTTTTTTTTGCACGTGGAATTGGCAGTGCTTCGTTGGAATTGATTTCATAAGAATGCATGGGACCCAAGATTATGATTTTGTTTCTTTTTGTAGCTTTTACCATCGGAAGGAATTCAAAATATACAAATGATTATAAACTAGTGTATAGAAATTTGAATTTAGAACTTCCATGTAAAAGAAAAATAATAGAGTAAGTTATATAAATGGTGTCTAAAATATCACTCTTTTATCAAAGTCAAAGGGATCCCTTGATAGTAGGTTATCTTGATAATCTTAACAATGAATCTTCAAATAAATATGAAAAAATTCTTAAAAATAGATAAAACCTTATAAATATGTTCTTATACTTATAGGTTGATGGTGATTAAAATTTTATATAATTTCATTATTATTTTCTATTCCATCAACTATCAAAATATTATGCACTTTATAACAGTTCAGATTTAACGTTCTTTGATGGACTATCAAATGATAATGAAATTACATAAAATTTGAATCACCATAAATCTATAAGTAGAAAATTATATCTATAATATTTTTTCATTTTTAAGATTTTTTTATATTTAATTAAAAAACCATTATCAAGATTGTCAAGTGATCCCTTCCCTTCATCATATTGATTCTTAAAGTTTTATAAGTACCAATTTGATCTTTAAAGTATCATTTTGCTACTTAATTATTCCTCAATGTTTCAAAGTTATCATTTAGTTCTTAAAATTTCACCAACTTAATATTAATATTTTAGTCCTTAAACTTTTTATTTATAACTAATTAGTCATATCATTACAAATGTTAAAAAATAAATATTTACGTTGGCATATAAATCATATAATATATATTGAAATTTATTAAAAATATTTATAGATATCATATTAATTAATTTATATACTGTAGTATTTTATTGGTACATTCATACTAGTTTCAATGCTAAAAATAATGCGATGATGAATGAGAATATTATTTTTAAATAGATTTTAAATAATGACCAAAGCTTCAAGGACTAAATGATATCTTTAAAACTTTAAGAAATAATTTGTTAAAATGATGATAATTTAAGGATCATTTATATAATTTACTCAAAACAATATTTCACTAATTATGTTGAGTGCTTCTTTTCTTATTTTCTAAAATGCAGATATATTTGTCACTTATATTTTAAATAACAAAAAAGTAGTTAACAGACCACACAGAATAAGATTGAAAATTTAGTTGGAGATATTATTAGCACATCCACCCATCTCATAATTAAAGAATGGTAATTCTAGTGTACATCAAACATCTCATATTAATGTTATACCTTTTTTGAAAAATATTGTTCAAATAAAAAAATCTAAAATCATAGATATGTATTTAATGATTTAGATAAAATGTGTATCAAATTTGAAACTCCACTATTAAAATTTTAATTGATCATTTCATCACACAATATCATTGAAACTTCACCATTAAAATTTTAAATTGTATGATGAGAGTTAAAATTTCTTTCAAATTGATTAGAATTTCATACACATTCTATCTAAATCATGAAAAATACATCTATAATTTTAGATATTTTATTTATTTTTTTTTTCAAAAAGATATATAGATGTACCATAAAATTGAATGCACACTAAAATTATCCTAAAAAAAATACAATTCAAAGTGCAATATTGCAACTATCGAGATATATAAAATGTAAAGAAAAGTTTTACTTTATGAATCTTTTACGTGATTTAGGAAAAAAGAAAGCCACTAGCCAAGGATCGAGAGGTCAGACATTTCGTTTTGTTTTGTGACCCCCTTTGGTTTTGACTAATGAGTTAATTCTAGGAGACCGTGGCATGTGTTTCCTCATCGATTCGTACCAACACTTTTAAACTGGAAATTACCTGTCCATGGTTGGTTTCCACTTTCTACTTATAACTTAAACCGAAAAGGATTTAGAAGCTTATTGGTTCTTTTTTGTTAAGTAGTAATAAAAATATTTATATCCAGATATATAAGTGCACCTGTTCACTGATTTAACAAGTCTTTTATAATTTAATATTATTTTTTTAATATTGACATTCAAAATTTATAAAATAAGTTTTCACTATTTGCATAATAAAATCATTAAATTAAAATAAGATTGTTATCTATATAGTATTGTTGGTACTAGTAGACCGGATGAAACAAAAAATGTTAAATAAAGTAACATAATTTATTTTATGGACGTTGTCATATGATTATAATAATATAACTTGTATTAATTGTCAAATTACTTAGAAGACTATTTTTATATGTAGTTTAGACACGAACGATGCTCGTGCGAGATAAAACATGCATTTATTGGCAGGTGAATCTAAATAACGATGATTATAGATCTCACCTCATTTTTAAATACTAGCTACATGGCACTATAATTAATAGTCCATTTTCGTACATACTAATGGAGATGAGAAAAGTTAATGCTTTCTTTTTCTTTTGAAATATTTTTCGAAGAAAGTTAGTGTTTTCTTCCTATAAGCGGCTTCACGCTCGCGCTTTAATACCCCTGCAGAATTATGGAGATCTACTACTAAAAAAAGATTTTAATACGAAATAAATGACATCAAATTTCGTGAACGAACCATCCATTATGATGCCACGTCGGCTCAGCTTCTATTCTATCATTGTGCACGCCAACATAGAAACATTGTGCTTGTAACTTGGCTCTTTTGAGATACCTAACAAGTAACAATAATATTAAAATCCATCCGAGCCATCTAAAAATTTGAGCATGAACATGCAATGTTCTTGCCAGCAAATTATGAGGACCGATCTGTGGTGACTTTGTTGTAAAATTGCGTGCCGAACTTGGCAATATTTGTATTAATTGGGCGTGATATAGTATTACGATTTTCGGCGGAGCATTTATTTTCCCTAGTTACTTTTTCTCGATCGAGTCTAGATAACTATTTTGACGTTTCATCTATTTTTGGGTCAAATTATAGCCTCTCATATTAATTATTAATTATTTATGTTTATCCAATTTTTTTTTATCGATTTGTGCAATTAATACTAAGCAACTTGAATATCAATTGAGCTTATATGCAAAAGTGGGCACACTCAATAATGTTGCAATTGGGTATTTAATTAGTCTCAAGAAAGAAATAATAATAACTATTTTTTCATGAGGTAGATATATCTCCCCTGATTGATTAATTTTTCCTGTTAATTATTTTTTTTCCGTTTTTTTAGCTGAATATGCCTATTATACATTAATTGATGCAACAGAAACATTAACTCAATAACAAAAGGGGAGGGATCATGACAATGGTTATTTTAACAATCTTGATAATGATACTAACTAAGTTAAATCTTTATATATATATATATATAGAGAGAGAGAGAGAGAGAGTAAATCTAGCGTGATCCTAGAAGCACGAAGCCCCTATGTAATCCTAACTAAAAAAATATATCAAATGATATCCAAATTTTGATTTATTACTCTCATTAAATTCTTCATATTAAAATTTTATGGGAACAAAAATTTGGGGTGTTTTAAATTTTCTAAGTCACTCTTTTTAATTTTTGAAAATCAACTCTAAAAATAATAATAAAATATTTAATATTTGTACATTATTTTTAAAAATTAAAAATGATGACTTAAAAAATTTGAAACACTCCAATTTTTTTTACCGCACAAGATTTCAATATGAAGAATTTAATGAGAGTGATAAATTAAAATTTGGAGATCATTTGATATACTTTTTGAGCTAGAATTACAGAGAGATTCCGTACTCCTAGGAGCATGCTAGTTTTATATATATATATATATATATGCGCACACACATACAAAGAGAGAGAGAGAGATATTTAAGCTGTGGTGGTATACATAGCATGTATCGCATTCATGCTATGGATTATTTATTTGTTCTCAAAGTCTAAATGATCAAAATGATTTTCATATAAAAATCTAATTTGGGACCAAATTTTATATTTTAAATTTATTATTATTTTTTAGATAGTTAGACAATTATTTCTTTTGAACAATTTATAATAATTAAATCAAGTCATTTTCTAACTATCTAAAATTTGGTCCTCTATTAGATTTTCATACGAAAATTATTTTGAGTAGTTTGAATTGATTATTTAGACTTTGAGAATGAAGAAATGATCCATAGCACAGTGAAGATCCGTGCTATGCATAACACCATAGCTCAAAACACTCTCTCTCTCTCTCTCTATATATATATATATATATATATATATATATATATATATGAGTAAAGATACCATGAGCTTAAGCTCACGGAGACCTTGTGTGAGCTTAACTCAAAAATACATCAAATCATCTCCAAATTTTAATTTATCATACTCATTAAATTATTTATATGAAAATTTTATGGGATACAAAAATTTAGAGTGTTTTGAGTTTTTTAAGTCATGGTTTTTAATTTTTAAAAATCATCTCTAAAAATAATAATAATATATTCAATACTTGAACATCATTTTAAAAATTTAAAAATGATGACTTAAAAAACTCAAAACACTCCAATTTTTTGCATCCCTCGAGATTTTCATATAAAAAATTTAATGAGCATCATAAATTAAATTTTGGAGATGATTTGATATGCTTTCTTAGCTAAGCTCACGGTATCTTACTATATATATATATATATATATATATATATATATATATAGAGTGGAGATAGCGTGAGCTTAAGCTCACGGAGGCCTTCCGTGAGCTTAACTCAAAAAACATATTAAATCATCTCGAAATTTTAATTTATCATTCTCATTAAATTCTTTATATGAAAATCTCATGGGATGCAAAAATTTGGAGCGTTTTGAGCTTTTTAAGTCACCGTTTTTAATTTTTTAAAATGATGTTTAAGTATTGAATATATTATTATTATTTTTAGAGCTGATTTTCAAAAATTAAAAACGATGACTTAAAAAGCTCAAAACGCTCCAAATTTTTGCATCCCATGAGATTTTCATATAAAGAATTTAATGAGAATGATAAATTAAAATTTCGAGATGATTTAATATGTTTTTTGAGTTAAGCTCACGGAAGGCCTCCGTGAGCTTAAGCTCACGCTATCTCCACTATATATATATATATATATATATACAGAGTTATGCTATGGTTAGTCGCGAAGTACAAAATATTTTTGTACTTCACATCGTATCTTCCATTTTGAAATTCAAAACACCGATCTGACCGTTAAAAGTGTTCTCCATATTGAAATATGTTTGGAGACCAAATTTTATATTTTTTAGAAATTTTTTTCTATTGTTTTGAGGATTAGAAAATCATTCTTATTAAAAATCATAAACTCAATGTATTTTTATCCCTAAAAAAATAGAAAAAATTCAAAAAAAAAATATAAAATTTGGTCTCCAAACATATTTTAATATGAAGAACACTTTTAACAATCGGATCAATGTTTTGAATTCGGAAATGAAAAATATGATGTGAAGTACAAAAATATTGTGTACTTCGCGACTAACCGTAGCATAATTCTATATATACATACACACACACACATAGATATATATATATATATATATATATATATATATATATATATATATATATATATATATATATTCAGCAACTTATTGCTTGATACTTGAAAGTGATATGAATATCATGTAATTTAATTATTATTTATTGGTTCATCAAAGACCGTTAAATTATAACCATTAATTATAATAAAATTTTGATAGTCTTTGATTGATTATCAAATAATAACTAAATTATATCAAATTTGAAACACTGTAAATTCACAAATTGAAGAATATATCTATATTTTTTTTATATTTTTCTAGATTTTTGAAAAATAAAAACAAACAAACAAAAAATATGCAAGAGATCATTTACTTTCTAAAGGAGATATTGGAACCAATATTTGATAAAAAAAGACGGTTCAAACTAAATTAATTATTTAAAGGGTGAGATCCTTGACAATGGATTATTTTCACAATCTTGACATTATAAAAAATATATAAATGTTAAAAGGTTCTTAAGAATAGAAAATAATTTATATATTCTTTTAGTTATAGATTGATAGTGCTTTAAATTTCATACAATTTTATTATTATTTGATAGTCCATAAAAACTATTAGATTGGAACTATTTTGAAATGTATAAAATTTTGATGGTCTAATATAATCAAACAATAATAAAATTACATAAAATTTGAAACATTATCAATTTATAAATAAAAGAACATATATATAATTTTTTTCTATTTAAAAAAAAACTTTTAGTTATTTAAAAGTCTGTTGTCAAGATTTTCAAAATAACCCATTGTCAAGGGATACCTCCCCTTATTTAAAAGGAAGGGATCATTTGACAATGGTTATTTTGACAATCCTGACAATGAATTTTTAATTAAATACGAAAAAAATCTAAAAATAGAAAAAACTTTATGGATATGTTCTTATACTTATGGATTGATGGTTATATAAATTTTATGTAATTTCATTATCGTTTGATAGTCCATTAAAAACCGTAAAATTATAACCGTTGGAAATTATATAAAATTTTAATGGTCCTTGATGGAGTATCAAACGATAATAAAATTCCATGAAGTTTAAATCACCATCCATCTATAAGTAGAAAAACATATCCATAAGTTTTTTTTTCTATTTTTAAGATTTTTTCATACTTATTTGAAAATCCGTTATCAAGATTTACAAAATAACCCATTATCAAGTGATCCCACCGTTATCAACGCACTAACTTTTCTGCCACAAAATATCATGAACTCAATTTTTCATTTTCATTTAAAATTTTTATATTCAAATTTGAAAAAAAAGTTGTTTATTAATGTGACATGTATGCTTGTAATGTTTTATGATTTTTGATATTCATGTCCTACTAGATCAAATGGTCTAAAAATGACTAAATATAGTTAATTATAATTGATTAATTTATTATGTCTATTCTTATGTCACTTGATTTAATATGAGGTGAACTTAAAAATCAGAAATAATTACAAGCATACACATGAATATATAAACAAGATCAACGGTTTTGATTTTAAATTTAAATATGAAATTTTAAATTAAAATGAAAAATTAAATTTGTCACGTTTTGTGGTACAAAAAGTTGATGACGTTGAAACTCTATATGAAAGAAGAGACAAGAATTAATTAAATCAAATAAGATATGAGGGGGCCTCATGTTATGTCAAATACTCCAATGCCACAATAAAACGATATCTAACGAGTAGAAGCAAACTCCCTTTACTCCCTCCATTCCTCCAAAGAGTCTATAAATAGCTATAGTCTCTACTATTATACAGCGAGTCTCCAAACACAGTTTAAGTTCACCACTATACCCACCATTCCCCTCAAAAGATTTCCCAGCTGCTGCCTCCGACTCCAAATCTCTGGTTTTTATTCCCTCTCCTCTCCTCTCTCCTATCGTCTCTCTCCATCTTTATCTACAAGGTGAGTTGTGCGTGCCTCTCTATTAATTTCTCTCTCCACTCTTTCTGCCTTTGACTTTTCACTCTTGATGTGAAGTCCCATTTTGTTGCTTCTCTCTTGTAAAGCCTTGTACACATTTCCAAAGTTGCTCTCTCTATTTCATCCTTGTATACACACTGATATCTTACTATCTCTCTGCTCTTTCCTTGGTCTCTCAGGCTTAAACACAGGGAATGGAAAGCATACAAGTATTGGATTTCTTCAAACACCTAGTAAGTGGATTCAAACTAGAGAAAAAAAATAAAAGGAGAAGAACCAATATTATTTCCTTGCTTATCGATTCTTAAGTTCTTGCACATCCATTCTCAACTGAAAACAAACAACCATACATCGTCCACTATGTGCATGCATGGAACCGCACGTGACAGGTTGTCGTGGCCAAAATAGTCTAGCAGTACTGTCAACCATTATAAGAATCACATGGAATCGCAAACCAAAGCATTTGTAATGCCCTTTAGACTAGGCAACTTGACAATGAAAGATTCTGTTTCTTGTGAGGCTGCTAACCATTTACCTTTTTTCATGCTATTCCAGGAAGCCATGCACTCAATGCCGGGTCTTGTGCAAAATCAGAATTCTCCCAGAGGCTCATCCTCGAGACCTATTATTCATAAAAAAATGTTCAAGTTCTCATCTGATCTTCAATTCTCTTAGATCAAATATGACGCTATCTCGATTGAGCTTTTCTTCTAAAATATTTTTTATAATTTTTAATATTTTTTTTCTTGACCTTGTAAGATCTTTTCTTGACCTTGTAAGACCTATTATTTGTTTCTTCCCAACTCTTCTCTTCTTCAAACTTTTGCCTCTGCCACCCTGTCTATCCCTCTTGAGCTGGTTCTTGTCGAAGACTTTGAATTATCTACACGTTTTGTATAAGATGAATGATATTTTAGAATATTTTACTTTTTAAATTGTTGTCAAACTATTTATGTTGATGTTTGATTAGCAATTACTTTTTTTTTAAAATTTTGTTGCTTTTAAGAAAATGTAATTTTTGGGATGTTTGAGTGCAAAAGGATGTGACAGTCTAATATTCTTCTTTAGACAAAATGATGCGGTTACAGAATGGGACCATAGCGTGTTTGGATTGAATGGACCTACTCACCGAAATCTTCCCAGTCCCAGACATTAGATGAATTAATAATCTCTGCATGTACGTAGTATTTTAGATTGCAATTATTTCTTCTTTTATCAGACATGAGACCACAAATACAGAGAGCGATAGAATAATGTATTTTTATAAACCATCAATCCACAAATACAGAGACCACACACACATAGCATCTTTATAAAAGTCTTAATTTTTTTTACGTTGTTGCACTTTATATAAATATCAATTGTAAAATCTAAGGGTTTGACAAATCAAGAAATAACTTTAGAATAGTGGTAATTTTAGAAGAGTGATAGAATAATGTATTTTTGGAAGAGTGATATTTTTGATTATTTGGAAGAGCGAAAATATTGTTTGACAATTATTAATCAGAATAGTTAAAATATAGATAATTATGATACTAACAATGATGATGATAATAAAAATAATAGTAAAATAATAATAATAATCCATAATCATAATCATAATAAATAATAATATTCATAGTTGTAATCATAATAATATATAAAAATAAAAATATAATAATAATAATAATAATATAATATAATAATAATTATAATAATAATAATAATCATAATCATAATATAATAATAAAATAATAATATATAATAATAAAAAATATAATAATAATAATAATATAATAATTATAATCATTATAATATAATAATAATATAATGATAATATAATCATAATCACTAAATAATAATATAATATAATATAATAATCAAAAATAATAATAATAATAATATCATAATAATAAATAATTATAATTATAATAATATAATAATAAAAATAATCATATTTATATTAATAATATAATAATATAATATTAAAATTATATTATCATAATATAATGATAATAAATAATAGTAAAATAAATAATATTATAATACTAATAAATGATGATAAAAAATAATAATCATAATATTAATACAATAATAAATCATAATATAATATAATAATATAATACTAATAAATTATAATCATAATCATAATAAAATAATATAATACAACATAATTAAACAATAATCGTCTAAAATTCATTTAATAAATTATTTTCGGAATAGATTTTAATTTTTTATTAATCCATAGAGTGACAAATATACCATTATAACTTGGTATACGGTTTGCTTATCGAATTAGCACTCTTTTGAAAAATACTATTTTACTTAGTCTAAAATTCATTTAGCAAATTAATTCATTCGGAATAGTAATTTTATTTTAACTTTTTATTATTCTATAGAGTGCCAAACATACCTAAATTCATTTAACAAGAAATACCGAAGAAGAGAGACGGTTTGCTTCTATGATGTCCCAAGTGCCTCGGTATTATCAGGTTGGCACTTGGATGCGATTTTGACCTTCTCGTCCCTAAATTAACTTCTTTTCAAATGTCTATTTGGGCTCTTAAATCAGAGTAAATATGGTTTCAAACCAGCATTTATAGAAACAACGTACTGCCATGTGGTATGTACGTACGTAAGAATCTTAATTAGGATGCTCAATGCTATTTTACTATATATATTGGTACTAGCTGATTTATTACATGTACTGACTCAAACAATAAATCAAGATCAATTTAATTTTTAATAAAATATAATTTATTCTGGTACAACACTAATAAATCTTAAATGAAATTATCTGTTCCACTGAAATGACCACAAATCAGCTTCAACAACAGGGTGGACCGCCCTTGCATTTTAAAAAATAGTGATTTTCGATAATTTTTTTGTTGAATTTTTTTGTCTCCTTCTGAATTGTCTAATTATTTTTATTGAGAAAAATATTTAATATCATGCATAATGAAATAATTATGCAAAGATATCAAAATATAAAGTTTTATAGACAAAAACTTTGTTCAACAACTTGATTATATATCTATTACTTTGAGTTTTATTTTGTTGTTATTTTAATATATAAAATATTATTATTTTAATATTTTTTTATTAGATAAGTATATATATTAAATTATTAATTTTTTATTTAGTACTTGATTAATTAATGAATTTAAATCCGATAAACTATTATAATCTGATAATTATCTTCCCGATCAAAATCCTACATCCGCCCTTATTGAACAACATTTAACAGTTCGCGGTCTACAACAGAAAAGTGCCTAATATACTTGCTTAATTGGTGACTTGTTGTGTGTAACATATGTACCAGAAGTCTAGAATTGTTCATTGTAATTTGTAAAGCAAAAAAGCTATACTTTCTGGCACATGCTTTCTGCCAGTAAACAGTTGAAAGCTTTCATTGAGGAAGAGAATAGAGTTTGAGGGAGTTGTGCATTCTTGAAAGTTTTTATTGGTTTCTGCCAATTGGGTGTTTTTGTACCTTCACCTGGAAGCGGTGGTGAAAGAATATGTGCAATTTTGCTGGCGTCTCTTGTTTGCCTCTTGGCTCCTAATAGACAGGCCTTTAAAGCTCAAACCAAACTCATCTCTCTCTTCTACTGTTCAGCTCCAGAATAAAGGTTCTCTCAAATAGTGCGCACAGGAATATCGATTTTTTGCTGTTAGTTTTAAATTGTCTTGTCATTCACTGGTTTGTTGCAGTAAATGCACACATATGTGATTCTTGTACATGGATATGTGCACACGTATACGTCTTCTTCATATTATATATTATTAATTTATTATTAGCTAGAAAATGCCACTGAGGTATATAAGTATAGGCCTATAGGGTTGTACCACAATGGTTCTAAATTTTTTTATCAGCATGATTATCTTAAGAACTTGAAAATATTATATATGTACTCGTTTTTATAAAATGAAAGAATTATTGAATTTCTTAATTAATTAATTAATTAAGACAACTTAACGTCCTTGTACTGAGTAATTAATACATATAATAGCTCCCATCAAGTGCAATATATACTATTGATAACTAAACACACTACCTACAAATTAGTAAAATTCATGCGTGAATCAGGAAAGAAAATTATATCAATCAGTGCATCATAACTGATAAGCAATGCAAATAGCTGTTGCAGAGTACGTACTCGACTCGAAATTGTACTATACTTTCGGAAAACTATCCTTGAAACGCATCAATTGTAGCAACCTACTCCAACCTTTAGCATTAACTTGGCCTACATCACAAACCTTAGTATGGAAAGACAGAAAGAAATAGAGCCATTGCAAGGAAAAGACGTTCGAAAGGTACTGTTGCATATCATAACTTCATGAGGAGTTATTATTGGAGAGCACATGGCTATGGGGCTAATTTGGAGAGGATAGAGTGTAGCAGCGTAGTAGAGCCTAAAGACTATGTATAATGTATGATTGGAGTTCATGCTTTCCCATTCCTTGAGGTTATATCCTCAATAATAACCATGGTTGCAATTGTGTGTTAATTTTATATATGATAAAATCTAGAGTGGCAATTAGGCCGAACATATTGGGTTCGGGTTCAGGTTCGGACGGGTCAGATCGGATCGGCTGGACCTTCTAAAATAAATTGGATCGGATCAATTTATATGTTGTATTTTTTAGATTTTTAATTGATTTTGATTAAATTGCAAGTTATTTGATCTCAGATCAGATTGCGTTCGAATTCTAATTAAGACAAATTTGAATTCAGACAAATCAAACAAATTTCTCGGATCAGGTCTAGATAAAACCCAATTAAATTAGGAAAGACACATATATATACCGATATGCATATATAATTAAATGTAACGTTTGAGTTGGTTTAACAATTTTTGGGTAAAATAGTGAATATAATCAGTAAAACACTATGCGTTATAGAAATTCCTTTTTCATTGCTATGGCGAATATAAAAGCTCAATATTAAATGCTTGTGGAAATGTCGGAAACTATCTATTTACAGACAGTGGTTGTAGCTATGACAAAAATTAATGTAGTTTTGACGTCAGTTGTTTACTTCTAACAAAAATATCTTGTAATATTTGGCTCGCCATTTTTATATTTTTACCTCTATTTTTATCTCTATCTCTATTTCTTATTAAGCATATAAGTATTCTGATTCTATAATAATAAAATTTTATTAAATTTTATTGATTAATTAGTTTTGGAGAGAAAATGAATCGTTAGATATATTAGAGATTGTTTATGATTATAATGAAAATATTAAAGTCTTTGTTAAATTCATAATATATTTGTTACATTAAAAGTTATACAATGGATAATATCTTTCTTAAAAGATATTATTTTGCTGCAAATTTAAAATTTAATTATACATTTTTTTAGGAAAGTTATGATTGATGCATAAAATCAATTGATTAATTGTATTTGCTTCTTACATTATTTATTATCATATTTTATATTGTAATAAGATGATATTTTATAATTTTAATGTAGAAAGATTATAATATAAAAATCTCCCGTAGCAAAAGTAAGAACAATATACTACTTAACTATTTTAAAACTTATACAGACTTGTATATATACATTTTTTAAGCATCTAAAAATAACACAATAGTTGTACCTTGCCCTTTTATTTACATTACACCGAACAGAGATTTTCCTGAAGTTATGGAAATATATAACAACATAACTCTACATATTTAGTTCATTTAGCGAAATTAATGATGAGTAAGCAAATTCAAGTATAAGGTTGAAGTTATTTAAAACGTGCTCCAATGGAGGCTGATCGATCCTATACTCCTATATATATGGATATTGTATGTATATGAAGATAAGATCTTGCTACAATTTTTTTTTGTTTTAAAAAAAATAGAAGGAAATGGAAAAGAAGTTAGGAATTTTAAGAAGATACAAAGCTTAGTACTTCCAAATTGAGAGGAAACAACCAAGGACTAACCAGCCATCCTTCCCCGTGATCAATTTTGTTTCGTTTTAAGTAGACCCTAGATATTAGTACAAAATTTTTTTTGCATTAAATTAAAGTTGCTAAAAATATTTTGTCCTAGGCAAATAACCATCTGATACTTTGACCTTGATTATCATTTCAGCCTTCCATTACTTCTTAAAAATAGTTTAATTATTTTGATACAAGGTTGGAGTCAATAGTTTAATTACTTCTCAACGTTTTGCTTCATAATTTTTCCTGCCCAAAAATAGCCGAGCTTATATGAACAACAGCACAAGCAAAATATTAATTGCAAACCGAAACATGTTGGAGAAATAACAGATGATGTTGACTCGTCAGTTCTCTAATTCTCCTCTCTTTGGGGAGACCACTAAGACTTGTCCTTTCTCGGTTGTTCTATAAAACGAAGCAGAGTGGTTTATCGTGTGGTAAGTTACAGGTTTTTAAGTATTTTTGAAGGCACTTCATAAAACAATGTTTGGCATTTGGTTTGCACTCAAGAAAATACTCCTACAGATATCAGAACAACAGACGAAATAAACCATTCTATAGATTCGAAGTTTACACTTCTATCATATTGCAAAACGTTCTGAATGTCAACTACTTATATTACCCATCAGCCATAGACTTGAAGACTGGGTGGTTCGGGACGGTTCGGTTCAAACCCCTCTGGGTTACCAATAAGTACGGGTCATAGATTAAGGGTGAGAAAGGGTAAGACGGTCTAAAACTAAAAAAATATCTCGATACAATTTGTGTTGGACTTTCGAGATAAAACCCTCACGGGTCGGAATGGGTGGGTCAAGGGACGGTTCGAGTGGGTCAAGGGGGTGGGCACAAGTCTTTTTTTTTTTGTAATTTCAAAAAAAACCAAAAAATCCTCAACCCAGTGGCGCCGCCATCGCCAACAATGCAGTGACGCCTCCACCCAGCGGCACCTCTACCCAGCGACATCACCAACAATGCAACGACGCCTTCACATGGCAACAACCATGCAACGCTGTCTCCACCCAGCGGCACCGCCGCTTCCATGAAGCGCCGCCTCTCGCCGCCAACAACGGCCGCCGCGCGCCATGTAGCGTTGCCTCCACCCAGCGGCGCCGCCGCTGCCATGCAGCACCGCCTACACCCCGTGGCACCGCCATGTCGCGTCGCCATGCACAAGTAGCGCATGTAGAGAGGGGGTGCATTTGGGTAGGCACGGGTCCTAGTTCGGGTAGACACGGGTAAACACGGACAGGTACGGATAGGCGCGAGACGGGTCTAGACGGGTCACAAGTAGGCGCGAACGGGCCTAGGTGGGTCACGGGTAGGCACAGGATGGGTTAGGGGGGTCAATGTGAGAAATTTCAAATCGGGCCCTTGCTTGGAGCGGATTTTTCCCGGGTCTATGGGTCTCACACAGTTCGGGATAGGACGGGTCATGGCCATAGATTTTCACGGAATAGATTGACCCGTTTGAATATTTTCAATATTCTACCACCAGCAGTGTCTCTTGGCAGAGACAGAAAACTTTGAAATGAGGTCAATAATTAATCAATTTTTTTATGTTCATATAATGATAACGAAATAAGAGGAAAATTATAATTATGAGGTTCACGATGAAAATAATTTATATTTTTATAGGTTCAAATATAATTTCTTAACAAAATGTTTGGATAATATGAAAAATACCGCATAAAATTGTACATTTTGAATATCAAATGAAGGACATTCAACCCCATTTGTAAAACATAGAGACAAGTATATTAATTAATTTATTTCTCCATCGATATGACATTATAAACACTAGGAAACAAGGACAAATTTCCATACTCTACTATTCTCAGACTGGGACGATAGTTTGTTTCATTCGAATCATTGAATGTGATGTATTGCCTGCTTTAGTGCTCCCTTCTGCCCCCATCTTAAAAACAAAAAAGATTCACATACATCCTTTAAATGAAAAGCACTTAAAAATCTTTTAAATGAAAAGCATTTATTCATACCGATTACATTTATGAAAAGCTATCATGCTTGAAGTGCTCTGAGCCACAGCTGTTTTTTTGGGTTGCTGGGTGTACGCATACATCCGTCCATTCAAGGGTGAAAATTGAAAAAGATGCTACATTATCTCTGCATTCAATGGTGACAGGCGCAGGAATCAGGAATCAGTCCCACACATGGGTAGTAACAATTAATGTAAATATCAAAAATGTGGCCCTCCCACGAGTGGCAACTTCGTGTGTTGCATTGTTATTGCTGGCACAGGCAGCGCCAAATATGTTGTGAAAGAGTAATCATGCTGCCTCAATTATGCATCAAGTATTTATTTTCTTTTGATGAGGTGAGCCAATAGCCTACCTTATTATTTTATTGATAAACAAGAACAAGATATACATGTACAGGTTGAAAGAAAGAAAGAATATACAAGACAAGCCAATTTAATAGCCTCCAATGACACATTACTTTATAACAGCTTCCAACTATAATAATCCTTGTAAATAACCCCCTGGAGCGTCTGCATTGTAACAGCCTTCTCCTGGAATATGCGATTATTATGTTCCTTCTAAATATTCCATATTGTGGTGAAGAAATAGTTATCCCATTCCTTTCAAGTCTCTCCCTGTCGGTATTGTCTACCCCGTAGCCAGTAGGCGTACACCTCTTCAGTTTGCATTGGTTGCAGCCTCCATAGACTTGCAGCTAAGTGCCAATGAAGAAAGAGGTGTTTTGTCGTCTCAATTACTACTGCATTACACATGACACATTGTGACTAATGCGGCCATCCCCTCTCGATCAAATTCTCTTGTGTGAGCAACCTGTTGAGTTTCACAAGCCAGCCAAATATTTTAACCCTTTCAGGAATCCTGAGGTCCCAGATATCAGAGTGCTGCAGCTCACCCGGATGTATCAGTACGCTATATGCTGATGCTACAGTGAAAACGCCCTGACTATTCCAGTTCCGGATAGCGAATGCTCCTTGTCCTGAAATAGCTGCGTTAGCAATTGGCATTAGCTCCGAAATACCCTTCATAAAGAAGACAGATTCTGGTGATCATTGAAGGGGTCTGTCCCGTGATGTTGAGTCATCAATATTGCCCATTTAGAATCTGGTTGTGCCCTCAATTTTCATATCCATTTGAGTATCATGGCAATGTTTTGTACCCTGATATTAAGGATGCCGAGACCTCCATGTATTTTCGGTAGACATACTTTTCCCAATTGACGAGGCAGTGCCTTCCTAAGCACTTATTCTTCCCTCTCCAAAGGATGCTTTTCGCTGCCCTTTCAAGATGTTTAAGCATTCAAGAAAGTAATTAAAATGCTTGCATATAATGCATTGGAAGTGCATTAAAGACGTAGTTTAGTAAAATTCTGCGACCTGCATTTGATAGGACGTTGGATTTCCAACCTGCTAGTCTTGATTGGCATCAAGTCTTCTTTGCTCGGTTTTTTTGTATGAAAGTGGCAAGCCAAGGTATTGAATTAGGAATTTTCCTTTGTGGCATTGCAGTATAGATTCTATCCTATTGTGTAGATGTGGTGGAATAACTATAAGGACGAATTCACTTTTCTGAAAATTAATATCGAGTCCTGTCGTTTGTGCATAAACCCTTAGTATGTCTCTTACTGTTTTGAGGGTATGTGGATGTGCATCCGAGATTATCAGTGTGTCATCAACGAATTACAAAGCTGTGGTTTGCACAATAGGTAATGTGAGTAGTTCTGATCGAGAGTGTTGTAATATCCTTTGCAAAACGTCAGTCACAAGTACAAAAATTAGAGGGGTTAATGGGTCCCCTTGTTTCAATCTCCGTCTATGAAAAAATGGCTGTGAAGGAATCCCATTAATCGACAATGACGATGATGATGATATGAATAAATTCTTCATCCACTGGACCCATGCCGTTGGAAATCTCCTTTGGATCAGTAAGGTGAGAATGAAATAACACGAGACCGAATCGAAAGCCTTTGCAAAGTCAATTTTGAAAGCCACTAATGGGATTTTGTATTTATGTCGTACATGTATTGATTCCCATGCCATAAGAAATGTTTCCATAATCGATCTGTTATTAATGAACGTTGTTTGATTACCATGCACCATCAGTGTCATATGGGGTTTCAACCTAGTTGCTAACATCTTTGAGATAATCTTGATTAAGCATTGTATTATGCTGATCGAGCGATAGTGATCTAGTTGGCAGTCCCCTTGTTTCTTGGCTATCAAAATGATGGTGGCTTGGTTCACCATCCATAAATCCAATTCATTTTTGTAAAATAAAAGGCACGTACTGCTTGACACACCTCCCCTTTAAACTATTTACCAGTAAAGTTGAAAAAAATTCAGTGGGAAATCCATCGGCCCCCGCTGACTGCCCTTTTGCTAAAGAAAACAGTCTTTTTGATATCTTCCTCGGTTATGGGATGTGGAGTTATGATTGGACCCTAGGATTCCCTTGTAATATTCAGTGAAGGCATGTGCTATTTGAGGATGTGTGTTTAAAGAGTTCAGGCCAGATTTAGCATAGAAATTGTGTTTGATTTTTTCCTGGCAGTAGCTATAGTATGGAAATATGGATTGTTCCTATCCCCCAGCTTTAGCCACTGAATAGAAGATGTGTGTTGTTGCCATTTGATTTCAAGTATATTCACTAGTTGGAATATGTTTTCCCTGAGTTGAATTCTGGCACAGTTAGGTTGCAACTTTCCTCTAGCCTGTCCAGTATCTGAACTAGGTGTTTGGATCTTTTGATGTGGCAATTCATATTTTGGAATTTCCTGGCAGCCCATAATGTCAAAGGTCGCTTTACCCGGTTAAGCATTATCCGGTTAAGTTTAAAATAGAAATAGATTTGAAATTCATTGCAAAAACATTCAAGAAAATGGAAAAATGCAAAGTTCAACAAGAAACTTTACCAGTCAGCGTACAGTTAGCTGATTCTATCCTACTGGTAACAAAATTTGAACTAACCCCTATTGACGAAGCAGTGGCATCATTTGCCCCCATCGATTCTGCCACCAGTAGCTTCCTTCCCCTCTGCAGGCGGCTCCTCATCATCCAGAAGGTCCTCATCTAGCATTTCACCCTCTTTCAGATTACCATATTCGTTATTATACTCATCCATGTCAAAGTAGACGTCAATTTGTCCGTCTTCATCCAACAACATGTCCCCTTCTTCTTTGTATTCAGCCCCTGCCATGAGTTCTTTCCCCTTCTCGGTATGCAGCTGAGGTGCGTCTTCCTCCATAGGATTGGGTTTCTCCTAACCCATGCCGAAGAACTCTTGTCTGGCCATAATTTGATCAGGCGAAAGTGGCTTGGCGATTACCTCCGCCGCCGCCGAGAGGCTCTAATGATCTTGTGCTGGTGAAGTGCCTTACTGATATCAACCTTTGTAGTGGTGGATGCGTGATTTTGTTGGATCGGGATGAGGCCTGAGTATAGCTGCTGTTTTTTGACTTTGCAAGTACTGCAGCATAGAACAATGCCGGAGATTCCGGTTGTATGTTTGTTTTCTTGCCCGGAGAGCGGTGCAACTCGTTGTGGCACAGGTCCAAATGGTTGTTGATGATTTGTTTCTGTTCCAAACTAAGTGGTACTTTGGGGTCTTGGTTAATAGATGGGCCCTTTGTGGTAATTCCTTTTTCCTAGCCCTTTATGGCTGGGTCAGAGAGAATCCCTATCCCACCTCCGGTTTTAACCCCTTGGGTCTTTGGGCTACTGGAGCCCATAAATATTTTTTTCTCGGACGAACTTGGAGATGGACTGAGAATACTTTTTCCTTTTGTACTGTTCGTACCCCCTGTGAGCTGTAGGCCTGTGCACTGTTTATCTGAAGTTGTAGCAGATAGACCCTTTATAGAAATTTTGAAATGAGTTTTCCTTATTTCATTTGTTGCTGGACTTGAACTGGAGTGCACGTGTCGTTGCTCTTTGAATGGGCCGAGCAATTCATATTTTGACCTCGCATAAGTTCTTTGTAAGGGATGGGTACCTGCTGCTCCCCTATCATCACAGATAATGGTTATATTATAAAAATAAAAATTATTTATTATTTTTTATGATTATGATTATAATTATAATTTTTTATTATATTATATTATATATTATGATTATATTTCTATTTTTAATATATTATTATGATTACAACTATCAATATTATAATTTATTATGATTATGATTATGATTATGATTATGATTATTATTATTTATCTATTATTTTTATTATCATCATCATTATTAGTATCATAATTATTCATATTTTAACTATTCTGATTAACAACGATATTTTCGCTCTTCTAAATAGTCAAGAATGACACTCTTCTACCACTCTTTCAAAAAGATAATATTCTATCACTCTTCTAAAGTTATTCCTTGATTTGTCAAATGAATAGAATAAGCAAGCTTTTAATTAAAAAACTGAGTTTGACTTCGTTTAAACCTTTAAAACAGTTTTAAAATCCTTTAATGTTAAGAATTTATGAAAAAACGGATTATTTATGATTCCACGCTTTTAACTAATTTTAAACCATTAGCATTCATTAAAATCCGTATTTTGAAGGCGTTTAAATGTCGTTAAAATAAATTGATGTATTATGGGCAGTTTAGAAGCCCCGATAAGGTTTTTCATCCCATATTAACGATTAGGAACTCTAAACCGTTCTCATTAATTGTTATCTAAAACTTTTTCTTTTTAGTTTTTTGGATGTAATAATTAAAGATCCTTAAGATTTTTTATTCCTAAGTACTACAAAATATTGTCAAGGCAATGATCATTGATCTAAATTATTTTTATTTTTTATTGAATTAAGAGGCTTGTTGGGTATCCCTCAATGTTTTTACAATATTATTAAGTGAGAGCCCCACACCTTGACGTCGTCCGAGCGTGGGGGGGGGGAGATGGACCTGAGCGTGGGCGCCCCACGCCTTGACGCCGTCCGGACGTGGGGGATGCATAGGCATAACATAACATTAGAGTGGGATATGAGGGCACATGTCAATATTTGATGATACCCCTGTGAGGGGCAGGCGATGCGTGGGAGCTCCCGCCCCGCCGTCCGACGGGCGTCCACGCTTGACGTCGTCCGAGCGTGGGGGATATGGGGCGCCCACGCCTTGACGCCGTCCGAGCGTGGGGGACATGGACATAAGCGTGGGCACCCCACGCCTTGACGCCGTCCGAGCGTGGGGGACATGGACATAAGCGTGGGCACCCCACGCCTTGACGCCATCCGAGCGTGGGGGCTGTAGAGGCATATCATGATATTAGAGTGGGCTAACAAAGCACAGGTCAATGGTTGGATCAGACCCCCTCTGAGGGGCGGGCGATGCGTGGGAGCCCACGCCTTGACGACGTCCGAGCGTGGGGGGAGATGGACCTGAGCATGGGCGAGCGCCCCACGCCTCTACGGCGTCTGAGCGTGGGGGGAGATGGACCTGAGCGTGGGTGCCCCATGCCTCGACGGCGTCCGAGCGTGGGGGGAGATGGACCTGAGCGTGGGCGCCCACGCTCGACGGCGTCCGAGCGTGGGGGAGATGGACTGGCGTGGGCGCCCCACGCCTCGACGCCGTCCGAGCGTGGGGGAGATGGACCGAGCGTGGGCGCCCACGCCTCGATGCCGTCCGATGGGGGATGCGTATGCATATCATAGCATTTGAGTGGGCTAACACGACACAGGTCAATATTGGATCAGATCCCTGTTAGGGGCGGCGATGCGTGGGAGCCCCACACCTGGACGCCGTCCGAGCGTGGGGGTGGGGGGGGGGAGATGGACTTGAGCGTGGGCGCCCCACGCCTTGACGCCGTCCGGGCGTGGGGGATGCATATGCATAACATAATATTAGAGTGGGATATGAGGGCACATGTCAATGTTTGATGATACCCCTGTGAGGGCCGGACGATGCGTGGGAGCTCCTCGACAATCGTCGCAAGCTCATTTCATGCCACATGTTGTTCAAAATGGTACAAAACATAAATATATCATCCTTGCACTACATTCTTTATCTAGGACGCGCTCAATTTATATACAATCGCCCACGTCAACAAATGAGAGGGACATTGATATTCTTAATTCGTACTTTTTCTTCATACAGAAGATGTACATCGCGATAAAATCTGTATGATAATCAGTTACATACTATACTACTCTGATACTCCGTATACCCTGCCGCATGTGTATCGGATATGCGTCCGATACAAATTCACGTCTGATACGGTATGGGGCGTATCCGATACACCATATGGCGTATCGAATTATTTTATTTAGTTTGACTTTAGGATTCGGTTTTTGATACGTTATGATACTCGCATGATACACCACATGTCAATCAAATGTATTTCCAAATCATTTTTATGACCCAGTAGCCCTGCACTCGGTGCCGCACAAAATGAGCCACAGTAGATCCTGTGAAATTCTCTCGAATAGTAAAAACGTGAAGGAGGGTTCGAACCCAAGACTTGGGCATTACACACTGAGGGTCTGTTCGGCCTCATTACTGTTATGGTGAGAAAAAAATTAGTTGGAGTGAATTATTTTTTCCCCACACAAACAGTGGCTTTTAGTTCAAAACCTAAACCCATTCTTATTCCCTATGAAGCACCGAACAGGTTGCGCTACCACTCCTCCAACTCTTCCTTTGTGATATTATATCGTTTCCTCTTACTAGCTATATACCCGCGCGTTGCAGCAGAATTTTTTATTTAAATATTAAAATATTATAAGATAAAAAAATTTCACATTTATCTAACATTAAATTATAAATTCACCAAATTATAGAGAAAACATATAATAAAGACTATATTTAATTTTGGATGAGATTTTTGCACAATATGAGTTAATGATTCATGATTTTTATGGTAAGAAAAGTAAATTATTCTAACATATATTATCACCATTAATTTCTTACCAAATATGCACAAGGTTGCTAAATAAAAAAATAAAAATTATGGAAATAATAGTATATAAGGGAAAGAAATGGAGAGAAAGAGGGGATCAATGGACCCGATCACATACGTTCGATCAACCAACAATAAATATTATCCGTCTAATTGAGGGATAAAATGGGTATAATAAAAATTTACCATGATAAAAAATGGACTCTCCAATTCTTAGATGCTTTATATAATAGTATAGATATATTAAGTACTGTAAATTCCGATTGAATTAAACGAAAAACAACTGCAGCAGAGGATGGACGAAATAAAATTCAATTGGCTGCGCTGCTCCGGGATACCATTTATTATGCTGATTTTGTTTTAATCTCCACGACTTCAAAAATTGATGTTTAAAACCTCGGACCATGTCCAACTTACGGGGAGGCAGCAGTGAGAAATTTTTCGCAATGGGCAAAAGCCTGACGGAGCAATGCTACGTAGAGGAGGAAGGCCCACGGGTTGTAACATCATGACAACTATAATTTTTTCTAACAAAACTTTATTGAAAATTTATCATATGTTTGGAACTTGTTTACCCTTAACATTTAGTATTGTTTTTCCTTTGAAAATCCTATCATTTCTATATTCTTTTTAATATAAACGAATTTAAATATTTCCTTTATTATTTATTTTTATTTATCAATTTTATATTTTATTATATATATATCTATAGCCACACCCGTATCTTTAAGTTTTTAAAATTGCCGCATCGCCGTACCCGCACTGTATCGGATATGATACCCACACCCGTGCAACATAGGTTACAAACAATGTTAGATATATCCACAAATACAAATCATTTGTATAACAAGAATACTCATCTCATATCTAAGAATTAACAAGTAAAATACTAATGATACAAACACAATTCTTATAGTATTTTATTACATGTCAAGTTCAATAATATGTTCAACATGTCATTTGTGTAATTAAGTTGATAATATTTAACATATGATTTGTGAAATCATCACTCAACATACACAGTTACACACTAATTTTAGTTAGTTATTATTCCTAGACAATTAACATATTAGTGACTTTTTAGAATTATTATTAAGTATTGCATATGTTTCACAATTGAGTCCAACTCAATATACAAATAATCAATCAACTCAAGGAACAAATGATATATCATATATAATCATCATAATATATAAGCTAAGTATAATTAACAAATGATTGGTTATAGATCACATTAACACTAACAATGAGTTGAGTTTACGTCCTTCAAATTTAAACTGAAGGATATGAGTTGGAGTTGCATCCCTTAATTTTGATTCGACGCGGTTAGCTGTCGAGCATGAAAAATATATTTTGAAAGACGTGACTCCGATTGCGCTCTCGCCATGATCATCTCTGAAAATAAGTTAATAAGTTAGTGCGTGGTTATTAGCCTAAAGTTACTGTTTTAGGAAAAAAATTCCGCGTTCAACTCTGCTGCTCTTCGGATGGAGAGCAGGCCCTGTTTTTTTGATTGAATGGTTCTATTCTATTTTGTCTACAATGATTTTATTCTTCAGTGTTTTTCAACCATTAGATTAAGAAGAGTAGAATTTTGTTTTTCCCAAAAAACCAGCAGATTTTCACCTAGACCTCCCTCCAAAATGTACAATTCTTTTTACTTATGTGATACTCCATGAGCAGAGAGGTTTATAGAAAACCAACCCAAATAGGAGTTGAAATTAAAAAACAGACTCAAGAAAGAGCAGGGGCCAAGGGGGAATGACATCCCTAGAGAGTAAAAAAAGTTTTTTTGTGGAATATTTTTGATCTGATCCGTTCGATTAGAGATCAACGGTTCTAATTTAATAATAATAATCTCTTATGCATCAAAATTCGTATTTAAACTTCTCCATAGCCGTTGTGATTAACTTTTAAAAACTCTCTACACAAAATACTCTTCAAAGAATGTGCTCCAGGCCAAGGGGTCCGGTAGTACTGTATGAGTAGAATAAATGTTTGGATTAATTTCGATCATCAGATATAAAAAATGATCAGAAATAAATTGGACTTAAAAAATAATCAGAGATAAATTAGATTTTAAAAAATGATCAGATACAAATATAATTATAACAGTGTGATTTAAATTCATAAAATAATATTTACGGTGTGATTTAAATTCACGAGGCAGTATTTAATTGTGGCCAGGGGGCCATGCAAATGTTGAGAAAGAAAGGGATCTAAAAACCTATGGATGCCAGATCGACAAACTCACTGTTAAAAGTTAAATGTTGATGACACGACACAAGGAACTCTTAACGGGTTCGACAACTTACTAGCCCACATAAAACCCGGCCCGGATAAAAGCTCTTAATTCTAGGGATATACCAGCAATTACCAGCCCATTTAATCGGCCTATTTTTATCCTATCTCTAAAAGGAACATATAAGACGAAAACATATTTCTGGGCCCGCTATTGGAGGAATGGGTTTTTGGACCTTGCTTGAACGATCCATATCCTAGTTGACTGATATTACAATGATTTTGATTCGTGTGGAATATTTAATTTCGGACACCAATTTGATTAAGAGAAAGTTTTTGGAATCTATATGGTTAATAGTATATACATTTTTATTTCAACATTAAAATATTAAAATAATTTTGGTTAACCTGTCATAGACTCATTGATCCACCTAAGGTTGAAAATGAAATGTTATATATGTAACAGAGAATATGATGAGAAAGCTGATCGGCAGTGCATTCAATTTAATACAAGAGATACCAACCACTTAAAATTGTTGAGAAATCCCATTTGGTGATACGGACCTCTATATAACTAATTGGATCTCCTTAAATATTGCTCAAAATTCCAAACCAACAAATACGTGTACTCAACTTTCAATATTATACTCAGAAATGCACATGTGATCAACAGAAAAGTAATTAAAACCGCAAAGTAATCAACAAGAAATAGGCACAAATCGAATATATCCCATTTTAAGCAAGCCAATACAAGCCCGGCATGCTTTCTAGTTTCTAATAAAAGGTAATACTAGATTAATTAAACACCCATAACATGTGCCGGTACCACATTTCAATAACTTGCTACAGGTTGTGCTGGCTTTTGTACCTTTCAAGAAATTAGAACTACGTCCAAATCAAGGCCAACTGTATTCAATTCGCAATCCTTCATTCCATCAAAGGCACATATTTTGCTTCTTGCCTTACAAACAGACTCCTAGTTGGAGACCGTTCCTCAATTAAAGCACCACCACTGAAATTGTTCGGCCTCCATCGTTTGCAATTAATATAGCAATAAATAGGCCTAATGCCCTACCAAGGCCTCCTTTTCTTATAAAGTGGTACTGTGATGCTCCAAAATTAAAGGAACACCATCAAGCTAAGTTGTTTAATTTGGTATTTGGTATTTGGTAGGGAGTGCAACTGATCTCTGACTTGTATAATCTTATAGGCAACATGTTTGCACTTCTATGCGCATCACTACAATAAGAACATCCAACGAACAAACATATATATTTTTGTAATTTCAAAGAAAACAAAATATATATTTCTACGACTCCATTAAGGTACGTGGGGGAGAAAGCAAAATATAGATTCCAACATGACTATAACTAGAAATAGACCTTATTAGCGTGAGCAATAATACTTTACATCATCTCAGATAACAGACTTAGGTGGATAGTAGCTACGGAGTCGGACTTGAAACATGTGGGGTAAAGTTTTAGAGTATGAAATAAGTTTGTAATTATTTTATAAATTAAGTATCTTTTAATAACTTTTAAGGTAGAAGTATAGTAATTTGGAGGTATATTATGCAAAACGAATTGTGAATTGTCGCATATTTGTAATTATATTAAAATTGCAATATCTTATTATAATGTTTTTGTTAAAAATAAAATCTGAAAGATATAATTTTAAAATATATTTTTTCTAGGGGTCAAGTGCCACTTTGTCAATACATGGCTCCACCACTACCTTTTGCCCATTGATAGATTGTATTCAAACTGCTTTTCTTGAATCTCAAACCCAACCGGCCCCCTTGAAAAGCTACTCGTGTCACTAAAATTTCTATATCCAATTATTTGAACAGTATTAGAATAGAACAATAAAGATATTTTTCGTGAGGTCATTGGACAACTATACCCGTACGAAAAGAATACCCTAATATATTGGGCGAAAGTAAAATGGAGTTGTGGACCATGATTAAATTTACCTATTATCTTATAGGATAATTGATAAATATAAAATTATATATTTTTAATAATTTCATTAACTTATTAAATTATTCTCATTGTAACTATTATAGTTTCAAATAAGTCTTATTTAATGAGAATATTTTATGAAATTATTCTCATTGTAACTATGGTAAAATGAGAATATTTTATGAAAAATGAAGATAATAAAAACCAATAAATACATTGCATTTAATAAAATTTTGTAATAATATGTCCATATTGTGTATTCATTTGTTTGTAATTTACTTGATTATATTATATATATATTTTTTTGTTTGATAATTATGCATTACATATTATCCCAAAAAAGTTATTGTCCATGAATCCTTACGAAAAGTGTAAATTTTAGATAAGATTGATGTTTCCAGGTTAAAGGTAGAGTAAATATAAAATTAATTCTAAATTTAGTACAATTATAAAGTATCTCTTTTAACTTTACTCATACTAGGATTGATTGATCAACTAGGACACCTATGCTGAGTACTAGATTGTTCAACAGGGGCAGTTCGTATGTTTACGACATGATATGATAACATAAAAAAGGAAAGGAATATGTTTAGAAGATACATAATTTATACCAAATCAATATTAATTTATTATTCGAGTAATATAAGTTGTTATTTACAATAAGTTACTTAATTATTTATTTTATTTATACTAATTAGCAAAAGTCTAACGTATGAAGATATTTTTACTTTTTTTTTCTATTCGGAGATATAAAAATTTAATCGAAATGAGTTATTATTTAGAATTAATATGATATTCAAATTAAATAATAAAATACTATACAAAATAAGTTGAATAATTAAGTTGTTATTTTAAAAAAATAACTTATCTCTATCTCTATCTCTATTCTTATTAAACATATAAGTGTTCTGATCCCGCAACGGTCCAGATTTTTTATTGAATTTTTAGAGATAATATCAATCATCAGGTTGAGTTATTCATCAAATAATATTACTATCTCTATAGCCATTTGTGTTGAAATTATAATTTTATATTAATTTTGATTGTTATACGAAATGCTGCATAATTTAGGAGTATAACTGCTCTACTTTGTTTTTTTTTTCATAGATTGTCATCAATTATGTATTTTAACTTTTTTAAATTCTGAATGTCAATTTTTCCCTCAATTTTGTATTTATTTTTATATTAATTATATATTTATGATTGAAATTTATATTAATTACTAAATTATCTTCATTTTTATTTCCTTTCTTTCACATGAAAATATGAATTTTTATATTTTTTAAATGATATTATCATAGTAATGCACGGACAAGATACTATTTAATTAATATCAATTAGATGATATCCTCTCCAAAAGGAAAATAAAAAAGCCACAAGTACGTTCAATTACTGCACAATTATATGAGTCCGTATTTTCTAGTGTATTAATTTTAGAGTGTGGAGCAACCTCCGCACAATTTTGAACAGTTAGTTTTACTCTTTTTTTTGAGAGAGAGAGAAACTGCCAGTAGGCTTGCATTAGCTGGAAATTGCTTTAACAACTGATAACAAGTGTCATGACCCCATTCTGCTTTCAGAAAGAACTATCCTAGTCTAACAATTACTATTACAACAGGTGTACAAGATAAGCCAATATAGAGGTGTAACGTACCAGGCTTGTTCTCTACATCAAGTGCATACAAGTTTTTGATGAACTCATCACATATATCCATGGCGCACAAACTACTTTGGAAGATTAAGGCCCCACTCGAGTGCAAATATTCACATGTCTGGTGCTTCACAACAAAATCCAGACAACTGACAATTTGACAAAAAGAGGTTTCCAAATTTCTAATATGTGTCATCTTGGCAGAGCTCAACAAGAGACAGTTCAACACTTATTTCAGGAATGTGCATACACAGTCATATTTAGAGATTATCTGCTGCAAATTATGTCTAATAGGTATTCACAACTGTACCAGATGGCAAGCACAAAATAAATCCTATTGTCAACGCATTTTAATATATACTGGAAAAATCTTGACGTTACCATCATTTTTGAGCTCTGGCATGAAAGCAGCCGAAGAATATTTGCACAGAAACAACAAGACAGGACACAAACAGTGAGAGAAATATTGACCGAAATCAGGAACTGATTCCATATCTGAGCGAGAAAGCCCAATCCTGTAATCCGCACTTTTACCTTTCTTTTCCTTTATTTATCTTTTTTGATATTTTTCATTTCACTCACTTTGTATATATCTATCATCTACTTGTGATTTCTTAATGAAATTTGAGGGCTTAATCCTCATCTTTTTCTCAAAAAAAAAATAATTAACTACTGCTATCTAAATCTTAGTTTTCTTTTAAAAAGAGACGAAACAAAATAGCTGAAAAAAGAGTAAACTTAAACTATGAAAAGAAAAATTGCCGGTCATGGGTCATGACACAAGTTTAAAATATGTTCCAGTTGTCAGCGAGATTGGAATCGTTAGTTTTGAATTACGACCAGAGTGACTATTAATTATGTTGCCTTTCAGTTTCACGAAACTGTCGTGAGGGAATGCTTAATGCAAGTTACAACTGGGGTTGCATAAAATAGTTCGGACTCAGTTCGGGCATGAGTTATTTTGGTTCAATCGTTAATTAAATGAATCGAATTTGAGTTGAAGTTTGCTCGGTTTGTGATTCGATCCGGCTCGAATAATAATAGTATATATATATATATATATATATATATATATATATATATATATCAAACACTAATATAATAATCCATCTCTCATTATCTTTTATCTTTTCATCATCTTAGCAGCTTAAGAATTTCGCTTACTCGCTAAGAACTTGACTCGTATATTTGCTTGAAGTTTTTTTACAGATCCATCTATTCAAATTAGTGTAATAAAGATATCATTGAAAATATAATTTGTTGACATACTAATTTGTATCAACTCATGTATCAGTTTTGTAGATGTATCAACTTTATAATTTATAAATATACTAAATCTAAATATCAAACCTAGTCAACGTATATGTATTGACTCGTGAGCTAATTTGAATAATAACGAGCCGAACTTAAACTAGATTTTTCAGTTCGAAGCGTTTTACGAACTCGGCTCAAATTTTCATGAACCCGACTCGTTCCCACCAGGGGCGGATGCACACTAGCCGGGGGGGGGGGATAGCGCCCCCCCTGGATTTTGAAAAACGGTGCTTTTCGGTAATACTTTCGGTAGTTTGCCCCCCCCTAGATTGTCTGATTAATTTTATTGAGAAAAAAATATTTAATATCTTGTATAATGAAATAATTATGCAAAGATATCAAAATATAAAGTTTTATAGATGAAAATTTTCTTCATCAATTTGATTATCTATTACTTTGAGCTTTATTTTATTGTTATTTTTAATATATAAAATGTTATTATTCTAATAAATTTTTTATTAGGTAAGAATATATATTAAATTATTATTATTTTATTTAGTACCCGATTAGTTAATGAATTTAAACCCGATAAGCTATTACAATCCGATATTTGCCCCCCTAACTAAAATTCTGCATCCGCCCATGGTCCACTCAACTCATTTATAGCCATAGTTCCAACAGGATGGACACGTTTTAAGTATCGGTCATGCTTTTGAGAACTTATAAGTTGGTCGTTGGATTTGGTTTGTGGATTCACGTCTGCTGCTCTTAAAAAAAAAAAAAAACCTCTCTCTGACAGCGGGTCTCATTCAAAATCAAAATCAAATAGAACTCATTGTTAGAGTGAAGAGAGGAAAAACAAGAATTTAAAGAGCAACGGATCTCAAAAGGATCTCTCTTTCACCAAAATAATTGGGGCGAAACCACTTCTCAACAAAATAATATAAATAAAAAATGAGGATGGATCCAATAGATTCAATATGATAATATTTATTTATTTATGTGTAAATTAGTAAATATAAACTGTTATATGAAAATTTATGATATCTTAATCTTATTTTGATTTTGATGTTAAGAGAGGAGATTAAACCATAAAATTTAATTTGTTAATTTTATTGACAACTAATGCATATTAAATAAAGGTGCAATGACGTAACTTCTTGTGTACATATATAACATACTATATACAAAATATTTTATTAATTAATTTTATTATTTAAGATTTTAAAAAATAATTATTTGAGATTTAATTTTATTGATTATGGCGTGACATCAATAAGACAATAACCATAGGCATTTGATCTCTTCTCATAAAAACTATACAATGGTTTATTTCTTTGGCGACTCTGCATTTGCACTTTATTTATTTCCTAATCAATAAGCTATATGACTTGATACGTAATTACATCAATTTATTTTTTAATTTATCTTTTAAAATTTAGTAATCAAATTTTAGATCCAAATTAGTTTATTTTGTTCATTTTTATAGATATATGCTTATTAAATTTTATGATTTTTGTAGGTGTTTTGTATTAAATCAAATGACAACAAAATAAATGCATAAAAAATAATGAATCGAAGTTAACTAGCTTCATCCATTTTGTTACCATTTGATTAGCATAAAATATTTTCCAAACATCATGCAATTTTATAAAACATACTTCTATCATAAAAATGATCAGAATCAATAGTTTGGATCTAAAATTTGAGTATTAAATTTTGAAGTATAAATAAAAAATAAGTTAGTGGCATAAGATATCATATCACTAGCTAAAAGTAGTGGATTGAAAAAAACCCATCCGGTCCAACCCTTTCGAGACCGACTCGTGCCCGCAGATCGGACCATACCCAAACCCGTACTCGACCTGCCCCTACCATGGTTCGGTCCAACGGTGATCCGGTTCTTTTTTTACCCAAAACTGACCCATGTGGACCCGTGGACTGGACCGAACTGTGATCCGTGCAGACTCGTGGACCAGATCGGACCATCCCCCAGATTCGAACGCCCCCCCCCCTAATCCCATCCCACAACTGATTTTTTTTTTTTAAAAAAAGTGCTAGGCTCGCCCAAAGATACCCCAACAACCAACTAAAGAAAACATTTTTTTAATTTTCAGAAAAAATAAAAAAATATCAAAGAAAAATGCAAAAAAATTTGAAAATCCCCCCCCCCAAAAAAAAAATCTATAAATACCACACCCATTTTCATCTCAAAACACATCAAACTTTTATCCTCCTTCTCTTCTCAAACTAAATATTCTCAAATTTAATTTTATTATTCCAAAAATTAAAAAATAGTTTATTATTGTTATTCCGTTAAAAAAATTAATTAATTGAAGAAGGATAATTTTTGCCATTTCCCGATTCCATTCCAACATTGCGATAATATTTTAAGTTCAAGGTTAGTATTTAATTTTAATTAATTGCAATTTTTTATTTATAGAAATTAGTTTAAATTAGTGTTAATTAGTTGTATATTTCAATCATTAGTAATTTTATTTTATGTTTTGCTTAATTTAGTTGTAATTTATTTTTAGTTTTATTTAAATTAGATTTATGTCATACTTTTAAGATTTATGTCATAGTAATTTTACAATTTAGTTTTTTTATGTTAGAATTATAAATTAATTTAGTTTTTTTATGTTAGAATATTATATTTTAGTTATATGTTGTCAGATTTAGAATATTAGATTTAATGTTAAATTCATTTTTTGTTAGAACTTTCTTTAGTTTGTAAATTTATTTTTTAAGTAAAAATTTATTTAGAATGTTGATTTTTTTATAAATTTATTTTTTGTTAGAATTTTAATTCATTTTTTCATCAAATTTGATTCTTTGTTTTATAATTTTTTTTTATAGAAATGACAACTCCTAATCCCATAGATAATTTTATGCACCGGTTGAGTGTGAATATTTTTTGTGAAGATATAGTTGACAATACAAACCCCTCACAAACACAATATTATAATACACAAACTAACGCTACATATTATCCACGACATACGAACCTCCCACTCTAACCTCAATCAATTTTTATACCGTAAGATCTGAACTATCAACCTTAACAAACCTCTACATTTACTACACCGATCGTACTCAATACACCTCAAGTTTCCCTGATATAACTGAAGAATCTCCATTGCAAGTTCCGACCGCACCCTTCCCTGTTGCAAAAACTCCAATATCAAGTGTACCCCCGTTACCAATGGAAGTGGGACCATCAGAAAAGAAGAGGAAGACAACTGGCCCCTCCTACGATGCATCTTGGTGGTGCTTTTATGAACAAACGAAGGATACAAACGGTGTCATGCTCAGCGAAGGGTGTAAGGTTAAAAATTATAAAACTTTTTACTAATATTCTAAGATAAACGGTCTAAGTGCATTTAAAAAATATGTTGATAAATATTTGGCCAAAAATGACGAACCACAAGAACAAATAGACTCTCGTTTAGTCCAAAGCATTATAAACTCGGATGGTAGTAGAACTCAACAAAGATACGATGAAAAAAGAATGTTAAGTGAGTTTTTTCGGTATATTGTCCAAAACGAACAACCAATAAATATGGGTAATTGCTTGAGTTTTGCCCGATTGGTTATCCGGGGATGTGGCCAACCATTGTATAAGAAATTTTACCAAAAAAATATGGTAGACAAGATTAAAAAAATAATATAAAGAACGTAAGAATGATTTATTAGTAACATTTGGATATGTCAACTATAAAGTTTGAATTACCTTCGATATTTGAACGGCCGGTAAACACGATCTTGGTTACTCTTGTATTACTGCCCATTATATTGATGAAAATTAGGTTTTATAAAAAAGAATTTTAAGTTTTCGTATCATGAATTTTTCGCATAATGCACAAATTATTTACTCGAAAAATTCATGATAGTGTTTTATAAGAATTCAATTCAATTTTGTAAATAATTTGACAAACATATTTTTATGAAACTTCTTGTCGTCCATGATAGTGTTTTACAAGAATTAAATTTAAAAAGAAATTTAGAAAATATATATTTTTTTAATTTCATTCGATAATGCTAGTAATAATATAAAGTCAATTGATTATTTTACTCGATGACTAAACCCTATCATGGACGGCAAGATTTTCATAAAAATATGTTTGTCATATTCTTCACCTTACTGTTAAGACAGGTATTAAAATATAAGGGGTTAATACATTAATTGTGAAATTTAAAAATAATCTTCACCATATTTTTTTTAAATAATATAAGAAAATAATAATTTCACGTCTTGTGTGTCCGGTTGGGTTTGAGCAACTTCAGAATACCATGGGATGTAGATACCTGTTGGAACTCAACCTATAGGATGTTCCATCGTTGTTTTCCTTACAAGCACGCTATACCTGAAAGCTTGAGTAACTCAATTGAGGGGATTCATTTGCTTATCTCTGAGGGAGAATGAGACCAACTTAAGAAGTTAAAATCCTTCCTTGATATTTTTTTCACGGCAACTATCAAACTATTGTGCTCGAATACACCGACTACACATGAGTTACTTCATCATTTTTATTGCATATCCAAGATAAATTATCTTTTTTTTTTAATTTGGTATATTTTAACATTTATCTTTTTTTTTTTCTATCTCATCTTTTTCGATATTTTTTTTTCTCAAAAGGTTTATCGTGAGATGAAAGATATAGAAAGTCTTGACTCATTTTTTTCTCCAATCGTAGAAGCAAGGAAAGAAAATTTCTCAAATATTGGGAGGAAGTACCCGTCGTGACAATTATCACAAATTATCTTCATCCATCATTCAAGAAAAAAAAAACACCGTAAGGCTTCTTCAAAGGTACAAATATAATCTAAATCTACGCACTAATGAGGAAAAAAACTGTGTAAATAACTTATTGGAGGAGATGTTCATCATTTATAACTCCCGACGAAATATTAATCATCTTTCTTCTACCGGACGCAACATTAGATATGAATTTTAATCACCCTTCTTCTTACTACATAATTTATTCACTTATATTGTGTTCATTTTTTAATCTTAATAGAAGTAATAGTTCGTCTGGATTGCTAAATAAGCTGCAAGAAGATTAATGATTTGAAGATCAACAAATGAATAATGACGAATTACTGAGTTATTGTTCGGGTAGCATGGAAGATGATCGAATTGATATCCTGGAGTACTGGAAGAGAAATGTTACTGTCAATCTAACATTGGCGATGATGACGTGTGACATATTTGCAGTGCCCGTGTCAACCGTCCCTTCCGTATCATATTTTAGTTCGGCAAACAAGATTCTAATAGATAAACGTACCAAATTGGGTTCAAAACTTTTCGAGCAATTTGTGTGCAATAAAGATTGGATTGATGTTGAAAATCGCATGTAACATGATACCACATTTGAGGCAGCAACATCCGCCGTAAAAACTCAAAAAAACGGTACTGATATCCCTGATATCCCTCTAGAAGATGATTTCGACGGCGCATGTGAGATTTAAGACAACGACTTATGGTATATGCACAACAACTTCTAGGACTTTGATATTTCTTACCATTTGAATCTTTTTATCTATTTTTTTAAAAATTTCAATTGCTTTTTTAAATTCCTTTTTAAAGAACATTACTAACAAAAAAAATTATAACTCTGCCTATGTTCTTTTTACATAGCCGGTCTCAAGCCCGGGTTAAAGAAGAAGGGTAACATAAAATATTATACAAATTTTATTTTATAACTTTTTATAATTTTTGGTAATTTTTTATAAAGTTTTGAGTATTATTCGATTTTTAAATAATTAAAAATATAAAATTAATTCGATGAAAAATTATTATTTAAAAAATTATGATAAATTTATTTTTCAACTTTTATTATTTTTTAAATTTTTTTAGAATTTTATGAATTTTTTAGTATTATTCGATTTTTAAATAATTAAAAATAAAAATTAGAATTAGTTAAAATTTATTATTTAAAAAATTATGATAAATTATTATTTTTTGTGGTTTGTAAAAAAAAATCCGGACCCTTCGGGACCCGACCGGACTGTAGTCCCATCCCAACCCGTGGGGGTTCAGCCCCCGGGGGTCAACGATGGGACGAGTTGGATTTTCCGAGTTTAGCCTGCCTAGACCCACACCGTATGTACCGTGATGAACCGTGAACCGTAAACCGTTCCGACCCGTAGCCCGTCCGAATTTGACCCGGACCGGATAAAAACACTAGCTAAAAGTAGTGTGACAAGATAAAAACTTAGCTAATAGATAGCGACTGTTTGTATGCTTTATTTGCTGACAAAAATAGAATAATTTTTTTAGTACGAGATGGAAGTCAATGTTCATTAGCTTGCTTTCGTTACAGATATTGAGTTTCATTGCGGCGACCTCAATTATATTGGTTTTTGAAGAGTAAAGTCATACTTGGAAAAAATAATGTAAAGTTTTATGTTACTGATTTTAAACGATCAATTTAAATTGCTTAGTGATGGAGTCTCATACTCGATATCATCGTATGGGCTCGAGTAGATTTACAGACCGAACTCGAGAGTTTCTTCAAACTCATAATTCCCCTTAACTGTCATAGTGGTCCAGACACGAAATAATGCGTCATAACTGTCTATGCAGGCAATTATACGCCATAATGCACAGTCCCGAAATAGCAGACTGTAACCGTCCACTAACGGCTAGCGAAGATGTGATCTCGTAAATACCGAGTGGCGCAATTTGGAAGCCTATATAATGTCATCCCCCGATGTTGACCAAGCATGTACGCATATTCATTGACAGACTATAGGGAAGAATAAAAACTTGTCTACACATCCATCTCGGTGATCGGTACATTCTTGCCTCGTCGGAGATAATTCGTATCACTTAGTATTTTTTTGTAATTATAATTTTCAGAGTTTGTTTTTTAAAAGTAAAAGACTAAAAATAATTAGTTAATTTGATATTTTTCATAATTAAATTTGCGAAAAATTATTTTACCATAGCATATTGTCAATATGACGTGTATAACGTACGCTTCCTCCTTGATATAATTGATATGCTAAGATTAAAAATAAATTTAATTGATTTTTGACATAATAATGATGATCTTGATAACATGAACACTTTATCACTGGCCGGAACAACTAATCAGGTTCTTGTCGTAAGTCATTACATCACGAACTCAAATACAAACTTCCCATGACATGTCCATCTTCTTCTTTTTTTTTTTTTCTATTTTAATGGCTGATAATATATAGGAGTTTCAGAAATGCAAGCAAGGAATATTTTTGGCGATGGTGACCTCTAACAATACATTCTCGATCTATGTAACACGGAAACAAACAGAAATTACACTCCATAGATAGTCAAGTGTGCTATTGGAAGATTTATAATTTATATCATCTGGTTGTAATTTTTTTATTGTTCCCAAGTATGTTATCACACGTATAAAGTATATAAATTACCGATACATCTGAACTTTCTTAAAATCAAATTTGTTAGATTTGTGTGTATAAACTTAAGAGTAGCGTATCGAGGTGCGCCTAAATATCCATATTTCCTTCATAAATTTTGGATTGGAGAAGAGTAAATTAGGTTATTGTACACATTTTTGTATCTGCATTAAAATAAAAATTGTTCCCTACGGGATTTTATCAGAAAAAGAAGAACGTTTAAACTTTAATATGTTATGTCCAAAAGGTGGACCGATCAAAGTGCTAAATTTAATCTACATCCACTACGCCAGAAAACCCCTTTTGCAGCGCACCAATTACAGCGGTTTTCAGTTAAAAACCGCTGTAAATGGATTTACAGCGGTTGTTAAAAGAAAACCGCTGCTAATTTTACAGCGGTTGTTAGCTAAAAACCGCTGTAAACCCATTTACAGCGGTTTTTAGCTAACAACCGCTGTATATTTATCAGCGGTTTTCTTTTAACAACCGCTGTAAACCCATTTACAGCGGTTTTTAACTGAAAACCGCTGTAAATTAATTTTTATTTTAGAAAAGTTCTTTTCTCACGGGATCCAAACCTTTCCCCCTTTTCCCACAGCTCCATTAATGTGGAAAACCTAGTCACTGTATCACCTCGCCTCGCCTCGCCTCGCCCCGCCTCGCGCCCCGCCTCGCGCCGTCGCCTCACCCCTGTCTCGCGTCGTCGCCTCGCCCCCGCCTCGCGCTGTCGCCTCGCCGCCGCGCGCGCCGCCGCCTCGCCTCGCCCTCGCCGCGCGCCGCCGCGCCGCGCCGCCCGCGCGCCTCACGCCGCGCCGCCTCGCCGCCCTGCCGCGCCGCCGCCGCCGCCGCTGCCGTGCCTCGCCCCGCCGCTGCCGTGCCGCTGCCCGTGCTGCGCCGCGCCGCTGCCCGTGTCGCGCCGCGCCCCGCCGCGTCGCTGCCCCGCCTCGCCTCGCCGCTGCCCCGCCTCGCCTCGCCGCGCCGCTGCCCCGTCTCGCCTTGTTTTGACATTTTTTTATCAAGTTTTAATATTTTGTAAATATATGTTATATTTTGTTGTATTATGTATGTATGTTAGATAAATTAGTTAATTAGATGTAGTTAATTAGTAATTAAATGTAGTTATTATTGTTTTTGTGAAAATGCATGTGATGAAAATATTATATATGGCTAGCATATATGGGCTAGTCACAGAAATAAAAAGAAACAATTAAAAAAATAGTTTTACAGCGGTTTTTACGAAGAAACCGCTGCAAACGAATTTAAAAAAAAATTTACAGCGGTTTTTATGAAAAAACCGCTGCAAAAATAATTTTACAGCGGTTTTTAAGGTAAAAACCGCTGTAAAAGGTGATGTTTACAGCGGTGGTTTTTAGTTAAAAACCACTTTGTAAATGGTATTTTGCAGCGGTTGTTATATAAGAACCGCGTAAATAATTTGCGCGGTTTTCAACAAAACCGTGTAAAACTTTGCATAGCGCTCCCAATAACAACGGTTGTACAACCGCCGCTAACTGGGAAATAACATTGTAAAAGCCTATTTGTGGTGTAGTGATCATTGTTTTGCAGGCATTAAATAACGTTTTACTACTTTAGAAATCTTCTACTGTTTATCTAGTTTTTAGTAAAAATAACATTATTCGATATGTAGATTACGAGTACATTCTTTTACTATCTATATAGATTTTTTTTATAAAAAAACACTGTTTTATATGCATAATTGGTGAAAATTATATCGGGAATTAAAGAAAATTCAACAACAGTAGAACTGAACAAATTCCTCCATTTATGGCACAAACAAAGGAATCTTTTCTATTCCTTTCATTTAAGAAAGAAAATTTGTTGGAAAATACGTTATTGGGAAAACTTAAAAATAAATTATTGCATGAACTAATTGTACTTGCTTTCCGTATTTTAATTTGAATTGGATTCCATCGATCGAAACAATTATGTAACTATAAAAAGATAAATTATATAATTTTAAAATCTGACCGCTATAATAAGCTAACCCATAATTTTTTTATGCTCCTTATTAAATGTGTAAGTGTTCTAATCCTACAATGATATGAACTGACTAAATTTTATTGATTAATTTTTGAAGAGCATATGAGTTGTTAGATATATTAAAATTTTTTTGTGACGTGATAGATTATAATAAAAATATTAAAGTATTTGTTAAATCACAGCACATCCGCTACATTAAAAATTATACAATTTATGATATATTTTTTCTAAAATTTAATTTTATATATTTTTTAGAAAAGCTATGATTATTGTATAAAATCAATTAATTAATTGTATTTTCTTCTTACTTTTTTTGTTACCATATTTTGTATTGAAATAGAGTGATATTTTTAAATTTTTGATATAAAAATATCATAGCATGTACTAACTGAATGATTTATAATGCTAATATATAAATGTGGCAATAAAGCGAGTCAGGTCGGACCAAATCATATTAGTTTGACCAGAAAAAAATATTAGAATAAAAGTTAAATAGGATTGTGTTTGATGTGAATTTTTATTCTCTGTAATACTGTGTAATACAGTATGTAGATCGTTGGATCTCCTCATAATTTATACTAGCATAAATCCAAAGTAATTCAATGAACTATATCTTACGCTGCACAATGTTGCGAAGAGAATTGAGTTACAGTTGGGAGGGGATTTCAAATCATTGAGTGTTGATTTTTTTTTTTAGTTCTTGTAAATTTGAATTAGGTTGGATCGGACAGATTTCGTTATTCAGCTTTAGATCAACATAGAAATGGATCAAGTTGGATTTCATCATTAAACTTTAGATTATTTTTTATTTTTTCATTATTTTTTTTGGACTTATCTCCAGTTCAGATCATCTCATGTTTGAGTTTTAAATTTGTTGGATATCGAGTTCGAGTTTGGACCATTTAGGTTCGTATTGCCTTTGAGTTTCAGATCGTCTTAGTTAGAACATATATATACTGTGCCACCTTATTTAATACATGACACATTTTTTCGTCAGCTGTCTTTTTTTTTGGCTTGATTTGAGAGACTATCAGAATTGTAAAGCTAATTCATTGTCAATAAGAAAATGAATTCTAACTCTTGAAATTTAACTTTCTAACCAAAGTTAATAATTGATTTATTCAATTATGAGTTTATTATATGAGCAACTTAACTAAGTGTTAACAATATGTACGTCTAGTTCTAAATTATTTTGTGAAATCTTCGAATGAAGCGTCTATTTTGTTTCAAACGTAGAGTTTTTTTTTGTTCAGACACACTTAGAGGTGTGCAAATATATCAGTTCAATTGGTTTTGATCTGAATCGTTATAGTTTGAACTATTTTGTTTGATTTATTAGTTCAACAAATTTGATTCGATTAAATTTTTTCACTAATTTGATTTTTATTTTTTTTTATTCGATGTATATTTTTTAAATTGGATAACCAAATAATCTAAAATTTATCAAAAAAATACATTTTACTTGATATAAATTTATTTAATAATATATTTTATTAGTTTTAACTAATATAATTTTAATTTAAATGAATAAACCGAATAAAATTTTAATTTTTAATTTTAATTTTATAAATTATTTGAATTTATAATTTAAAAACTAAATAAAAATTTAAATATACATATTTATATTTATTTCAGTTTGAATCAAATTTAGAATTGCACATCCTAGACACACTGTCCACGCAAGCAAAAGAGACGATTGCGAGAATTTATTTAGGTACGACAGCATGAACTATGAGGTCTGTGTGTAGAACATTCGTTCACCAATATATGCACGTTGATATGATGATATCTAATTTGTAAAATTCAACTGTTTTTACAACAAGCGTTGATTTTACATCGGTATACATCATTTAAAGACAAAAAAGAACAGTCCTATCCAATTCCAAAAGAAGACGCACGAAATTACTTGGTGGATTTTGCTTTGAATGGATTGTCAAATAATTCAAGGAGTATTACGAAGAAGCAGTAAAATACTAAATTTACGCAAACCTGATCTACAAGCGGCCTATAAGCCCTAGACTGAGCATCTTCACTGAGCAGCACAATTAGTCTCCCAAGTCCCAACCAATCATAATTATAAAAAAAATAATAAAACAAAGGTGAAAGGTAGTCAAAAGGAAAACAGAGGTGTGGCCTATTTGGCTTCCGTGACATGTAAAAAAAATAAAATGATCTCCTATGCGCGTTCAAGAGAAGGAAAATGCAGCACGAGGCGATAAACTAATATTAAATTCTTATCTCATCTCGTTGACCGAATTGCTTGACCCCCGCGGCCTACGCGAAGACCGAAGACCAATGGACCAATGCACTTCTGGGTGGGGCCTGTATGTTTGACTGACATGTGTAAGCGGGACCACATCTTTGACTGACATGTGTCATATTTCCTACGCACTCCGCATTTAGCGCCGTTTAGTGCTCGACAGCTCATGGGGCTGGCTGTGTCCATTTAAAGGTAAATGGAGACGTGTACGTTTTAAATAAGTTATGGTTTAGTATCGTTACTTTATTATTTAATTTATATTGTAAGATATTTTATTATTTTGTTTTGATTATTGTTAATCTAAATAATATTTCGTTCAAATATAATAATAAAAATTTACAAACTAAATTGAATCATTAAAGGATTAATTTTAAATAAAATTTATTTAACTTGAATAATAAAGTAGATATTAATGATGACATTTCTATATCATCTCCAATATTTTTCTTCCGTGTATTTTCTTAACACACTATATATTTTATGGTTCATCCCAATTAGTTAGTTTGTAAACCAAATGTAGGTGTTCCAGTACCGTCTGATATGTTTATGACTAATAAATAAGAAAGATAAAAAATGTTTTCCCGACAGCAAGAGTTCCAAATGCTAGTCTACTCGAGGACCAAGTTTATTAAAAAATATATATCCATCTAATAATAAAGTGCATTATATATACTAGTCTACTCAATGACAAAGTTCATTGCCTAAATGAAGAAATTAAAGCATATTTGTCTTAACAAAAGCATTATAATAAAGCCATGATGAATTTAAGCATATCAAATTCTGTACAACTAAAAAATCTTTAAAATTGATTTCAAACGGTAACTACAAAATTTTGCAAACAATATATTTTTAATAGGCGATGTATGTACAGTATAAATTTATAATTTTGAAATTAATTTAGTACAAAGTCAAGCGATTAAAACATACCAAAATGTGAATGTATGAAATTAATTAATAAATCTTCATTTTTGTAACAGGTTGACACTATACAAAATGTATTCGGAATTTTTTAAAATTTTCTATATAAATTTAGTACTCATGATATAGATCCATTTTAACGGTTTAATTTGTTATTAAAATTGATTGAATTAACTTTTATAGTTAAGGTCATTAAAGACGTTGAATCCTTGACGAGCTTAATAACACATTAGATTTACTGGAATTATAATTTCTCAATCACATATCGAATTTTAGAAGGAATGAAAATTTCTTTATAATGTGAAAGTCTTTAGTTTTAGAAAAAGTATAACTAACTTTCCGAAACTATACCTTCCCTCTATTCAAATAAAAAGTTTGCTCTCGTACTATTAATTAGTGACTAAGTAATGTTCCAAGGAAAACGAAGAAAAAGTTAATAAAATTGAAGAAAGTTGATTTTGTCTTTGAGCAAGTACATAATAATATTTCCACGCTTTTGGAATACATCGCGCATTTGAAAGCGTAGAATACAGAGCAACACAGTTTGTAATAATTTACCTCACAGGATGTAATATGTTTGGGAAGGATCATTTGATAATGTGTTATTTTTATAATTTTAACAATTATATTTTATTAAAAATAAAAAATCTTACAAATAAAAAATAAAATATATTTTTTAACTTATATATTGATCGTATTTTAAATTTCATATAATTAAGTCATTGTTTGATGGCTCATAAAAGACCGTTAAATTATGATCATTGTAAATTGTATTTTGTTTTCATTATTTTTGTTGGAATATTAAATGATTTCTAATTTATACTAAATTTAAAACACTATTGATCTATAAATTAAACAATATATCTATAATTTTTTTCTATTGTTAATTTTTTTTATATTTTTTAGAATCTCATTGTCAAATTATCAAAATAACCCATTTATCAAGGATCCTAACTAGAGGTGTAAACTTACACAAATAAATTCCGGACGTATTCGATACATATCCGAAAATTTACACACAGATATTCTCATTTCAATATCTAAACGGAAAATGGTATGGATACGGTTTTTAATATTATTATTCTTATCCGAATACTAGATATATAATATATTATTTAACATATCTAATAAACAAAATAATATTATTCTTCATTATAATTGGATAGATATTATGAATTTAATATATTTTCAAATTAATAATATACTTTTAAATAAATAATAGTATTAAAAAACTTATTTTATTATATGTTTCAATAGATTTTATAAATTTTAAGTGAATTATATATTTATCTCTGATAATATATAAATTATTTATATTCGTATTTAAAATCATCTGTATTTATATTTATATTCGTATCAGACACTTTTTATATTATTAAAAAAATAAAATAAATATCAATACAGACAACCATCAAATATATGATCTGTTTTGCACTCCTAACCCAGTCCAATATATTTGCTGAAAATGCAATAAACACGCGACACGTGGTTCTGGACAAGTGAGACTAGGTGCGCCGTTAAATTTTAGAGCTCGCATCCCTCCTCGGCTCCTCCTTTACTATGTTGTTAGGGGTGTTAGATCTGGATTGGATCTGGATGATTTAAATGCAGATTTATTAAAAAAATATAAATTTAAATATGAATTTAAATTTATTTTATTCAAATTCAAATTCAAATTTATAAGAATTCAAATTTGAGTCCATATTCATTTATATAGCAGATATTGGATGGATTCGGATCATAATCTAATTTTATATTCAAATATTTACAATAATAATTTTAATATTTTAATATGAATAAAATGTGTACAATATGCATCAAAAACATAATGTGATACTAATTAAACTAACTCACATGACATATATTTTTAAATAATATGATTTAATTATTATTAAGATTAATTTAACTATTATAATTATAATTATTAATTTTTGTATAGAAAAAAGAAGTACTAAAAATTATAAGATAATTGATTTATCGAATTTATAATGGATTCGGATCGTATAAGATCCAAACGCCTGATTTGTTTTTATTAAATCACAAATCTGTTGCTATGTTTTTTTTTCATACTGTAGTGAAAATCTGGAATTTCAAAATTATCCAATAAAAAGTCTAAAATTCGTCATTTTATGTAATACATATATAATTTGAAATATTTAATTTTGCTGCCCTCAATTGAATAAAATATCAATTCCTGATATTTCTATAAAATAAATAAAATTTTTGAATATATTGGAAGGGATATTGTATTTTTATGTAATTTATCAATAAAACAAATTAGAAGAAGTTACCTAAAAAAATATAATGCGAATATTGTATTAATATTATTCGGTACCTTACTCGTTTAATCCGTTGCCACGCGAAGTCCAATATATGCGACAAATCGCATTTCAAGGTTAGTATAATATTTTCTTCTACAAGATTAAAAAAGGACATGATAAGAAAAATATCAACCACAATTACATGTATGTTCTCTCTTTTTCTTATCCAGACAAACACGACGTGAAGTGGTAAACTAAATAAAAGTTTCATCTTTGTTTGTGATAAATCATCACGTCTTTTTTTCTGATTTGACAGACGAATGACAGCTATTTAATGCCAAATATTATGTATTTATTGCTATTTATTCGCGTAGCTATATAGAAAGATTTCTATTGCTACAATCATTGTCATTTATTGCTATCCTACCTCGAAGTTCATTCGCTCATAAAAAAAAACTACCTATATAACAACCAGAATACTTAAACAAAATTAAAAATATTTTCCGATGATCATAATCCTTCACGTGTTTTATAAGTATTATTATCTTTCTGAAACGACGCCTTGAAGTTACTTCATATACTTAATCTCTATGATTATCTCGAGCTCATTTCCAAACTCGAGAAGCGAGTTTATTCAAACGATTCTCGAGCTTCTGGGACAAATGATAGGATTAGATTTTCCTTGTATCCAGTCAACTTTGTCCATATATATTGTCGTAACTATAATCTGAAAGTGTTACTCACTAACACATTTTAGTTTGCGGGGCTAATGATAGGGCTGTGTTCTCGGAGGTCCATTTATCAACTAGCCCATAAAGTTAGCCCATGAGACTTATAGAGGGCCCTAGGCGGCCTCTTTCGCTCATTATGTATCTCAAATATATAGATCTCAAGATAGGTATCCTCAAGCTCGAGATTGTTCTACTACTCATCCTGAGTATAACTGTCTCTGTAACCGCCCACTACTATGAATAGCAGTTATAACTGGTCATAAACTAAAATAGCACGGCTAAACAAGACAAGAACACCGACTTACCATTACATGTAGTAGCTACTTTTAGGATTGATTCTTACTGAGATCATGCCATAAATCGACTACGATCCCCATGTCGTCCTTCCTCTATATAAGGCTTCGCCTAGGACAGGGAAATGGATCTAGTTTTTACACACGCACATTACTTATAGGTCAGAGTAGCTCTCATGCCCCCTTTACACACACCTTTGCACTTACACATCATCCAGTACTACCTTGACACGGCATGTCAGACTAAACCAGGACGTATAATCCACCGTGGGGCTAACTGAAAGTTTTGTATGCTAGTTCTTGATTTTGAGAGCAGAGATGGTTAACAAAGCCGATGAAAATCAAGTGTCCGTCCACTATGAAGATTCTGCCAGCAGTGAAGGGCATCCTAATCAGGCGAACCATACTCGTGACTCTATAGTAAGGATCCTCTTTCCAGACATAGATGCCATTGATTCGACGACACCTACAATAGCGCCCACCGTAGCCACATCAACGCCCATTGTAGTAGCCACCGTAGGCATACCAGCATCTATCGCCAACATTAGAATCGCAAACGCTGCACCCCAGGGTGGAGGCCATCCTCTTCAGACTCCACAAGTGGAACCTCCGCCCAATGACAACCTACGTGTAATATACTCTCGCGCCTACCCGTGACCCATCTAAATCCATCCCGCGCCTACCTATACCTGCTCGTGCTTACCTGCGCCTATCCGGACCTGGACTCAGACATGCGCCTACTCGGATGCACCCCTATACCCGTGCATGGAGGCGCGCTGCATGGTTGGCGGCGGTGCCGTTGGGTAGAGGTGATACTGCATGAAGGGGGCGCTACATGGCGGCGGGGGCGCCGCTAGGTGGAGGCGACACTGAATGGTAGCGACGGCAACACCACTGGGTGGAGACACCGCGAGGTGACGCCGCTGCATTGACATTTTTTTTCGTTTTTTGTGAAATTGTAAAAAAAAAACAGACCCGTGCCGACCTCCATGACCCACCCGGACCGCCCCTTATCCCATCCATCCTGACTCGTGAGGGTTCTATCCGCGGAGTCCAATATGAATTGAATCGAGATTTTTTAGTTTTGGACCGCTCTAACCCAAATCGCCCCATCGTGCTCACCCTTAATCCGTGACCCGAAAGAATTTATACCGAATCGTCTTGGACCGCCTCATCTTCAAGTCTCTAAAGTCGGCCTTGCCTTCAAATTTTAAGCAGCATTAAAATAAATTTATATGAACAAAAATACAGAAGATACATGTATATAATAATAAAATATTATACGACTAAGGATGTAGGAGGATACGATCATACGGAAATATCAAAATGTTGAAAATTAAATGCTTCCAACAAAGATATGCTCGAAAATATTAACATCGAAATTCATTTCTGTCAACGTCATACTTTTAACAGTTTCATGAAGTTTCTTATTCCAAGAAGCAAACTGTTCCAAAAATGGCCAACACTGTTGTTAATATGAAGATTGCAGTGTTACAGTGCTCAATAAAAAAAAAACTGATTCAAACAACTTTAAAATTTGATTAAAATTTACGTACTCCAAAAAGTAGAGTATTGTTAATATGAAGATTGCAGTGTTACAGTGCTCAATAAAAAAAAATTGATTCAAACAACTTTAAAATTTAATTAAAATTTACGTACTCCAAAAAGTACGAAAATCTATTTTCCATATTTCTAACTCAAAAAATACATCAAATTATTTTAAAGTTTTAATTTATCATGATTATTAAATTTTTTATTTAGAAATCCTGTGAGATACAAAAATATTTGGTGTTTCGATTTTACTAAGTCACTATTTTAAAATTTTGAAAAATTTATTTTAAAAATAATAACATAATATTCAATGTTTGTACATCATTTTTAAAAATTAAAAATACTGATATAGAAAATTCAAAACAGCTCAAATTTTTGTATCCCATAAGATTTTCATATGAACAATTTTATGAGGATGATAAATAAAAATTTGGAGACGATTTATATATTTTTTGAGTTAAGAGTACGGAAGAGCTTTGTGCTTCTAAGAATACGCTAGTTTTACTCCAAAATATTTAAAATAAGGTAGAAAACTTGATTTAGAATTTACTAGATGTTTTTTATTATTTAGTTTTGGATCAAATAAATTCTTCTTTTTTATTTTTTATTGATATAATTCTCTATTAAATAAAATTAAGAGAGGGAATCGGTTGACAATGAGTTATTTTGACAACGTTGACAATGGACCTCTAAATAAATATAAAAAATCTTAAAAATAGAAAAAAATTATAAATATGTTTTTCCACCTAAGGATTGATAGTCATTCAAATTTCATATAATTTCATTATTGTTTGATAATCCATCAAAGGCCATTAAATTGAAACCGTTGCAAATTGTATGAAAATTTGATGGTCTTTGATGAACTATCAAACGATAATGAAATTGCATGAAATTTGATTGACCATCAATCCATAGGTAAAAGAACACATCTATAACTTTTTTTATTTTTAAGATTTTTTTTGTATTTATTTAAACGTCCATTATCAAGATTGTCAAAATAACCCATTGTCAACCGATCCTTCTCTAAAATTAATTAATTGGCTACGGATGCTTGATTTTAAAAAATATATATTTTGCAATGTTTTAAATAGTAAAATCTAAAAAAGGAAGTAATTAAACCACGTATTTGGGGTGGAAACTTTTTCCATCCATATTTCATATCAACCTATTCTTTCGTAAACTCGAATCACATCGTGAATCTGGCCGATAGTATTGTTAATTTGTTATAAGAAATTAAACAACAAACTTTTAACTCAGAAAAGGCTAAAGTTGCCATTTCCCATTACCTACGAGTAACAACTATAACAACAAGTTTGTGATTCGGAAAATGTTCGGCGAGGTCAAAAATTCGACGTTTGAATATAATACGAATATAATTCGGAAGTAATTTATTTCATATAATATAAATAAAATATATATTATGATCATAAAATATTTAAAATTATAAAATTTCATATAAAATAATATATAATATTTTTTTTGTGAATAATTCGTGAATAAAATATTTTTTTGATCAAAAAAAGTACTGTACAATAAACTGACGAATTATTCGTGAAACATCGGCTATGGATGAAAAAAAAAATTTATTCTCCAATCACTCATAAATTTTGTTAATAGGGTAACAACTAGTCTAATATAAAACAATAAAGACAGCTTACAAGCGCCCAATCATGATATACACAGTACGATTGATAGAGACCTCCACCAATTGCGCTAATGAAACACTCCAATAATATGAACTGATTAGTTTAAAACAGGAGAAATTATTAACTTGGACACTGTGAGTAAAAAAACAGTGAATCTGAATTATTCAGAGGTCTCCGTACGATCTTGTGGTACCTTGAAAGTATTTTTTTTTTAAACCAGAACAATTTATAGTTAAATCATAAATACATATATACAAAAACTATTATTAAACTGCGTATACGTACAGTGGAATTTTATTTCTTTAAAAATTTTAGATGACCGACTGAAACTAAAATTTTTAGTCTCATCTAATTGAGTAAACTTTTAGTCTACATTAGTAGTCATACTTTGTCATGTACCATAAGAATATAGCCTTATTAAATCACACAATAAAAAATTGCATCAACTTTTTTGTCTTCTATTAATGTTGAACTATCCATAAATTATCCCCATCAATCTTTTTTCTCGAACTGTTTATTACAATAAAATACACATACTAAATCAAAAGAATTAGTAGAAGACCGTTAATGATCTCACAAATTGAAGGAAATTAACCGGCCTAAAGAACCCCCATCCCCAAAAAAAAATCATAATTAAAAAGGAAAAAAAAAAGAGAGAGAAGGAAAATTCTACAAGTTAATTAATTATCCAATCACCCTCCCATTTCTTCTATTTGTATTATTTTCTTTTCCTTTTTTTGCTTTCTTGTATACTCTTTACAAACTCATTGATTGATTGAATCTATTGACATAACCAGATATCCTCCACATTCCAAAAGTTGTCCCCCAAACTTGCCATGTCAAAGTCGGGCAACCCGATATCGTTGTAACCGCAGATGCTCGTAAAGGAATCCGACCAGCTCTCGGTGAACTGTGCTTCCTGGGTTCCGTATCCATAGTTATGTTCAACCATTGTCTGACCAGCACAACTGTCAGTGAAGCATGAATTTGAAATGGGGGGCGACCATAATTGAACTCCAACAGAGTCAGACGATGAACCGGTCGTCGTTGAAATTTCAGGGCTAGGATTCAAGTTCTGGCTCATTTGGTCGAAATCGTGACTTGCTGAATCCATTTGCGTCAAACTGGCATGTGGGTCCATTTTGGCAGAGGAAGTACTGGCATCTGCTTGAATTCGCTCAACCAAGCGAGGCATCCAGAGGTACCGCATGATGTCCTTGAATTGCTGGCTGTTCACATCACACTTGAGTTGCTTTGCGTGCTTTTGCACACGGGTCCTCCAATAGTTCTTTATTTCGTTATCAGTCCTTCCTGGCAGGTGTTGCGCAATCTTTGACCAGCTGTCAGAAAAATTTAAACTAGGTCAGAATTTTTTTCAATAAGTATCTTAAATTTTAATCTGCCTGAAGAAATAAATAATCATAGATTGTAGCTTTAAAGAATAAGATTATTACCGGTTGCCCCAGCGTGAATGGAGTTCAAGTATGAGGAGTTGCTCTTGCGGGGTGATGTTGCCACGACGGAGGTCGGGGCGGAGGTAGTTAAGCCACCTAAGGCGACAGCTCTTACCAGTTCTTTTCAGACCTATATCAAAAAATTCAAAATTAAATTTAAGATCAATTATACATCCATAAGTGCAGTACAATAATAGAAAAAGAATGTGAGAAAAAAAGAGAATATATTCTGATAAAAACATTTTTGTTGTTTTATGGGCTTTTGTCTATAGTTAGTGCTTTCTCACTGTATGAGTTGAGTTTTCAACTATCTTTCCTTATATCAATATACGCACATGCTCAAAAGCTAGGCTAGTGTGTATGGGAACTTATCGATAAAGACTTTCCAATGTGAATTATTTGAACAAAAATCCATGTAATAATTGTATGATACTCATGCATATAATTCTAATAAAATTATCAGTGACAGTTGTCATGTATGATTCTTCGGTACGAGATGGTATGTATCGGTACCTGCACAGCGCGCAAGAGAATTCCATCTTCCCTCGCCATGAGCAGTGATGTAATTCATGAGAATTAAATCCTCTTCAACTGTCCATGGCCCCCTTCGCAAATCCGAATCATCTTCACTCGGCGGCGGCGTCGGTGATTTGAAGCACGCACCAGTGCTTCCATGAACATCTAGTATTGAAGAAAAAGCTTCACTTCCCATGACATCCATCTCCTTCTAGTGTTGACCTCGGTTTTCTGTCCTTGATAAGAGGAGTGACTTAAGGGGGGGATTGAAGAGAGAATTTTAGTTTTGATGATTGGTTGATTGGTTTCGGATTGGGATGGAATTGGAACTATGTGATGTTGGCGGGAGAGATCTAAGGGGGCTTTTATAGAGCAAGGGATCTAAGCCGAAAAGAAATGCGCTCACATCTTCTCCATTTTTTAAATAAAATGGATTTATGTTAGAAGTCTCTTATTCTCCACTAGAGAATGGACTTGCTCCACTTATTTCAAATAGATACCTCCAATTTAAGAAAAATAATGGAGAGAAGTGAGAAACTGGAGGAAGCATGTGAGGGAGCACGCCCGCGATGGGGAGGATTAGTTTAATGCAGTCCTGTGTTATTAAAGCCAAAAGAAAAGGGAGGCAATCCGCTTTGTTAACTCGGAAACAGCGTGAGACCTTTGAAGTTTGACCCCGTTCTAAGTGGGGTTTGTGTGTAATTTGACTTGTGTTTGAACTTGCATCATTTTTTTTAAGGAATCAAGGGGTAAGAAGAGTAGGATTCACATCCTCTGCCCGCTGTCATACTAGTGATGACAGGGTCCTTTCATGGGTCTATAACAAGTGGGGTTCACAAAATAAAAAATAAAATCTTATTCTTTATCATCTAAATCTAAGCCGTTAAAATTAAATCAAACCGTTTTTTTTATCCATAGCAGAATCCTCCTATAGAAATTATGGCACCAGATTTGGATCCAAAAAGAGTAGACCATATCAGTTGGTTGTTCAAATGTTCTACTTCTACTTTTTTCTTTTTCTTTTTTTCTCCTGAGCTAATTCAAAATGAAGTATAAAAGGTCAAATATCAAAGCATCCTTATTGTTAGTAGGAGTTGAAAACAGATTGAAATTTTAGCCTATAGCTCTGTTTCGGTTGCATTTTCCTTTAATCCGAAAGAACATTAAATAAGAATTTTATAGAATGAAATTGGCTTCAATTTTTAGAATCCAATTTGTTGAATAGAATGGATATGTAATTAGGAGATCTCTCTATATATATATACTCTTTATTAAGCACATAAGCGCTTTGATTCTGCAACGGTTCAGATTTTTTGTTCAATTTCTAGAGCTAATATCAATCATCAGATTTAGGAGTATAATTGCTCTACTTTATTTTTAGATTGCCATAAATTATGAATTTAAACTTTTCTTTAAATTCTAAATGACAATTTTCCTCTCAATTCTGTATTTATTTTACATTAATTATGTATTCATGATTGAAAGTTATATTAATTACTAAATTATCTTTATTTTTATTTTCTTTCTTTTCACATAAAGATATGAATTTTTATATTTTTAAAAGTCATCATCGTAGTAACGTACGGGCAAGATACTAGAGTGAGGCTATGGTGCTTCGCAAAACACAAAACCTCCTGTGTTTCACGTCCGCATCTTGAATTTGAAATTTCAAATGGCCGATTCAAACCGTTGAATATGATCTTCATATTGAACTATCTTTGAAGATCAAAATTTTATATATTTTTTTAAAAAAATTGCTATTTTTTAGATGGGTACAAAATCGCTAGTTTTGGATGGTGCATAAATCGTTAGATCAATAAACTTTGTACTCATTTAAAAAATAGTAAAAAATACAAAAAAATATAAAATTTTATCTTCAAAGTTATTTCAATATGAAGATCATGTTCAATGGTTTGGATCATCCATTTAGATTTTTAAATTTGAGATATGAACGCGAAACATAGGAGGATTTTGTACTTTATGAAACACCATAACCTCTCTCTATATATATAGTCCGACTATGGTGCTTTGTAAAGTACAGAGACGTTGTGTATTTTGCGCCCTATTTTTAATTTCAAGTCAGAAATAATCGATCTAAATCGTTCATTCTAATCTTCATATCAAAATCTATTAGTAAACCAAATTTTATATTTTTTAGAATTTTTTTACTATTTTTTCTGATGAGGAGAAAATAATTTGATCTAAGAATTCTGATTCATCGAAAAATGATGGTTTTTCTCCTATCCAAAAAAATAGCAAAGGAATTCCAAAAAAAATATAAAAGTTGATTTACTAATAGATTTTGATATGAAGATTAGATTGAACGGTTCAGATCGATTATTTCTGACTTAAAATTAAAAATAAAGCGCAAAGCACACAACGCTCTTATGCTTTGCAAAACATCATAGTCTACTTCTATATATATATATTATGGTGTTTTGTAAAGCAAAAAATCATTATTAGTTTGGAGTGAGATTTCATATCCCGAGATCAAATGGTCAATCTAAGTTTCTCAATAATTTTTTCATGTCAATATCTTATGGGATACTAAATTTCATGATTTTTTGAGTTTTCTAGCTATTTTTAAACTATGTTTTTAAAAATAATCTTGAAATAAGTCATTTTTTATGTTAAACAATGCTGATTTAAAAAATAGTTAAAATGCTCAAAAATCATGAAATTTAATATCTCATAAGATTTTGAGATGAAAAAATTATTGAGAAATTTAAATGGACCATTTGAGACCTTGGAATATAAAATATGACCCCCAAAAACAGTAATGATTTTTTACGTTACAAAACACCATAATCCATCTCTCTCTATATATATTAACAAAAGCTAGCAGAAATTTTCAATTTTCCGTTGAATAGTATTACCTTAACTAGAATGAATTTGTTACGGAAAAATAGAGTGAAATATATATATAAAAAAAACAAAGAAAGAATGTTTGATAGGAGGATGATATAAATTTAGGATTAAGCAACTTTGACGGAGATAAATGTGGTCCCTAAAGTTTTTATCAATAGTAGAAATAAAGAGAAAACAAAAAGGATAAATGTGCAATATAGTTGTGAGAGTCTACTTATTAAATACCTAGGGAGTGTTTGGCACTCAATGGAATAACAAAAAGTTGGAATAGAATAGCTATTCCGACGAATTAATTTGCCAAACGAATTTTAGACTAAGTAGAAGAGTGCGAGAATAGTGCTAATCCAGGTATACCAACTTATAGGTGGAATACCGGATTATCTAAATCGGAATAGCGATTATTGTTTAATTATATTATATTATATTATTATATTATGATTATGATTAAGATTTAGTATTATTATATTATTATATTATTATATTATATTTATGATTATAATTTATTATTATATTAATATTATGATTATTATTTATTATTATTATTATTATTATTATCATTATATTATTATTATTAAATTATTATTATCATTATTGTTATTATATTATCGTTACCATTAGTATTATTATATTATTTATTATTATTATATTATTATATGTTGATTATAGTTATGATTAATTTATTATTATATTATTATAATTATAATTATTTATAATTATTTTTATGATTATGATTATATTTTTATTATTATATTATTATGATTATGATTATGGTTATATTATTATGATTATGACTATAATTATTATTATCATGATTATGATTATTATATTATGATTATATTATTAAAATTATGATTATTTATTATTATTATATTATTATAATTATGATTGTAATTATATTTTTTTATTATTATATTACTATATTATGATTATGTTTATATTTTTATTATATTACTATTATAATATTATTATTTATTATGATTATTTTTTATTACTTTATTATTATTTTATTATGTTGTATTATATTATTATATGTTGATTATATTTATGATTAATTTATTATTATATTATTATAATTATAATTAATTATAATTATTTTTATGATTATGATTATATTTTTATTATTATATTATTATGATATGATTATGGTTATATTATTATAATTATGACTATAATTATTATTATCATGATTATGATTATGATTATTATATTATGATTATATTATTAAAATTATAATTACTTATTATTATTATATTCTTATAATTATGATTGTAATTATAATTTTTATTATTATATTACTATATTATGATTATGTTTATATTTTTATTATATTACTATTATAATATTTTTATTTATTATGATTATTTATTATTATTTTATTATTATTATTATCTTACTATTATTATTATTATTTTACTATTATTATTATTATTATTATCATCATCATTATTAGTATCATAATTATTAATATTTTAACTATTCTGAGTAACAACCCGCTTAAACGATATTTTCGCTCTTCCGAATAGTCAAGAATACCACTCTTCTACCTCTCTTCCAAAAAAAATATTATTCTATCACTCTTCCAAAATTACCACTCTTCCAAAACTATTCCTTGATTTGCCAAACGGACCCCTACATTTTTGTGAGAATTGGAATGTGATCCTTATTTCCAAATCGGGCCATCCTCTTTTTCTTTTTTGATTAGTGAGAATAAGAAACAATATTTCAATTATTTTTCTCTCATAATTTCTTTCATAAAAAAATCTGTTATAAAGGTAAACTCTGTAATTTAGATATTAACTAAAAAATATTAAATTTTTATAAACATGAAATTTTATCGAACAATAGGGTGGCCATGTCAACTATATCATAATCGTAATACAAGTCGAGTAAATGGAAATCTTTTTTGATAATGATATTGGGGGACGTCTCATGAGTTAGGAATGCATCAAGGTAGGAAAAGATATCTTGATAGATATAAACATATCCGTGTTGTATTTCAGAGTAAAGTGACTTGATAATTAACAATTGCTAACTTCAAATTAAAAAATAGCGAACATTTTCCATGACATGACAATATAATCCATATTAGCCATCAGCAATTACCGATCTTGGTCTTTTATCTAGAAGTTCACATGCTTGCACAAAAAGTAGTCCAAATTATAAAATAACTAACAAAACATGTACATGCTTATTGGTTTAGTCTTCTAGTTAATACTCCAATTTTTTAGTTAACGTTGACAAATCTAGAAGCCTTTATTTTGCAATTACACCCTTATTCTTAATCATTTCCTATTTCAGACCCGAACACTGACCCGGTATGAATTGTTTTTCAACATTTGCGTACAAGACAAAAACAACTTGTTGGCTTAGCGTCGGCATTATACGTTTGATAATTCCCTCCTTCCATTTTCATAATTATCGTGATGACATATAATTTAAAAAATAAATAAGAGTGAGATTATATTAATATAAAATAACAATTCCAGCGTGCGTACTTCTATCTTCTACTGGTTCATGAAGGGTGGGAAGATTTGAGGCATCCATACACCAACTGATTTTGCTGATGAAAACCGAATTCAATTATCATGAATTTGGCTACTTTTTTAATCATGACATACTCTTTTTCAGAGTCTTTTTCTTTTTCTTTCCTGATTTTTTTTTATTTTTGTTCTAATACCTTAAATTCAAGGTTTTTTAACGGACTTTGAATATAAAAAAAAGGAATAAACCTTTATTTTTACTCAAAAAATGTAGATATGTCATATTTTAAGTTTGAGTAAATTTATGATTGCTCATCCTTCAAAAAACCATAACCGTTAAATATTTTTTACGATTTAGTAAAAAGTTAAAGAACTTTCAAAATAATCTAAATTTGATACTTCTTTATTAAAACAATGAAAGACACAATACAAAATATTTTATGTAAAAAAATAAATGTACCATAAAAAGACATGATGCACGCTAGAGCCATCTATTATGGAGGAAAGCCTTGTTGCTTTGATAAATTATAGTCCACTTGAACAAGTCTATTTGATAAACTATTTCTCCACTTGATTAAGGTTGGAGCTATAGGTTGACACTTAGCAATAACAATTAGTTCAATCTAGCTCTCTTTCAGTTAGAACTAAACATGCGAAAGTGGCACTACTTTGATGTGATATGGATTTTGCAATCTTGTCAATGGAGATGGAGTCTCATGTCATCGTAATCCCACATGATGAAAAACCGACAGAAATAAATCCAAGAATTTTCACAGCAAAGCAGATTAAAATTGACACTTAGCAATAACAATTAGTTCAATCTAACTCTCTTTCAGTTAGAACTAAACATGCGAAAGTGGCACTACTTTGATGTGATATTAATTTTGCAATCTTGTCAATGGAGATGGAGTCTCATGTCATCGTAATCCCACATGATGAAAAACCGACAGAAATAAATCCAAGAATTTTCACAGCAAAGCAGATTAAAAGTGAAGTAATAGTTAATCCACTATAATGAACTAGCTAGAGTAAGAATAAGGAGAGGATATTATTAAAAAAAATAGTTTAAAAAGACCAAAATGCCCCTAGAACTTATATTAGACGAACATAAGATATAATAAGTAATTGCAACTGACATTATTATTATTGTGATACATAAATTTATACATATTTTCATTACATGATTTTTTATGAAATATTTTTAATAATATTCATAGCAAGGATAGTGACAACGATGATAATAATAATTACTTTGATTTTTGAAATAATAATAATGATGGAGTTGTTTAATTATGCTACTAATAAAAAATAGTAATATAATAATAATAAGTAATAATAATAGTCTAATAATACTAACAAAAACAACAACAATAATAATAATTAGTAATAATTATAAAGATAATAGACGAGGATATTTTAGTTTTATTGAAGTGGAGTAAATTAACTTCACCTATCGAGGTGAAGTAAAATTGGTGACATAATTTGATCATTTAATTCACTTCACTTACAAAATTTATATCAGAACAAGGACTTACTCCACTCTGACCATACTTGTCAAATACTAGCTAAAGGACTAAAATGGAAATATAAACTAGCAAAGGGCGTAACATGTAAAACGTTGGTGGTAGCGGCCGAAGGCTGAGAAGCCTCAGACTTCAGAGAACAGAGGTTATGGCTTATGGGTCAGTTTCCACAAGGGAAGTTGAAAATTAAGGCACCCCTTGGTTGGATTTTGTGGCCATTTTTCAACGGTCTTCTTCTTTTCTTTTATATTCTCCTCCTCTCTTTCTCTCTTTCTTTCTTATTTTTTTTTTCTCAACAATACTCTGTCATGTTAATTTACTTAAATTACATGCTCAGGTCTTTTGTCGTTGCTAGTGGTGATGAGTCAGCTCTGAGAAACCAATGGACTGGCTGCAGGGCGTTTGGGATTTTATGTGGCACAGCTACTTATGAGCTTGTTAAGTGGAAGCAAATCATAATAAATGAATCAAAGTCTGAAACGCAAGTCTTCTGTGGAATATTTACATTATTATGTAACAATCATAATTAAATACATCCTTTTATCAGATAGAATGAAAAGTTCTTTGACCAATATGCCAGCTAAATGACCTCGATAAATTCATCATTTAGCACTTTAGGCAATATATTTATTGGATCGTTTAGTTTTTTGTAAAAATACTTGATAAATGTGCAACAACATTATCATCAAATTTAATTGAAAGAGGAATTTTGTGGTTCATAAATATTTTGATACAACAATTACACAATTAATTTGTGTCAATATTTTTTTTCAAATTTGATATTTAAATGTTAACCCTCTATGGGCAAGATTTACAATGTATTGATTGTCATAATCAAGCGCAAGGTAATAAATTCCAAATTTCACAATTTAATACATGTCAATACTTTGATCGGGACATTATTATATTATAAGTGGTTGTCACAAAAAAACCCACTCCAATTATTTTATATTATTGAACAACAAAGGTCAAAGTACTATAGAGTCGGATGCTTGTTTGACCAAAATGGGCCTAAAGATCAACTTGGTACGTTGGGAGCATTCTAACCTAATTCTGTGCATGTGTTATAGCCAGGGAAGCAATCATCCCCTGCCATCAATTTTGGAATATTCAAGGGAATAAATTTGATTTTGAGGTTGTAATTTGGTTTCATTTTTTTCTTCTTTAAAGTTAGAACTTCCTGTGTTCATACCTTTAGGAGAGTTTTGTGATTATTTTCCTGACAAACAAGATGCGATTTAACGTGCTGTTTCTCAAGTCGGTGAATTGTTAAATCTTCGTTAGAGACTCTATCTGCATATTTAAACTAGTGAGTAATTATAATTCATTAAGCAAGTCAATTCTTAATAATGAGATTAATAATCCTTCGTTTTTTTATGTTGCGCATGCACATCTTTGTTGACAGCGGAGTGGCTAAAATTGACATAACAAATCACACTAAAGTCCAAATCGTTAGAAAGATGATAAATATAGAGTAAAAGAAAGAGTGAGGAAAGATTTGATGTGAGTTTAATTTAAAAATTATATTAAATAATTTTTTATTTTTTATTTTTCATTATCATTAAAATTTTCATATAAAAACCTAGTTAGATACAATAATTTGAAACTTTTTGAGTTTTCTAAGTCATTTTTTTATTTTTAAACAATCATCTCTAAAAATAATAATAAAATATTTAATATTTATATGTTATTTTTAAAAATTAAAAATAGCGACTTAGATAAATTTGAAATACCCCAAAATTTTATATACCACAAGGATTTCACATGAAGAATTTAGCGAGCATAATAAATTAGAATTTGGAGATGATTCAGTGTATTTTTTGAGTTAAACGTATGGAAGATTTCCGTGAGCTTAAGCTCATACTATCTTTACTCTCTCTCTCTCTCTCTCTCTATATATATATATATATATATATATATATAAACTCCCAGGAGCATGAAGCCCATCCGTACTTCTAACACAAAAAATATATCTAATAATTTTTAAATTTTGATTAATATGTCTTAGAAAATTCTTTATATCAAAATTTTATGAGATATTTTTTTTATTTTTAGATTTTCTTAATTGTTTATTTTAGATTTTTTTTAAAGTGACTTATTTTCATATGTGAAGATTAATTAGCATTATGATTTTAACTTCACCATGAAAAAATATGAAATAAATACTTATGAAACTAAAAAAAGTAAATTTTTGTATTTCATAAGATTTTGATATAAAAACTTTATTAAGACATATGAATTTTTAAGACATATAATAATTAGATGTGTTTTTTTTTTGTTAAGAGTACAAAGAGGTTTTGTGCTCTTCAGAGAAGCCTAGTTTTACTCTCTATATATATACATGTATATATAGAAGAAAATTTATTAATGTATAAAATTACACGTTAGAAATTTGAATTCTTCATGACACATATTGTTCAATCTTTTTTTATTTTTTTATTTTTTTTTCTCGGATCTAGCAGAAGTGATTTTTTTTAAGAACTAAAGTGGATTGAGATCTTTTTTCTCGATCCCTTTGCATTCTTTTTTATTTTTAACACTATTTTGAATTTGTAAAATAAGATAGAATATAAAAGGGACTGAATTTTTATATCGGTCTCTATAAAAAATAAATCAATTATTCTAGAGACCGTAATTTTTTTTTACTTTTCTAAAAATAAAAAGTTGCATATCGTTGCTGATAATGTTATACCTGGAGTCTTGTCACTCATTTATTGTTTGATAATCTATCCAGTTAGAGATGGTGTTGTACTGTTGTTGACTATGTTGTGATTAGCTAGCCACTACATTCTAATGATGTTTCCCTCTGCAAATTAACCATATAGCCAATTCATGATCTATTACTTCCAATTAAAAGATATTAGGTTATTAATTCAGTTTCTTCAAAATTAAAATTTCTATTGTAGCACTTAAAAATTCAAATTGTTTAGAATTAATTTCTTTTTTGTGATAAAAGTAGAGTCGAGCCACCCAACTAAATTGCGTGGGATTTCAAAGCAATATTTATTAACTTCTAAGTTCAGCTCTAAGGTAAGCAGAATTTATAAAATTTAGACAAATGTTTTCATTGAATGTTTTGTTGAGTCGATATTTTTGAACATACTAAACACCTCCGTTATTCAGGGGCAGATGGAGGTGGAGTCAGGGGCAGCTGTCCCACCCCCGAATTTTTTTTATACTAATAACTTTATTTTTATGTATATTTTCAGAAAAAAAAATAGAAAATATATTTATTTTACTTCCTGAAAAAAAAATATTTTTTACTTTCTTGGAAGAAAATTTGAATCTGTCCCTTCGGTATTAGTTGCAGAAATTTGGAGGGGTAACACGAATTAGTACACTTGATGATATTGACGTGGTAGACAACTGGTACATCATTTCTTTGTGCGCGCATTTGATGTTTTGACCAGTGTATCAGTATCAGCAGTTGTAACTCGTTTTCTTCAATGTCCAAATAAGGTACAAGCAAGTTGCAAGTCTTAATTTGACTTATTTTCCAGTGGAAAAAGCTTACCGCTTCTCTTTTTTCGGATAAACATAAATTTGAATTTGAAATACGTGCATTTTGCCCACAAAAGTGATATTTCAGACAACAGTGTAAGATGATTTTATTTTGAAATTATGATATAGCAATCTCGAATTCATATGCATTGTTTGTTGTGCGTGATCCGTTCGATCACTTCGAGATTTGTGCTAACTATTTCAAAGTTTTAACTCGAATTTCAAAACGATCAAACGAACCACGTGCTACGCAACAGTAGATCTGCATCCAGCAATCTCAGTGCTTTTATATTAGTATGTGAACAACGGCCGTAAAGAATCTAAAATTTCTATTACTTCCAAAGTGGTCGCCAAGAATCTAAGACTAGTCACATTCACTTTTTTATTTTTCAGGTTTGATTTATAACATTTTGCAAAAAAAAAAAAATGTAGTGTTCAATACCCAATAATTTTCCTACTTCCGAAAGTGGTCCCGAATATTTTTCTTCCAACCCAATCAGTTTAACAGTTTTTTTTTATAAAAAAAATTGTCAAATATTGTGCTAAATTGAATACTTGTATTAAATTATTCCAGAGAAATTAAGGAGAGAGAAAAAAAACGAATCACTAATTGTTTTGTCTTATTAATAGCGCCATAGGTTCCCTACGGGTTGGATAAACCTTCAACTTCAATTGAGTCGATGAATAAAATAAATCGCTGAGCTGGATTCTCTCTCTCTCTCTCTCTTTCTCTCTCTCTCGAGTTGACCAAGTGACCACTCGAAATCAGATCTATTGTGGCCTCAGCGTTTTAGTGGGAAAAAATTGAATAACATTTCGACATTATTTTGTAAGAAAACACTAAATGGAATTCATATAATTTTTCATCAGATAACATTTCGATATTATTTTTGTTCATCATTACAGTAAAATTTGATGAAACATATTTGACAGATAAAGGATTTATATCATAAGACTAGAAGTGTCGAACCACAATAGCCTTAGAAATTTTTCATCATGACCCTACCTTAAAATTTATGCTGGAAGTTTTTCAGCATTAGAGCGGATACAAATTGTACCAAATTATAATCTAAACATTAACAATATAAAAAAAGATAATTCTTATTTTGACATCATATCTGGAATAAATTGTCTTAATTATGATCATCAGTGTAATAATTTCCAATGAGAGCAATGAAGGAACTAACAAATAATAATCTATCACGAAACAACTGACAAGAATAGTAGCTGCATAATTTGACAGGACACTGCGACTTCTTTGGTGCATTATAAGATCCTATCCAGATTATATCGGCGAAATAAAATGGATCCGAGTCGGGGCCCCACTGAGACTCGACTCGAGTAACCGTCAAAGGAATAGAATCATAGAGATGGAGAGGATCACATCCTCACATGCACTGACAGTCTGATACATAGATCTGATTCCCGATTTGCCCCTGAATCAGATCTGCTGTCCCCACAGCGCAGCGCGTGATCCGTTCGATCACGGTTTCTAACTCAATCTTAAAATTAATTCGAATCCGAAGTGATTGACTATCAGACTATCCGGGTCCACCCCACACGGTTTCACAACAATTATTACCACTATCAGACTATCCTCCTCTCTATATTCATACGGGCAGTTCATTAAAGGCAAAAAAAAGGAAATAATTATCATTACTCGGTAGGTTCCTTTTATTAGTAATATGTAATAATATGATATCTTCTAATTGGTCGTTGTACATGTTAATAAATATTTGTATTTAGATTAACTAGCAATATACTCCACGCGTTACAGCAGCGGACTCTTTTATTTAAATATGAAAACATAATAAGATAAAAAAAATTCACATTGATCTAATATTAAATTATAAATTCACCAAATTATAGAGAAAACATGTAATAAAAATAAGATTTAATCTTGAATGAGATTTTTTTGCACAATATGAGTTAATGATTCATGGTGTTTATGATAAAAAAGTGAATTATTTTAGCTTATATTATCACCATTAATTTCTTATCAAATATGTACAAGATTGCTAATCATAGCGCATACCTTAAACCTTAAATCAATTTTTTATATCATAACATATATAGAAAGATATTGAGTATTCTAATTTGTAAATCATGTGCATAAATGAAAATAATAGTGTAGATGGGAAATAAATGGAGAGAAAGAAGGGATCAATGGACGAGATTACATGCATTCGATCAACCAAAAATAGATATTATCCGTCTAATTGAGGGATAAAATGAGTATAATAAAAAAATACCATGATAAAAAATGGATCCTCCAATTCTTAATTGCTTTATATAATAGTATAGATATAAACAAGTTAAATTATGTTATTTTTCCTATTTTTAAGGTCGATATTCGAATCTTTGACATTGAAGATTTGAAGCCGAAGCAAAAATCTTGATGCTTCATGAATCACCATAACATAACTACTATTAATAATAGAAATCACTTAGCCAATTTCATATATAATTCAATTCGAAAGCATTTATGCATAGCTTTTTTCGAACATTAATCTTTTTCATATTCAAATATCCTGTTTAAAAGGTCTATTTATCTCTTTAATTTGACTTTTTTTTAATCTTATACGGAAATTTGTCCAACAAATTAATAATGATCAGGCCCAATTACTCAATTATACTACTTGTGTATTTAACCAATTAAAATTAATATTCAGCCCTAATTGATATTACCACAATATCGCAAAACAATCAAAACGCGCGCCTTCTTTTGAAAAAAAAAAAAACAAAACAAGCAGAAGTATTTCATTCTATTTACTTGAAAAAAGATGATGTACATTCGATATATAATTCTTGGTTTGGTCAATTTGCAATCGTCTCCACTTAGCCAATTATTTCTCCGATAAATAAAAGATATTTGTCGGGTAAACAAATACAAAGAGAAGTTTCCTTCGTTCCATCAAATGAAAAGCTGCTTGGAGTTGGAGGGGGAAGCACAGTTGACGGATGCTTTGACCATCTTATTAAATTGATTAATTTGAATCAGCCTGTTAAATAAACAGATAAACTTGCACCAAATCAATTTTAATCCAAAAAGAAAAGAAAAAATCCAAACTCCTCTGTCGATAAAATCACGTGGGGGACGACCAATGGGGTTAGACTCTCCAAGTGCAATATAATGAAATCATTTCATGATCTAATATACACGTACCGTCCATTTCATACTCGGTTAAAGGCTCTTTAAGTATGAACATACTATTTGTCTAGTGCGGATATATCTACTAGAGGTATCTGACTTCGATAACACAAAATGTCAAATTCGATCCACACCATCCATTTTATAACAAACATACATCTCAGTTGTACAAATATACTACAAAACAAACAAGAAATGGATTGATTAAACCCCATGTTATATATGACAAGACACACTTGACAAATTGGCAATGGCTAATTAAAATCGGACAAAGCTGCACTTGCATTGCGCCAGCAGAGCTGTATTTGGACTCATCTCAGTTTTTGTAGGACCAGATTCTCTTGTTGTCTTTGCCAAGTCTAAACCCCCGGCCCCCTTTCTCTACATGTCAACTCACATAAATTAATAAAAGTACAGTTTTTCATTCCGGTCCCTTCTGAAGTTCTAAATATCGCGCCCAATTAATTATTTTGGACTACCAACAAACTGAATATACACATCATTAACTCATCCATGCTGATTAATAGGTCATACATACTTACTTCAATGTCTTTCAGTAGTACTAGACCCATTTATGTTTAGTTGCCAACATGCTCAATTCATATGAAAGAACAACACAAAATTTCATACACCAAAGGGTAGTGCTCACAAGTTGGAAAGAGGAGCTGAATGGGGAGGAAGAGAAAAAAGGAACTTTTATCTTGGTCTCGAATTTAAATTAAGAGAGATGAAAGAAGATGGGATATCCATTTTTCAAGATTGATAAAAAATGTAACACCCTCATTCATTCTTTTTCTTTTCCATCTCTTCTCTACCTTTTCCTCGCAAACTCTGGAGCATCACTTAAGGAGATGATAGATATAACCGATATTAAATTACTCCATATATATATGTATCGACTAAAAACAAAGTGCAAATCTAAATTACATAAAAGAGAATTAAATTTCTAACATTTCATATCAGATATATTTCCATTTATCCGATTTTATTTTTCTGTACATATATTTAGATCAAATTCGTGTTATTGTTTTCGATGTCATTCAAAAGAAATATTTATCAGTTATGCATAAGATGCAATATCACACTTAAATTGAGGCAACTTCTTTGTGTTCATTTGTATGAATAGCACAGTTTAATTTTCTTGTTTAATATATATGCACTTTATTCAGCATTCCTGAAAAAATATATTTGTCTGAAAATTATCGAAACTAAGTTTACAAAATTAAAATATTTAAAAATTTAAATCTTTGGATGGGCATTCCTTTCCCCGAAAAGCATAGTATGTATCTCTATCTTCATCTCTACTCTTTATTAAGTATGTAAGTGTTCTGATTTTGTAATGGTTCAGATTTTTTATGGAATTTTTAGAGCTAATATCAATCATCGGATTGAGTTATTCATCAAATAATGTTACTATTTTTATGATCATTTGTGTTGAAGTTATCTCAATTTTGATTATTACACGAAATGCTGCATAATTTATGAGTACAATTACTCTACTTTATTTTCTTTTTTTCTTAGATTACTATCAATTATGAATTTTAACTTTTCAGAAATTCTGAATATTAACTTTTTCTCTCAATTCTATTTTTATTTTACATTAATTATGTATTCATGATTGAAATTTACATTAATTACTAAATTATCTTCATTTTTATTTTTTTCTTTTCACATGAAGATATGAATATTTATATTTATAAAAGATATAACAGTAGCATCGCCTGAGCAAGATATATTAGATATATGGTATCCATGCGATGCACATTAACATAAAACATAAACCTCATAATTTCTTATCGAAAATATTAGGTAGGGTATCAATGAAATTTATCAATACTAAGTTTGCATATTCCTAGAAAACAGCATTCCTATGTACACGTTGCTTGCGGATCTCATAATTTCTTGTCATTTAATTGTTAAAAATTTATTGCTCTTACATATTTTCTGGAGAACGTTCAAAGTTCTCTATAACATCATAAAAAAATTCTTTTTTCATCAATATCAATAAAAAATGATAGATTATTTGCAATATTGAAATAAAAAACTTTGTTTATTTTTGTATATCTTTTCCATTATTAAATAATATTTTAAAATTATTATGTATTTAACGAAAAAGAGTGATACGAAATTGCTATTTGAATTAATCGTTGAGCTCTGATTAAAAATCTCTAAAATAAAATTGAGATCAAATTGTAGTATACTTGACATGTAAATAAAAATGATAAGACATATACTAAACATAAACATAAAAACATAAACCTAATATTTTCTTATCGAAAATATTAGGTAGGGTATCAATGAAATTTATCAAAACTAAGTTTACATATTCCTAGAAAACGGCATTCCTATGTACACGTTGCTTGCGTATCTCATAATTTCTTGTCATTTAATTGGTAAAATTTATTGCTCTTGTATATTTTCTGGAGAACGTTTAAAGTTCTCTATAACATCATAAAAATTCCATAAATTTTGAAGGTTCCAATTGACCCGCAACACAAAAGGGTCATGGATTTTAGAATTTTAGTAGACTGACATATCTTACTTGTGACTTCAATAACTATTTATACGTTAATTAGTCCAACTAACGAGTTTTTGTACTTTTAAAAAAGTTCACATAGAGCTCTATAACATTGGTTAAGAACATGAATTCATTTGAATGAGGAAAAATGATGAAAATAGCTCTAAAATGTCAGCAATGCCTAAGAGTATGTGAATGCGGGCCGCAAAAGGTTACATAGAGCTCTACAAAATTATGCCATGTTTAGTAAATGTCTTAGTGTACTTTATCAACATGTTAAGAAAACCACAGTTTAATCTCAAATTTATTTTAGACATTCTTAATCAGAGCTAAACGATTATCCAAATAGTAGTTATTATATCATTTTATTCATTGACTACATAGAAAGTTTTAATATGTTATTCTAATAGTGGTAAAGATCTGCAAAAAATAAACAAAAATATTAATTCCGATAGTTTTTTTGCCAATAATCTATCATTTTATTGATATTATTTAAAATAGAAAAATATTAGGCTTCAAATATGTGAAATTCATCAATTGAAAAATATATAATTCAAAATATATTGTAGAAATAGTACAAGTATAATACAAATATTATTCGAAAATTTGAAAGTTTCCTTTTAAATATGTGGATGAATCACTTGACAATGGTTTTCCTTTCAAATAGGAGGATGGATCACCTGTGAATTAATGGTTCTCTTTCAAATATGGAGATGGGTCATTTAATAATGGTTCTACCTGTAAATAATGTCAAGTGATCTATCCTGACATTTGAAAGGGGAAATAATTGTATTATAATTGAATTATTTCTACAACACATTTCAAAACTATATTTCAATTGATATACTCCAAAAAAAACATTTCAATTGATGAATACTATATATTGGAAGCCTACAATTCTTTTTTTTTTTTTCAATCAATATCAATAAAAATGATAGATTATTTGCGATATTGAAATTTAAAACATTGTTTATTTTTTATATCTTTTCCATTATAAAAAAATATTTATAAATTATTATGTATTTAACGTACGAAAAAGAGTGATATGAAATTGCTATTTGAATTAATAGTTGAGCTCTGATTAAGAATGTCTAAAATAGAATTGAGATTAAATTGTAGTATACTTGACATGTCAATAAAAATACTAATAAAGGAGTACATATACTAAACATACCATAACGTTGTACATATATATAGCTCTCATTAACGTAGTATAGCTCTAACAATTAATGTGGTACTATTTTCTTATTCTAACGAAGTCATGTTCTTTCTAGAATGTATAGAACTTGTTAATTGGACTAACGTAGAAAAAAAGCTATTGTAGTAGCAAATAGTATATATCAGTCTTTGTCAAAAAAAAAATTATTGGAAAGATGAGAGTCAATCTCTTAAATTTCATAATCTATACTATTATATAAAGCAACTAAGAATTGGACGGGTCCATTTTTTGTCATTTCCTTCAAAATTTTTATATCCCAAAATACCACTCATCTAATGATTTACATTAATTTTAACTAATCAGACGAACACGATAGCGTCTATTATTTTGTATTCCTCTCCATTTCTTTGCCATATAAGAGGAAGAGAATTAAAAGTTGAGAGAAATCATACGAGATTTTAACTGATATAGCATATGTAATTGATCTTGTATTTATTATTTTTTTTCATATTAGAATGACGTACATATTATTATGTGATATTTTCTATATCTAAATAAAAAAATTCGCTGCAACGTGCAGGTACACAACTAGTTGTCTATAAAGACCCCTCCTCTGAGTTTCGAACTCACGATCTCCCACACAGAGAGACAACCTTTTGTCACTAGACCAAAGTCGGATTCTCGTCTTTGTCAAAATTCTAGAACGCATTACCTTTATGTATTGCGGGTCAATTTTCACAAACTTTCTCTACATATATAATCACTGTTTCTCGCTGTTGAATTTGCAAAACCAGATTATTTTTTTTTTAAAAAGGATACGGGCATCTTAGATCACTACTACAGAAAAACACTTTTGTAGCCCTATTTAATAGCGATTATATAATAGAACAGCTATAAAAATATTAATAGTGGTTGTTTAATGGCAACCGCTATTAAAACTGAGCTTTTATAGCGGTTGCTATTAAACAACCGCTATTAAAGCCTTTTATAGCAGTTCTACTAAAGAGCCGCTATTAAAGGATACCTACCCTTTAATAGCGATCCCTCCAAAAAATCGCTATTAAAGGTTGACTTTTAATAGTGGTTGTTCAATAGCAACCGCTATAAAAAGGGTTCTGCGAATATGCACCATTGTCCACGGATCGCCAATATATTTTTTAATCTACAACGTCCATTTTAAACGATCCAACGCTCAGAAATCACTCAGAAAATTCTCACGGATTCATCCATCTCTTACCTATATATATACCACTCTTCACCCCCCATTCATCTCTCATTTTCTCTTCATCTTCCCAATTTCTCAAAATTCAAACACAAAACATCAAACAAAAAGTTCAACATTTAAAAAAAAATAGGACAGATTTTTTGTTTTGTTCTTTTTAAATTTATTTATTTATTATTTATTTTTTAATTTTCTGTTCAAATTTTCTGTTCAAATTTCGAATTTAAATTATTATTTTTCAAATTTTGTGTCCAAATTTTAAATTCAAATTACTTTTCTGTTTTAAATTTTATATTCTAATTGTGATCAAATTTAAAACTCAAATTATTTTTATGTTCTAAATTTTCTGTTCAAATTATTTTCGATTCTAATTTTTTTTTTCAAATTAGTTTTTAAATTTTGAATTTAAAATTTGTTTCATAATGAAAAAATAAAAAAAATAAAAGCTGACGGATGTGACAGCTGTCACATCTGTCAGCATTTTTTTTTAAATTCGGCACAACCCTTTAATAGCGGTTGTTATATAACAACCGCTATTAAAGCATACACTTTAATAGCGGTTGTTGCATAAGAACTGCTATTAAAGGGTGCCTTTAATAGCGGTTGTTATACAACAACCGTTACTAAAGGGTATTCTTTGATAGCGATTCTCAAGACTTTTTATAGCACTCCCTGTTGCAACCCCCCTAACTCGCTATAAAATCCCATTTTTAACCGCTATAATAACCCAAAATTGTAGTGGTGGATCTGCTTCATTGCCTCTCACAAGCAAATTAAATTGCGCTGCCAAGGATTCTTCTATTTATATACGGTCCATTGTATAGTCCAGATATTTTATTGAATTTTTAGAGCTTATATCAACCATCGGATTAAGTTATTCTTCAATTAATGTTATTATTTGAGTGCTTGTTTGTGTTGAAGTTATGTTTCTGCAAAAATTCAGATATTTTATTGAATTTTTAGAGCTTATATCAATCATCGGATTAAGTTATTCTTCAATTAATTAATGTTACTATTTGAGTGCTTATTTGTGTTGAAGTAATAATTTCTCTCAATTCTAATTATTACACAACATGCTACATAATAAAGGAGTACAATTCCTTCAACTTTTTAAAATTTTGATTTTTTTCTCAATTCTACATATATTTTACATTAATTTTGTATTCATTATTAGAATTTACATTAATTGTCAAGTTATCTTCATTTTTTATTTTTTGTTTACTCATGAAAATATAAATTTTCATATTTTTAAAATCATCATCCATAACAACGTACAAACAAGATACTAGTAATTAAAATTTGTTCATTTACATTGGAAACTCTCTCTTTCTTTTTTGTTCAAAGATGACAAAGGTGATCATGTGTGTGAATGGGACCAAAAATGGAGGAACCGTTAATTAATTTAGTTAATGAAGTTTAATTAGACCATTAAACCACGTTTCCAATTAAACCCATGTACTTCCAAAAAGTAACCACCTGTACAAGTCGGCTATATAATTTTTAAGAGAGCCGGAAAAAAAAGAAGATGTTTGAGTACTTTTTTGTGCCTTCGCTTGTAGTTCCATGGCATCTGTAATACTTTTCTAACTAGTTTAATTAATAATCGTTCTTTCGAGCAATAGATTAATGATTGGAGTTAAGTGGGGAACACATAAGATGAAAGAGTAAAGGATAATATTGTTCATGTTAGTTCACACAAGCACCTTGTGGACCCGATGTGTATGTGGCAAAGGGTTTCTTTATCAACTATAGTTTTATTGTTCATATTCTAAAAGATTGGAATTCACGATAAAATATCTGTTGGATAAATTAATGCATCTTTCTCGTTAAAGAACATGTGTGTGGTATGATGCTCCATTAACTCTTTTGGGTACTATATATATAGTGCAAAAACACGAGAGATGCTCGGATGCTTATTCTATACATCCCGTACAATCTGTAGGTTCGCCATCATTTCTAGTTTTGTAATATTGCGAAAGCCAGAACAATGATTAATTATGTATTGAAGATGACTGTTAACTAGAGGAGCACTTGTATTATATTGTTGATTTTATTTATTAGCCAAGTAATTATTTAATATGTCGCTTATATCTTATTCGTTATGGAGGGAATGTAATCATTTGATAACGTACGGCATTAAATGAAGAATATGAAAATATTAAAAAATATATAACAATGAAGAGTATGAAAATTTTATGATATTGAAAGACTCCAATTAAAACACGTCGCGACAAAAGATAGGCGATTTATTACTTTGATGATTTCATCCCTAGAAGGTGCGTCAGTGTCATACGCTTTTAAAAAAATATTTGTGTGGGATCCTTAAAAATTAATTATTTTATAATCTTGATAATCTATTTATATAAATTCATAAAAATATAAAAAATTATAAACATAATTTAAGTTTACGAATTTATGAATTGATTGTGTTTTAAATTTCATATAGTTTAGATGTCATTTGATATTTCATCAAACACAATCAAAATTACATTATATTTTTTAACGGTTTAAATTTAATGGTCTTTGATGTAATATCAAATGATATTTAAATTATATGAAATTCGAAACACAGTCAATCTATACGCTTAAAAATTATTTGTAATTTTTTATTTTAATATTTTTTATGAATTTATATAAAATGTATTGCAAGATTGTTAAATAATTAATTGTCAAGATCCCACCCAAATATTTTTATTATTGTGTGATTAATTTGATTATCGATAAGTTTTAAATTTTGTTTTTAATGTCTACCTATTTAAAACATGACGAGTCCACCTCTTATATTGTCTGTGATGTTTTTTTTAATATTTAAACGACCTACTAGAAAAGTTGTCATATAAATGGATCCTTAATTAGACATATGCGACGATTAATTAACAAGTGAACAATTTTAGTTATAAAAAAAGATGTTTATATCTCGCAAGATTTTGATATAAATAATCTATTGATCAATATAAATTTGATTTTGAACATGATAATACATTTTTTAAGTTAAAAATATTAATAGACTTAATGTGCTCTTGGGAGCACCATATGGCTTTACTCCAATTTTAATATTAATTAACATCGACTTACCAATTTTGCCTTGCAATGATATTGTGCGCAATAACCATGATGCAGCCGTAATTCTTCGCCAATTTCTTTTTTCAAAATTAAGTGATATTGTGCTCTCTTTTTCTTTTTGTACAAAAGAAAAGGAAAAAAGAAACGAACGACATTTAGTTAAAAAATGAATTTGTCCTTTAAGGCGCACCAAATCGAACGACGACATATAGTTAAAAATAAAGGTACATAGAATATAATGATATCGTTAAATATTAATTATATCACATGTTATTTCAGAAAATGATTTAAGTATCGGGATGCTATGATCCCTCGATTAAGAAACTAGAAGATACTCCATTTGGGTGATGGTAATCTTCTTTTGTAGCCATTATCATTATAATTTAGAAAAGTGTAATTGAGAGAGGTTACCGTCCCCGCCCTTCTGGCATATATACTAGCCTAGAATAATTATTTCACGTAAATATTATTTTAGCGACATAATTGGCATATTATACTCGAGAGCCATCTTTAAAAATTCAAAAAAAAATTCTCCAAAAATAATAAATCCATAAAATTTTTGATATAGTAGCTCTACTAGAATTATGTTTTTTAGCATAGCAAGAAAGCAATTTAGCATGGGGAAATAAGAATCCATAGAAATAAAAATACTCTTATGACATTATACATTTATTATCATGTGTCCCCCCTTGATAATGTTTGTTAGTCATAAAATTACGTGTCATCCTTTTCATATGTTGTATTTCATAATTTTTTTATTTTGTTGTTTTACAAAATATATTTGAATTTAACAAATTTTTTTGAGACATTTATGTTGAATCGTATTAAAACTTTAAGAAATACAAGTACTAATGATCAAGATTGTTGAAAAAGCTTCAATAAAGACATAAAAACGTAATCATGTAAAGGTATAATTTAAAATTTTATATTTCTTCAAAAGTTTGCAAGGAAAAAGGTATGTACCGCAATAAGCTGTTATAACGGTTACCCAACCGATATAACATTTCATAATTCTAGAATTTATGGCCATAATTATGATATATTCTCTATTTCTTTATTTGTTTAATAAATTATATTTGATTTTGGGTTTTTAATAAATTTATATCTCATAATAATATTCTCATATTATTATATACATAAAATTTATATTATACTCATAATATGCACATGTTAATAAATTTATTTTCCCGTTAAGAAGTCACATCATGTGACATAATATTTTAACAACTCTTGTATGTACCTATATTTCATTCAATATGAAATTTATATATATATATAAATATATTAAAATATTTATTCTTATTTCTCATTCAGTTGATGTGACCTATGTCGAAGATCTATATTATGTTGGTAATGAAATAAAATATTTTTTTCATAAACTATAAGCGGTATTCTAGCTATACATTACAGTTAACAAAATAACAAAGATGTTTGACAAAAGTTTATAAAACCCGATCCTTTTAGTAATGTTATCATTAACATTACTTGTGTTCATTCCTTGTCTTATGATATTATAATTATTATACAAAGTAGGAATGTATCATCTTTGTATTATAATTATTTTTTTGTATCCATTTAGTAAATTATAAAATTATAACTGTACTTCATTTATACTTGATCCATTTATAATTCTACTTTACCAAGGGCCCATAAAATATCATTTTTCATTAATAATGAGTGACAATGATACTATTGACATATACTTTTTTGGCATAAGTTATATATAAAGAACTATTACTTTTATCACTGCTTATTGCAAGCAGCTTTTAATTATAATTACGTTATATATTCTCATATGAAAAAAATACATGTTTCAATCTTAGAATCAAAGACATGATAAAACATTAATGACACAAACATAATTCATATAATGTTTTATCTATTATGTTTGTTTAATATATGAAACATTTCATATATTCGTGTTATTAAATGATATTTTTTATCAACGTTTACAGAACTACAACATACTTTAATCAACACGACATTCTTATATGTCATATTAGTGTTCCTGCTAATATCCAAGATCTGTAAATATTTTAGAGTTGTATATTCATCTTATTTAGAGTTATGTTGTTCAAGACCAAATGCATCTTCTTGAACATGTCTAAATACGAATATTGAACTAATGAAACAAAAAAAATGTTAACAACATTCAATTCATAAATATAATATAAAGTAATCATCAAAGATAACTTTTATAACACAAATCTAACAGCTCCAACAACTCAACAAGAAGAAAGTCAAGTTGTGCATGATGAACATAATGCACTAAACGAGAGCACTAGTGAAGAGATTGTATTGCTACCTCAAGATATAAATCATCAAACTCCAACCGATATTAGAGAAGTGTCTTCCCATCATCTTTCTAGTATAATTGATGTCCTAGAGAAGGTGTAAGAATGAGATCTAAAATGAACAAAATGATTGTTCATTGTGCATATGTGTCTCAAGTTAAGCTCAAAAATTTTAAATATGTAAATAATGACACACATTGAATTTGTACCATGCAAGATGAATTAAATCAATTTGAGAAAAATCAAGTGTGATAATTTGTTCCTAAATCAAATGATAGGGCTAATATAGGTACAAAATGATAGGGCTAATTGTTAGGAATAAAACTAAGTTGGTTATACAAGACTCTACTCAACATGTCGGTATTGACTTTGAAGAAACTTTTACACCAGTTACACATCATGAATATATTAAGATACTTTTGATATATGCCTCTCATAAGACTTTATCCAATTCCAAATGGATAGAGGTGGCAATCAAACGAGTCGGGTCGGGTTTGGGTTTAGGTCAAGTGGGTCGGGTCGGGGTCGGGTCAATTTATATGTTGTGTTTTTTCAGATCTTTGATATATTTCAATTGTATTGAAGGTCATTTGATCTTGGGTCAGGTTGGGTCAGGTCATATTAGTTTGACTTTTTTTTTTAATCAGGGCGGGTCAGGTTCGAGTCCGAGCGGGTCTTGCGGGTTTCTCGGGTTAGGTCGGGTTCTGTCACCTCTACAAATGGATATTAAAAGTGCTTTTATTAATGAGTTTTTAAACGATGAAGTGTATGTCCAAAAACCACTCGGGTTTGTAAACCAAACTTCCCTAATCAAAAAATAAGCTCCTAGAGTTTGGTATGATAGACTTAGCTTATTCTTACTTTTAAATGATTTTATTAGAGGCTAAAATAACACTACTCTCTTCAATAAGAAGAAGGATAATGATATTTTATTAATGCAAGTCGATGTTGATGATATTATAGTTGATTCTACTAATTCAGCTTTTCTGATGAGTTTTCTTCTTTTGATGAGTAGTGAATTTAAAATGTCAATGATGGGAGAACTTATATTTTTTAAGGTTTCAAATTAAGTAAATGAATGATTGAAATTTCATTAGCCAAATCAAATATATGAAAGAGTTTTTCAAAAAGTTTGGCCTTAATGATTATAAAATAAATAAAATATTAATGGCAACCAATGCAAAATTATGTGTGGATGAAGGAAGAAAACCCACTTACATACATTAATATAGGACAGTGATCGACAATCTTCTTTATCTTATTTCTAGTATGTCAGATATTATATTTTTCGTTTGTTTATGTACCTGATAACAAGCTAATCCCAAAGAGTCTCACATAATTATACGTAAAAGAATATTAATGTATGTTAGAGGTACACTTAACCTTGAATTGTGATATGATAGACAAATCAAGTTTGATCTCATTGGTTATATCAATACAGATTTTGCTGGTGATAGACTTAATAGGAAGAGTACTAGTGGACATGTTAATTCCTTAGGGGATCATTAATGTCATGGTCTAAGCACAAAAAATTTCGATGACCCTCTCAACCGTCGAAGCTGAATACATTGCTGTCGAAAGTTATTACACATAAAATTTATACATATTATAAATATTATAAGATTATAATTTAAGCTTTTGCAAAGTGCCAATAATGAGAGACAACACTAGTGCAATAATGATCTCAAAGAATTTAGTTTTACATGCACGTACTAAGCACATAGAAATTTGACACCATTTTATTCATAATCATGTTAAAAGTGGTGATATCAAATTTGTGCATATTGATACAAAATACTAAATAGACGATATTTTTATAAAATTCCTAAGTACCTAATAATATGATGAATTGAGATCTAAATTATGCATGTTTGAACATTCACAGTAATTAAATTCATAAAATACATGCATAAGTATGTTTCAAAGCATATTGATCATATTTGTTTCAAAATCCTTTTAAAAAATCCTTCAAATTCGTGTTTCTGACTGAACCATTATAGCAGCTCTTCAACTGTTATAACGGTTCATAACTTTTATATGTCTGTAGTATTTCTTCAGAATCTTGATCATACTTCCAGATTGCTGTTACTAACGGTTCAAACTTTTAGACTGCCGTTATCGAAAACATTTCTCTCTTTCACTCTTCACCATTTGCAAAAATCTTTATTGTCTTTACTTCTCTTAAACACAAGTCTCCAACCGAAAACTTGAATCATGACTTAACCAATCCCTAGTTTTACTCAAGTCGACCTACTTCTCATCCTCTTGGTCACCATGACTCAAGAACTCACATTTGAAAGAAGCAAAAGAAAAAACATTGAGTAGATGCAACATGAGCATTCTTCAGCGGTTACTGAACCAAATCGGATTGAGGGACTAAACTTTTATCTAACCTCTTTTGATCCTATAAGGCAAAACCCAATAGCTGGTGATTCTTCATCTCATCCACCAACTCAAGGCCAAGAAGAACCTCATGCAATATTATCTGAATCATCTCAGGTGTCTACTCAAGGTCCTACTACCACATTTAACTTTAAATTCAGTGGGCAAATATTTTAAATGATGGGTGTCACTATCCAGGAGGATGGTTTCATTGTAATCCAACCGATTTGTATAGCAACACACCTAATGATCACAATAACCAATATCTCTACAGTTTGAACAACACGATAAGCTACTACTTTGGTCATTTCAAAGACCGAAAACTTGTAGAGTATTATTTTTATCATAAGAGTGAAAATGGTAGAATGACCGATTGAGAGGATATCCAAATTGAGTACTACATCAGTTTTTGGCCTCGGAAAGAAATTAATTGTGTGTGATGACTCATATCACAAATGCATCACTTAATTATTTTATACCAATATGAAATTCATATATGAATATTGGGTTTTACCATTCTTATATGTGGTCAACTAATGATTGTCATAATCTCTCAACTTGCACAATGATTTTCTTCTCTTGAAATCGGTGAACAAATGGTCCGAGATCACTGATGGTACATAAGAGATTATAAGAGATGGTTTGTACCTAGTTGATTAATGATAAGAAAAAAATTTATAATCTCTCTACCAACTGTTCATAGATTAGCTTTTCATTTTATTAACAACATCCTAACCCAAAAACTACCCTAAAAACCAATATGAAAATGAATTTTATTTTTTATTTGTGCCATCTTCTTTTAATGGATAGACAATTTTATATCTCTTTTATCATTATAAACCATATGAGACATGCCTATAAGGTTAAAAACACCAACTTACCCTATGTCAACCTCGTTACCCGGATCTTTCGCCTCCACATGAGAGATATACCACAAAGAGAAAGAATTAGACCTACTAATTTGTTCTATGAATTGCCAAATCTTGGTTGGGTTAATAATTTGGTCGTTGAACCACCCGTTTGGACTCCAAATAATATACACCCAATTAATAAATGGATAAGGGATCCAAACACAAAATTAAATCAATATATCAATCCAAACACGAAAGAACTTATCCTTGAACTCGAGCCTATCCATGATATCGATGTCGGAACCTCTTCTCAACCGCAACATCAAGTTTATACTTCTATGCCAAGTTTTTTATTTGACCCATATTATCAAAGTTCATTTGATCCCTACATGGCATGACCTCAAGTCGATTCTATACAAGACTACTTTGGGTAAATTGCTCAATTCATGTATCATCTCAGCTTGAACCAACAAGTCTATCATCACTTGGTTAATGATGAGTTTGCCAACATCAATAATGAAATCTTCAACATCAAGGGAACCATCACTCACATCGAGGATTGACAACACAATCTCCAAACCAATTAGGTTAACAAGTATGGCAGTTGGATTGACAACACGGGTGATATGGAGGATTTTAATTTGGAGCCGAGTAATGTGTACATTGAGATGGCCACTCAATCCGGTGAACGAGGCCAAGATGAGGAGATGGAGGAGGAGGATGACATGGAGACGGTGCTAGTATAAAAGGTTGATCCCACTAATCCATCGGACCAAGCATGATAAGATGTATTTTCATGTTGTTTTTAGGATTTTCTTTGTTTCTCTTATCTTTTATTTTAGCTTTACTATTTTATGTGATAAGAGTTATGCTTTGAAAACTTTACTTATGTATGTTATATTTATGATTTGTTGTTTGATGCATGCATATTTGAAGTGTTCTATTATAATGCCTTGTGTTATTTGTAATTGCTATATCATGCTCTAATTAAATTGATATATCATTATTCAAGGCATTTTAATTGTTATTTAAGTTGTTATTTATGACTTATTGTATTTTCATATTGTTATTTACATTATCTTTATATATGCAATAAATGTATGAAGATAGAAAGAGTATATACTAAGGAGGAGCTTACTTATTTAATTACTACCTTTTTGTTTATTTTCCAAAAAGGGAGAAAATTTCTCCTCAAATCTTCATATATTTGGTTTTGTAAAACAACAAAAAGGAGGAGATTATTGTACTTAATAATTTTATTATTTATTATTTTATAAAATATATTTAAATTTAACAAGTTTCTTTAAAATATTTATATAAGATCTTATGAAAGATTCAAGGAATACAAGTACTGATAATCAAGACTGTTGAAGAAGCTTCAATGAAGATATAGGATCATAATCATGTAAAAGTATAATTGAAAATCTTATGTTTCTTCATAAGTTTGCAAGGAAAAAGCTTTGTGCCATAATAAATTGTTATAACGTTTCATAATTCTACATTAAATATTTTCTAAGTTTTTTGAATGCAGAGACACCATAAAATTAAAAGAACGTATCGTTGTATAATGGTACATGTGAAGCGTTAGCGTTTGAGAACATTCAATAATTCAGTGAATCATTATAACGTCTCTAAAGTGTAGTAGACCTTGTCAGAGTATGATCAACATTTTCTATTATCATATCGTCCAATCTATAGTATGATCATCAAACTAGTCAAATCATTGTCAATATTTTATAAAACGTTCAACATTTTCTATTATCATATAACGGTTCAGTCTATATATTTCTGAATCGTTATAATGATACAATGACAAGGGGGTATTCTTGTCAACTCAAGATTCAAGACCAAGAAATATTATAACGGTTTCCTGCGTAAGAATACTAACTGTTTTTTTTATTATGGGCTCTATTTTAAGGTGATCCACTTGATGCAACATAACTAAAGGTATCATGTGCTAAATAAAATTTTATTTTCATTTAGATTTTCATTTATATTATTGCCATGGCCATGGTGTATGAAGGGCGTTGCTAACTTGAATAAGATACATATAGGGTGTTTGTACTTTTATTATGAGTTTGAATTTATTGTATAATGCTTTTATAAGATGGATGTAATATTTTTAGTAATAGTGTGAAATATTTTGTATATATTTAACATAATGTTTTTAAGTTCAATATAATTTAACTAGTGTTTATGTGTTAAAAATAATAATTAAAAATAAAAATGTAATTGTAATTAGGGAATTAGCCTCAAATCCGTTGGGATTATTCTCATCATTGGCTAATTAGAGAAAGAAGAGCTTCTAAACTCCTTATTAATTGATAATTAGGAGATAAAGACACCTCAACCCTTTCTTTTTATTTTTTAGGCAACTAACCGTTGGTACAGTGTTTGTACCGTTATAATTCTTTTTTTCGTTAAACACAAGGCTATATAAGCCCAGACTTGTAATAAAACTGTATCAGTTTTTCTCAATAAGAAAAATCATCATCAATTATTTCCAACATGGTTTCAGAACCTAACTCAAATTCCACAACAATAAAAGGCAACAAAACCAACTACTGGTAAAAAACCAGAAGCACCAATAATCAAGAGTTTTAGCCACTCGACTGGTAACAACCAGGAGCACCTACACAGCAAGGGCAACAAACCAACGACTGGTAACAATCCAGTAACCACAAATCACAACAATATCCAGAAAACTCAACTGGTAACAGTACTAAATAGCCAACAACCACAGCTGTATCAGTGACTGATACTAGACAACATCCCACATAACAGTGAGGAGACATGTACCAGTACCAGCATAGTGTCATAAAGCCGAGAAATTATATGGACAAAAGGAAGAATCATTCACATGTGTACCGGCTACAACAAGAGCTTCATCAAATCAAGCAACAACCAAATCAATATATCTCGAGATCTTTGCCCTCTTACAAGAAAAGACAGATGAGCTAAAACTGTACCGACCCCCCACTTCAGATCCTGAAGAAATTAGCAAACGAGAAGAACAAGATGAGATATTCCGCTTCTTAGCCAGCCTAGACTCAAGCTACGAGTCTGTTCGTTCTCAAATCTTTCTCCTACTAGAACTTCCCTCAATAGATGATGTCATGGGTCGTGTAGAAGGAGAAGAGACCAGGAGAGTTGTCATGGGCTCACAGTCGATTGGTGACCCAGAGGCCAAAGTCATGGCAGGAACAAGGCCGTACCCTAACCCTAGATCGGATGTTCGAGGAGACCAAGCAAACCCTAACCGGTGTGAGTTTTGTAAGAAGGAAGGCCATCATAAAGAAGAATGCTGGTGTCTCCACTCAAACCTCCGACCAAAGGGTGGCTACAAGGGTGGTTTCAAGGGCGAAAATCGTCGACAGGGGGAGAAGTATGGGGAGCATCGCAAAAATCGCCAGAGAGAAGAGAAAAGAGGATACTCGGCTAAAATGGGCTCGACGCAGGAAATCAGACACGAGTCAACACTTAAACAAGTCGCTGAGCAAATCTGGATCAAATGAGGCAGATGATCCAGCATCTCTCTGTGATGCTTCAAACAAATACTCAACAATTCAATGGTATTGCCTCTAATTTAGCTACTAATTTTTTAAATACTAATCGGGTGCTAGATTCGGGTGCAACTGATCATATGACGGTGATAAATATCTGTTGAATAACTATAAATGTCATGAGGGAAAGCAATTTATGGTTATAGCTAATGGTGATAGAATGAAAATATTAGGAAACGGTTCAATTAATTTCTTTTCAAAAAACATTCAAAATATCTTGCATGTGAGAAATTGTGCATCCAACTTAATATCCGTTAGTAAAATTACTAATGAATTAAATTTTGAAATTCTATTTTCCTCAAGAAATGTGATTTTTCAGGAACGGATAACCAAGAAAGTGATTGGTGAAGATTATTTAAAAAATGGACTTTATAACGTGGGAGAAAGAAAATATAATTTCAATATTAAAAAGGTTGAAGAACTAGGCAAGCTTTGGCACAAAAGAATAGGGCATCCTTCCGATAGAATTTTGAAATGTCTTTTTGATTTTCCAAAACTAGATTGTAGTAGTTATGAAATTTGTAATCTAGGAAAACATACTAGGTTACCTTTTAAATTATCAAATTGTACTAGTAATGAACCTTTTGAGCTCGTTCATTCAGATGTATGGGGTCCCACCCCTATTGATTCATATAATGGATACAAGTACTTTATTATTTTTATAGATGATTTCACTAAAGTCACATGGTTATATCTAATGAAAAATAAAAGTGAGGTTTTTTTTCCAAGAATTTTGTAATTTTATAGAAAATCAACTTGGTTCTAAAATTAAAACATTTAGAACCGATAACGGAACGGAGTTTGTGAATGAAAGATTTTCTAATTTTTTAAAACAAAAGGGAATTTTACATCAAACTATGTGTGTTTATATACCGCAACAAAATGGTGTCTCGAAAAGAAAAAATAGGCATTTACTTGAAGTAACTCGGGTTCTTTTATTTCAAAGTAATATTCCAAAACAATATTGGTCGGATGCCATATTAACCGCTACTTATTTAATTAATAGATTGTCAAGCAAAAATCTCAATTATAAGAGTCCATTGCAAATCCTTTACAAAAGAAAAATTATAATTGATCACTTGAAAATATTTGGATGCACATGCTATGTACATAATAACAAGCGGGACAAATTGGATTGCACTTCAATTAAGGTAATTTTCTTGGGATATTCTACACAAAAAAGGATATAAATGTTATGATCTGATAAATCATAAACTTTATATCTCAAGTGATGTAACATTTCAAGAAAATGAACCTTACTTTAAAGAAAGCGAAAAGAAGGTTAATGAACTTGATTTATCAAATATTTTTCTTTATCCTCAAATTAATTGTTCGGGAGATAGTGAAACCGAAATGGTAAATGAGGATGAGTGTGAAACGAAGGAGGTAACCCAAACACAAGAGGAGAAAAGTGAAGTCTCTCAGGTGCAAGAGGAGAGCGAAGAAAATATTATATAGGGACCACTACGAAGAACAACCCGAGTGCCCCGTGCTTCGAGTAGGTTACGAGACTTCGTAACCTATAAGGTATGTTATCCCATATAAGATTTTATTACTTATGACAATGTTGCGCCTCAATATAAAGCTCTTCTAACCTCAATTTCAAATAAAAAAGAACTAAGTAATTTTGAGGAAGCAATAAACCAATCGGTATGGTGTAAAACTATGAAAGAGGAGCTTGATGCCTTAGAAAGAAATGAAACTTGGGAGATTGTTCAATTACCAAAAGGGAAGAAAGTAGTGGGGTGAAAATGGGTATATAAACTTAAATACAATAGTGATGGAACTATCGAAAGATATAAAGCGAGACTAGTAGTAAATGGATATACTCAAACTCACGGGATAGATTACCAAGAAACGTTTGCGCCCGTAGCTAAAATGAATATCGTTAGAATTCTTTTTTCAATAGCGGTAAACCAAAACTGGACCCTATATCAATTGGATGTAAAAAATGTATTTTTACAAGGAAATTTAGATGAAGAGGTCTATATGGCACTTCCACTGGGACACAATAAAAAAGGTGATGCTACTACAGTGTGTAAGTTAAATAAGTCAATTTATGGACTAAAGCAATCGCCTCGGACATGGTATGGAAAATTAAGCTCTTACTTAATTTTTTGTGATTTTAAAGTTAGTAGTGTCGATCACTCATTATTTTCAAAAGGAGATGAGAATTATGTTATTATTATTTTAGTGTATGTTGATGATATAATAATTACGGGGAATAGTTTAGAAGAAATTAAGAGGGTAAAAATACAATTAAAGAAAAATTTCGATATCAAGGATCTAAGTATTTTGAAATATTTTTTAGGAATTAAAATTGCTCATTCTTCCAAAGGGTTATTTATTTCGCAAAGAAAATATACACTTGATTTACTAAAAGAAACCGAAAAGTTAGGGTGCAAACCGGCCTCTACACCGGTCGATAGTAAATACAAATTAAACACCGAAGAGGGTGAACCTTTAGAAGATATAAATCATTTTCAAAGACTTATTGGGAGATTAATTTACCTAACGGTAACGAGACCAGATATCTCATTCTCGGTGAGTCAAATTAGCAAGTTTATGCATGCACCTCGAACAACTCATTTAAATGTCATAGATAGGATTCTAAGGTATTTGAAAGGCACACCCGGAAAGGGAACACTACTAGAAAAAAAGCTCGTAGTAGCGGCTAAAATAGGTTTTGTAGCGGTCATAATTGTCACTTATAATATTATAGTAGCGGTCATTTCGTATAATAATTTTCGCCACTATATATTTGTACCAAAGATATATAGTAGCGGACTAATAGCCGCTGCAAGAATACACATAGTAGCGTCTCAGATCGCTACTACATCTAAAATCTACCAACAAGAAAATCTAGATTGTCACGATAATTTTCGCTACTATGAGAATACAAGTAGCATGACATTCGGAACAATAACAATCGTTACTATAAAAATATAGTAACAATTATACCGCTACATTTTTTTTGTTACTATTAGATTATAGTAACAATTTACTTGTACCAAATAATTTCGCTACTAAATAAGTCTTGTAGCGAAATAATAGTCACAACAATCATTGCCACTAATGAAGTGTAGAAGCGACCATGTTGCTTCTATATATGTTGTAACTTACACATCTTAGTTACAACTTAGTGACAACTTGAGCCGCTACTATAAACTTGTATGGTGATTTATTATTTTAATAAGCAAAATTTATGATGATTTATTAATATAGCTCCAATTTTGATGTTACCATTTTGATTTGTATCACAATAACAATTGAAAGAGTCATAAAAAATATAAAATTTAAAAAGGATTTAGCATCAATCAAACAAAAATATTCAGTAATATACATATAATACACCAATCAGAAATTTATTTCAACAAGCACAAGTCATCTTTTCGGAACAAATACACGCTCTACATATTACAATAGAGCCTCCATTGAGCTTCAAACTCACTATATATATTTATAAATTGAGTATTCAAGTCTTCAAGTTATGCATTTACAGAATGAACTCTGATAGATGTCATTCTCCATCATCCTGCTATTCATTAAAGAAAAAAAAATACTATTAGACATGAATTAATTTAGCAGAATCTTTCAAAAGTTCATGCATGTCAAGCAGCTCATTGTTTTTATTTAGTACTTCACAATTACTCTTATAATAATTTTTAATATTTCATCACATTAGAAAAGTACTCTAAATAGGGGCAACAACCACACACAATGTATGGCTGTGTGGACCACTTGAGATGTAAGTTACCACACTTGTCTCCTCCAAAGGGAGACACTCTGTATTATTTGTCTAGCATTGCTCTAATCAATGTCCGTATGCACCTTCCCATATATAGTCCTAACTCCTAAAATATTAGAAACAATATTAAATTAGCACACTCAATTTCTGACAAAAATATCCGAAGTACAAGTTTTCATGTTAACTCAACTTCATTTTCAACCCAAAAAAAAAAAAAAAACAAAGCAAAAAATGAAACAGAGAGCCAACAACAATGATTTGGTCAATCTAGTACAAGTATTTACTAGCATCTTCACTGTACAAGTGATATACCATCACTGCTCTTATATCCATATTTTAAGAGGAAGCATACCTTGCTGAATGTATCATGGTTCCAGATTTCCAAAATAACCATATCATGAAAACCATCTTCCATAAAAATATTAGAAGTTTTAATCCCATGTTGGATTTAGGCTTTCATTCACAACCTACAACATCAAAATTTTAACCCAAAATGTATCTATTAAAGAAATATTTTATTTCAGAAAAAGAATCAGAACATGAAGGTTCACCATAGGCTTTGATTTCTTCATTTGAGCACAACATTAGGATCTGATTTTCCTGTAATGGTTCATTTTCTTTGCAGAAACTATAGTCACATATAGCACACCTTATGTTTTGACTTCCTTTCTAGCACACCTTATGTTCTGACTTTCTTTCTCCGACTTAGTAACATTTGTTGCTTAAATTGCTATCATTTGGTGTACCGTTTTGTGTATTCTTTATGGTTCTCTCTAGAGAAATCATGGAGAAATGCTTATCAAACAAATTTAAAAACTCATCCTTCATGTTGTACCAACAAAGATAGTAGCTCAAGGCACTTCAATATTTACCAGCACAGCATAACTTATAAAAATTAGGCCAACATATGGTTAACTAGCAATGCACGGTTTTTTAATTGTCTTTTGGAACTAAATGCGGATAAAACCAATAAAAACAATCAGAAAAGATTGATTTTCATAAATGCATAGCAGCACATGCACATACAAAAGAAAAAAGATATACCTGACCACAGTCCTTGTTATCGACCTCCAAATCCTTGACTAGCTTCACCAAATATCTTTCACTTTTTCTCGATTCTCTCGTGTCACTTTGCACATGTACCAACGGAGATCGGCTTATCCGAACCACATCATCATTGTCGTATATCTTGATAGTTAGATGTTGGGTCGAGACATCCTCCACAATGAACTCTAATAATCGTGGTAAAATTCATCAAATTTGATAAATCAAGAACAAGACAATATAATATATTTATTTAAAAAAAATGAGGGTATAATTTGAAACTAAATTACCAAGCCAACATTGTCAATTTAATTATTTGGATAATTTCATTTAGTTTCAGCTAATGCATATAAACTTAAGAGAAACTTGCATGACATTCTTGAATAAGATGTTGTCTTGTACTAGCCTATATATATTAAACAAATGCAATACCATGATATATGCTAGATGAGAACTCAAGTTCTAGTACAACCTTGAACCTTACCATTTTACGTGGACTGTTAATTTTCCATATTCTGGAATCTGACCTCTCCTGGTTTGCATGTTTTCACATTCCTACAATAAATTAAAAATAAAATAAAATAACTAACAATTGTCTTATTTTGTTGCAACATTCAAAGTTGCAAAACAAAGTGAAATTAATAGATCTAAAAACAGGAGAGAAGATAAATGAAACCAAAGTGAGAGAACAAAGGATAACTATATCATGAAATTACCAAAGGGCCAACCTTGATAGAAGATTGCTTAATATTTTCATCACCTCATCTGCAACACGTTTAAATATAAAGCACAAATCAACCCTGAATTGCAAGTAACGAAAAAATATGTCAGGTACTAGATGAAATTATTTGGACCCATCACAAGGATCAGCCAAGCTAATTCACAAATTCTTCAGAGGATAAAAATCACAATACTAAATCATTATAGCAAACTATTAAAGCATCAAATGAGAAGACTAAACAACACAACAAATCAAATAGGTTTGTATTATAAAAGAAAGGATAGATGATTTCTATTCATAATTAAGGATATATGACGGAGAAAGTAAGGAAACAGCAACGATTCTAGGTTTAGGATTAACGCAAAGCGACCTGATAGTCCTCATCACAATGGGAGATAATGTGGGAAAGCGGCCGACTAGAGCTTCATCTTGCTCGGAACACAAGTGGTAGAGTTACTGGAGTTCTAATTATGAGAGCGACATAATGTTATATATCCTTAACTACAATAATACTTCATTAAGCTTATTAGTTTCATAAAGATGAAAAAAAATACCAGTTCTCCTATTAGTACAATATTTTCACCGTGAATTACATACAGAACAAGTGACACACATCACAATAAAGTTCCTCTTCTATAATTATTTCGCATGCATTCTGAAGCACAACATTTCTTACAGACAAAGTTATACAGGAACAAATAATCTAATCTTCAGATGTCAATGAAATATTAAAAACTTAGGTAGCAAAAGGTACAGGACCAACAAAACCATAACCGGTCGGAATTCATGATGTAACAATAAAACCATGCCGTATCTATTTTGCTCATACTACGTGCCTTTTTTCTAGTAGTGGATCTCTATATTATAATTCAGAAATAAAATACAATAATTTTTTATACAGTTCCAAATATTAGTATTTCAATAATTGAAGGGGTTGACATAAGACGAACCTTTGTTAGTGCCAACATTGTCAATACCGACTTTGCCTGGTCGGGCCTTGTCAAGAGCTTTGACATGAGCATCAACCAGATCTGTTACATCTATATCCCTTGTGCATGTCATATCTGATGACTTGTAATTTGTACCTTTCACTTATTATATGGATGAAGAAGTAACTATTTACAATAAAAATTTGCATAGAAAACTTCAAATAAAACTCAAAAAGGTTTTTTTCAATAAAGATAAGTATAATGTCCTATTGCATATTCCCTTTATCATAATCAACATACCCATATCATAATCATTATTAGTAAAACTATCATTTAAAACAAACCTTAAATTCATCACGACTAGGTTTGATAGTTTTGAAAAATCAAGAATTATGTCTCCTACCATTTTCTTTGCTTTCCCGTAAGGGTTTATTTGTACCTGCTTTCAACATACCATGTGATGGCCAGTCAATCCCTCCATGTCTTCCATCTACAACAACAAGAACAACAACAAAGCCTTTAAGCCTTCCATCTTTTCCATCTCTCCTAAAAAAATGCTGACTCAAATTATCAGCAAATTAAAACTCTTGGACAAAAAATTGCTCAGCTAAAAGGTAAAAATTCACTTCTGATGAAAATTTACATAAACTATTTGTTGAGTTTACTTTATCCCAAATCACTGAAAGCTACAAGTACACAGAAGCGGTTAGAACATTGAAAAAACCTAAATACAAATATAAAACCAAATTATATAATCCAGTAGTCCCTCGATCCTCTTAAATCTTACTGACTTGTGGTATCCTACAAAGAGATGAGTGGAGAGACAACAAGTCTTGTGGTAGATCCTTGACATTAAGACCCATCATAATAAGGAAAAATAATTAACTGTACATACCAGCAGAAGAAAAACACAAAATGGAGCAAGAGGATGAGAAACTGTCAATATGACTATTATAATCCTAACAAGAAGCTTAAATAAATCAATTACATAAATTAGCTAATTGGATATATATTCCGAAAATAAAGAAAAATAAAGAAAATGGACTAGTAATCATAATAAGCAGACTGTCACATTAAATAAGAACAAAATATAGCTCTTCTAAATCTATCATTTAACTTAGAAATTTGGGGGTTACCCTCCTACAAAAGACGAAAGATAATCAATCAATATTTTAGGCAAAGTGACTATATATAACTACTTATTGTACCGGTATATGACATCATACAACAACCAAGAAAAAAAAATGAAAAACCGAAATGATTTTTCTCTCGAAATTCAAACCGTAATTGGTTTCTCAATGAAAGCTTTAGCATTTAAAATGCTCAAAATGAAGCCTTACTAGTAAGCAACAACAAGAACAACCGACCAACAAAATGGAGCCTTACCAAGTAAAGAAAAAGGGGCATAGTCGAAATATAGGGTTTAGTACCGTAAAAGGTCGTAGTCGAGAAAAGGGCACACACAAGGCCAGGAATAAAAGGGAATAAGTAGTACCGTAAAAGGGTTCAAGACACCAAAGAGATGTAAGGTACAAGAGGTGGCACGACCATCATATCTCCATCGCCATCGCAAGTCTCTCCATCACTGCTATCGACTGAGCGCACCCACAACACAGCGTCCTCTATTTCATACATCGATGAAGATGCGCTATGCGAGTGCGACGAGAGAGGAAGCTTCAGAGATGAGAGAAGTGGATGCCCAGGTGAAGGTTACAAAACAATGAATATTGGAGAAGCATAGAAAATGATGGAAAACTGCTCTGGCAGAGGTTAGAAAATTCGAGAAGAGGTGGGAATAGAAGGTACGGGATGGAGAACCGCTACTCGCAAAAAAAGTCTATGCGCTAATTACTCCGCTACTATGCTTAGCGAGGGTAACATCTCGAAATGTGCACTTACATACGAAAAAATAATCCGTATCTAAATTACAGTGACTACGGTGTATTTTTCTAGTAGTGGAATATGGATGAAAAATAATAATTCTAATGAAATATGTGGCTATTCCGATGCAGATTGGGCCGGAAGTTTTGATCGAAAATCGACAACCGGCTTTTGCATATTTGTAGGCGGGAATCTAGCCACATGGAAGAGTAAGAAACAAAATATTGTGGCTCGGTCGAGTGCCGAAGCATAATACCGAGCCATGGCATCAACCGCGAGTGAGTTAATATGGGTAAAGCAACTCCTCATGGATATTGGGATCGAAACACGAGATCCAATGAAAATGTTTTGCGACAATCAAGCGGCAAGACATATTGTGTTGAATCCTGTCTTTCATGAGCGAACAAAACATATTGAGGTGGATTGTCACTTTATCCGAGAAAAAGTCCAATCAAAAGAAATTGAGACTCTGTATGTCAAGAGCGGAGATCAATTAGCCGATATGTTCACAAAAGGATTGGATCCGGGAGTATTCGAAAAAAATTCTTGCAAGTTGGGGATGATCGACATCTATACCCTATCCCCAACTTGAGGGGGAGTGTTGAAAATAATAATTAAAAATAAAGATGTAATTGTAATTAGGGTATTAGCCTCAAATTCGTTGGGATTATTTTCATCATTGGCTAATTAGAGAAAGAAGAGCTTCTAAACTCCTTATTAATTGATAATTAGGAGATAAAGACACCTCAACCCTTTCTTTTTATTTTTTAGGCAACTAACCGTTGGTACAGTGTTTGTACCGTTATAATTCTTTTTTCCGTTAAGCACAAGACTATAAGCTAGACTTGTAATAAAACTGTATCTGTTTTTCTCAATAAGAAAAATCATCATCAATTATTTCCAACATTATGTATTGTTTCAAATAAGAAAAACACAATTGGTGCATGCAGCATACGGAAACTTTCAGTGTGAAACTATTAAGTGCAATTATTGCAAGACTTTAATTAGCTGTATGGTAAATATCAAGCTGTAGCGATGAATAATTATTAGCTTCAATTTGAAGCAAAGAACTTCCCTAATTGATTGATAGTGTGAGTGATTTGTACTTCTTAAGTTATACTTCCTACCTAATGCAACATAGACATATTCGAGACTTTGCGTTCATAAAAGGCAAAAGCATACTGCCGGACAACTTTAAAATGATGATTTATCCTGCAGTAGAATTTGATTGTCTGCATTGACAGTTTATTCGATAATGCGTGTGGTTGTGAGTTGCATGCGCTAAATAACAGTTCGCATTTAATTTGCAATTTGGATCCAATTAAGCATTATTTATGTGCAACATTAATTTTCCATATATATAGAGAGAGAGAGAGTGGAGATAACGTGAGATTAAGCTCACGGAGGCCTTCCGTGAGGTTAACTCAAAAAACATATCAAATCATTTCAAAATTTTAATTTATCATTCTCATTAAATTCTTTATATGAAAATCTCATGGGATGCAAAAATTTGGAGCGTTTTGAGCTTTTTAAGTTGTGATTTTTAATTTTTGAAAATCAGCTCTAAAAATAATAATAATATATTCAATACTTGAACATCATTTTAAAAAATTAAAAACGGTGACTTAAAAGACTCAAAACACTCCAAACTTTTGCATCCCACGAGATTTTTATATAAAAAATTTAATGAGAATGATAAATTAAAATTTCGAGATGGTTTAATATATTTTTTGAGTTAAGTTCACGGAAGGTCTCTCTCTCTATATATATATATATATATATATATATCAATAGATGTTACAAGTATAATTTATAAAATCACCTTGCAAGAAAAATATAACTCTTTTATATCTACATAACAACGGAAACAAATAGAACAAAACTTTGTGTAAGTGCCCTCTCCTTTTTGCTATTTTGGAGTGTGTCCTGAAGTTGACATTCTATAAACTTGACATTAGTTTATCACTTGCACCAAATTTTGTGGCTTGTCAGGAGCTACATTTATCACTTTTACAAAGAGATTCTCACAATGAATCATGCAGATAATTTGTATGGGCATAGTTTAGTGACAATCTTTATTATATTCAAAGCAAATAACTTTTACACATGTTTAATTTTCTCAATGCACATCTAAAAAAACTTATGCAGGTACCGTCAGCAAATGATATGTACATTTCTGCAATTATAGAAAATAAATAATTCGGCGCATTGGAAATTTGGCGATTTTATTTATTTTCGTCCATGCAATTTTAATTCTACTGACATGGCCAAATATTATTTTTCGTAAACAACATATATAGAGCACAATCTTTTGCAGTTGCAAGGATGCAAATACTCATACAACTCGCAAAAGTAATTGCAAACATCTATGTGAAACTTAAGAATAACTTCTTAACACCATCGTGCAATTAAGATTAGCAGAACTGAAATTAACAAGTACTGCATATTCATGCGATTAAAATTACAAGTAATACATCCGCGTTTATAATGTTTTTGTAAGAGAAACACATGCACTCAAACACTCCCAAGTTGATATGTTTTTTTTTTCATCTATGTGCAATCATGGCGGACCTATTTACATCTAGGGGGACGGCGGCTGCCCCCTGAATTTTAAAAAATAGTGTTTTTTAGATAATGCTTTCGATAACTTGTTCTTCTCTGGAAAAAAATTTTGCCCCCCCCCCCCCCCGAATTGTCTAATTATTTTTATTGAGAAAAAATATTTAATATCGTGCATAATGAAATAATTATGCAAAAATATCAAAATATAAAGTTCCGTAGAGGAAAACTTTATTCATCAACTTGATTATCTATTATTTTGAGCTTTATTTTGTTGTTATTTTTAATATATAAAATTTTATTATTTTAATAGTTTTTTATTAGGTAAGAATATATATTAAATTATTATTATTTTTATTTAGTATCTGATTAGTTAATGAATTTGAACCCGATAAACTATTACAATCTGATAATTGGCCCTTTTCAAAATTCTATATCCGCTCCTATGTGCAATCACATTACATGTTAATAATTACATTGAATGATTAGGAAGGCTCAAGAAATGACTTTTGCTTTGGAATATATGAAAATGCTAATTAAGTAGGTAGTCCATATCACATCAATCAAATATTTGCCTACTCAGTCCCTATCTATCCCTCCCTTTCAATAGGTGGCCTTAATATATGCTCCGCCACGTACTTGACGACTATTAAGCATCCCTAACCTCACTTAATTACCAACTAATAAGAATTCAACTTACGGGGCCCACTTTTATAATTCTTTTCATGGAATCAAGCTACCACTAGTTGTATATGGTAGAAAAAAGAGGCATAAAGGTCATTGAAATGTCATGTAAATTTTGCTTTGTTTAACAATTGGGAGCTTGTTGATTGCAGCAACGGTAGTAACATTTTCAGTTTTACTCCCTACAAGTTCTCTTTTTTCATTTGGTGTGTGAATACAACTTGAATTAGGCTGCAAACAATTCTTGCTTATTTGGTTATGAGTAAAATGGAGACACATTTCAGTTCAAAATCGGTCGAGCTCGGAGTAATTTGAACTACAATCCAGCTTGACCTCTACAAGAGCCTAGTGATCGATTGAACATTTTTGTATCCATTATTGTTTTATCTTGATGAGAGGAAAATATATCAAGTACACAATTTTTTTTGAGATAAAAAAATATATGGTACTCAATTTTAAATTTCTATAAAATATTTTTTGTTCAAGTTTCAAATCTGAGATCTTCCACGCAGAAAATATTAGTTTTAAATACTAAATTAGAACTGATTCTCATATAAAGTATATATTTAATGAGAGAAAATTTATTATTTATTTTGACCATTTTATTCAGTAATTATATGTAGAAAATAATAAGGATAAATTGTATAATGCTTATTTTTATATTGTTATTATTTGATTAAAGAAATCTTAATAACATAGTTAACAATTGGTTGAAATGAACACAAGCCATCTAATAAAAATCTGGTGTGCTGGAACAATTTTCAATAACGATAACATACTTTAAATTAAACGATGTAACACGATTGAAATTGACTAATAATAAAACATTTGTATTTCGGTTTGAACTACAAGCGTCTCAAATTTTATTGTAACATGTCGGAGATTTAAATTTATCATTCTCATTAAATTTTTTACATCAAAATATTAGAAGATACAAGAAAATTGGGGTGTTTAGAGTTTTCAAGTTATTTTTTGGATTTTTTTTTAAATGTATACAAAAGTTTAATACTTTATTATTATTTTAGAATTAAATTTTAAAAAATCAAAATAAATATTTAGAAAACTCTAAACAACCCAAATTTTTAATTTGTATCCTCCAATATTTTTATATGAATAACTTAATGAGAAGGATAAATTTGAGTTTTGGACATACTACAATCAAATTTGAATTTCAACACAATTCAAATCTTTTAAAAACTTATATTTATCAATTCCCAAATTAAAGTGTAATAAAAGTTACTGCGTTGAACCAAATAAGAGAATGTAAATAATATAACTTCTATTCCTTCTCTTCTATCTTTTACATTCCTCCCCAGACCTTGTGTTATCCAAACAATGTGTAATTGTTGTTTGGGGCTAATAATAGTGCAAATTAAGCTGTTTGGAGCGATAGTCTGGTTTAATATATCTGTAATGCTTGAGGACTAAACTTCAAATTTTCTTAGAGATGTGATGAATATTAAAAGGAAAACGAACCCTGCGTTTCTAGAAGTGGTATCTCTAATGTCTCTTTGTGAACTTGCGAGGGAACTGGTGGCAAAAAAGTGAAACAGAGTTTGTGCGTCAAGACTTATCTTTACAAAGGTAGACATTGGTTTTTGTTTCTTCAGAAATTCACTTTTTTTTTACCCTCCACTCCACTACACTACGATTCTAAGAACCTGTCTTTTAGCCTCGAAATGATTTACAACACCTTGCACTGTTGTCTGTTAACACTAAGCATTTCACGTTGCACACAGAATTATGTTAATTTTTTTCAACAAAACCTTACTAACTTGCGTCCCTTAAAAATTATTTGTTTAATCATGTGATAACAAAATCAAAATAGTATTGAGAGTGAGCGTTTGGGTTGTTTCCGAAAGAGCAGTACTTCAAACTCTCGTAGACAGTTTTTATATTGTTTCAAATGATTAAAGTAGATACTTGCCTGCTTATAAGAGTCAGTACCATAATAAATAGATAACACTAATTAGGAAATCAAAATCGAAAAAGGATTTGGTGCCCTAGCTTTAGTGGCATCTGATGCCACCAACTTATCTTTTAATTTATATTCAAAGTTTAATATTTAAATTTTAAATCTAAATCGTTAATCTTGTTCATTTTTATGATAGATATATATATACTCATAAAATTTTATGATTTTTAGAGATAATTTTATATCAAATCAAATGATAACAAAATGAATGCATAAAAATAAATCAATCATAGTTAATTAGATTCACTCATTTTGTTATCATTGGATCTAGTATAAAATGACCTCTAAAAATTATGAAATTTTATAAGCATGTGTCTATTATAAAAATGAACAAGATCAACGACTTGGATTCAAAATTAAATATCAAACATTAAAATATAAATTAAAAGATAAGTTGGTGGCATCGGATGCCACTAAAATTAATGGCACCGAATCCCTTTTCATTAAGATCACTTACGAAAATAAATAAAAATAAAGAAAAAGGAGTGAACTACAATATATGATGCGCTTGGAAAATTCTAAAACTCTTAATTCGGTTTTGACAACTCAAAATGACAGTAATAGTTTACCATTTAACAAAAAAAAAAAACGTTATCCACCAAAATGATGAAACTATTAAGATGCATGAGATATTTTTTTTCATGACAGTGGAGTTACGAATATGGTTTTTACTTTTTTGTTTTTTGGGATTTGCATTTGCTTCTTAAAATTAAGTGTTTTATTTGACTGGTTCTTCAAAATAAAATTTTAATACGAGATAATTTATCTCGGAGAGGATGGAGGAGTGACCTATATATCTTGTCTTTTTTGTGAGGAGACATAAGCTATTGCTCATTTGTTCCTATATTATCCTCTACTAAGAGAATTTTGGAGTTTTTTTAATGCACAAAATGTTAGACATATTTTTTTATTTTTGGTTTCCATGAGTGTTGTGGGTTTCTGCTAGAGCATTATAGGGTTCAGATAGGATTTATGCGTTGTTTAAATATAAGTAGTTTGTCAGGTTTGTTGTAATGATAGAAATATAGGGTTCAGATAGGATCATATAATATTTTCTCAACTGAGTTCTCCTTCGTTTAATTCCTTTGTTTTCAAAGTTTCACATCTATTTTCAATGTGGACAAGTTTTCAAAGTTCTTTGGAACATCTTTGTAGGAAGGAAGTGATCCTGACTTTTCAAGAAAGACTAACAGCATCGGAAGAAACATTTGGTTACTGCTTCAGATTGTTTAGCTTTATATCATTTAGTCTTTAGTCTGGACTTTATCTGTGATTTACTTGATTGGTGTTATTGAATGTTTTGTTGGTTTTAATGGTATTTTTTAGCTTTTTAGGATTATGAACTATTTACTTTTGTTTGATTTTCCAAAAAAAAATGATAGGTCTCTTAATTGTTTGTTTTTGTCAAAAAAAAAACAGATTAATATGCATGAGAATTAATGATGATAATTAGATAGGAGGAATTGGATTGAGATCGATTCAACTTGTTTTAAACTATCAGATTTCAGATTTTTTTTATTATTATTATTTTGGGTCATCAACAGGATTTGAATTCGGACAGATTGGTCGGTCGTTTCGGGTCGGATTCAGATGTATCATGTTGGGTCAGTTTGACCTTCTAAAATAAATCAGATTGGATCGGGTCGTTAGGGTCGATTGGGTCAGGATAATTTATATGTTAACTTTTTATCATATTTTTGATTGATTTCAATTGAATTATAGGTTATTTTAATCTCAGATCGTTTCGGATCAGGTCGGACTCAGATCAAATCGGATCGAATCAGTTTGACTTTTCTAAAAAATTAAATTAAAATGAGTTCAAATCTGAATGAACCGGACGAGTTTCTCAAATCGGATCAGATTTTACCACCTCAAATTTATCTTGAAAAGAACTTCAAGTGAACGGGTATCCTCTCAAAAGAAGGATATGTGTGAATGGAATGTGCATGAGATTTTGTTCATCGTTTCTTATTGATTGATATACAGCGGTAAGAACATAGGATGGGAAGAAAAGGAATTATTTTACGGGACTAATAATTTATCAGGTGATGTTTCAATTGATCCCAATGGTTAATCTTGAAAATAAAATCTTAAATAATTTTAAAAATACAAAAATTTTACAAACATATTTTTAAACTTATTAATTAATTTTCGAACTTCTTAATAATTTTGCTTCAAATTTTATGCATCTGAGGTTTCACTTGTATGTCCATGAAGCGCCAGTAGAATCAATACCATTGCTAGTATCATAAAAAAGAATAAAAAAATTAATGATGGTTAATGAACAATTACATGATACTTAAGTTGTATGTAATCTGAAATAGAATTAATTTATAAGTTTTGGACATCTCCATAATCATTTTATCTAAAATCTCATTGTCAAATGAACCCCCTCAGCTTTATATATTATGTGATTTTTACTGAATTAGTTCACATCTTTATGTAAAAAATTTATTTGTCACTTTATTAAGGCTGCAAACAAGTTGAGTTCAAGTGAGTTGGCTTAGTTCAAACTCACATCATGAAATATGAGTCGAGCCGAGTCAAGTTTATGAAACATTTCAAGCTGAAAAGTTTAGCTCAAGCTCAACTCATTACTATTCGAGTTGATTTACCAACCGATCATATATGTTGACTCGATTTGATATTTAAATTTGGTATATTTACAAACTACAAGATTTTTGCATCTATAAGACCACTACAAGAGTTAGTACAATTGATATATTAATAATTATGTTTTAATGACATCTTTGTTGCACTAATTTGAATGAATGTACAAATAAAAAATGGGATAGGCTTGGGTGCTACGCGTAGTTAATGATTAAATTTGCTACGAACTCAAAAATATAGTTAAATCATATTCAAATCTTGATTTATGGGTCTCAATAAATTATTTATATCAAAATATGATGGAACGTAAAAAATTCTATTTTTTAAATTTTCTAAGTATTAGTTTTAGATTTTTAAAAATAACCTAGAAATATGAATTATTTTATTATTATTATTGAATCATCTTTAAATATTCAAAACTAATACTTAAAAAATTCAAAAATAGAAAAATTTTACATCCAATCATATTTTGATATAAAGAATTTATTGAGATCCATAAATTAAAATTTTAAAATAATTTAATTATATTTTTTTAGTCCGTAGCAAATTTGATCATTAACTACGCGTAACACCTAAGCATATACCATAAAAAATTATCAAGCTAGATATATGAGTCAAGTCATGAGCAAGTAAGAAACGTCCGAATAAGAGAATGAGAGAGGGATTATTAGAGTTCAACAAGAAAAAAAAGAGAGTTGTAAACTATTGTTATTTGAGTCAAGCTGAGTCACGAGACAAGTCAATCCTAACTCAAACGCTGATCATTTAATTACTGAGCCAAATTAGCTCGAACCATATTATCTCAAATCAAATTAGATCGAACCAAATTAGCTCAAGTCCTAACCGATCACGAGCTGAGCCATGAACCCAATTTTTTTGTATACAGTCCTACACTAATAATGAATCTAGTGGGAATTCAAATGATATTTTATTGGTAGTATTTTTTTGAAAAAGGGGAGACATATAAATTCAGGTACTATAGTGAATGTCTATTTTTTTGAAAAAAAAAAAGAGACATAAATTTAGGTAATATATTATTCTTGCATGCTGCAAGTAGTGTATTAAAAACGGGACGGGTCGGGTCGGGCGGGACGGGACGGGTTTGCACGGGTCGGCGGGTTTTGGCGGGACGGGTCGGGATGGGTCAACGGGTTTTCACGGGACAAGTTAGGACGGGTCCATTTTGGAGGGTTTGGCCGCGACCCATCCTAGACCCGTCGGGTCGGATGGGTCGGGACGGGTCGGCGGGTTTTTCTTTTTTTTTCAAAATTTAAAAATAACCCAATAAAATTCAAATAAATTCTCAAAAAATCTGAAAAATTCAAAAATAATTATTAAGAATATTAAAAATATATAACTTTATTATATTTTGACAAAAAAAATAATTTTCTCGCATTTTTTTGAATTTTTTTGAATTTTCTAGGTTATCGGATATTGGGTCGGGTTTGTACGGGTTTTCCGGGTCGGGTCGGGGTGGGTTATCACGGGTTGGGCAGGGCGGGTCGGGTCGGGTCGGGATGGGTCCAAAACGGGTCGGGTCTAGCACGAGTTTTTTTTTCAAAAAAATTTGCCCGCGTCCGTGCTAGACCCGCCGGTTCTAATGGATCACGGGTCTGACGGGTTTGAACACGGATCGAGTTGGGGTGGATCGCGGCCACGGATCGGACGGGTCAGACCTGACATGAACGGGTTATTTTAACACTCTAACTGCAAGAATGATGTATTTTTTTATTGATACCTACTTCGTACTTGTGTTTTATGGTAATAGTGTACCAAAAGAACCCTGCAGAGTGGTTGTATATAATATGAGAGGTTTCCTGGCCGGTATAATGGATTTCTCATAACCAATTATCAATTTACATTTAACAGTTGTTGCTACCTAACAAATCAGGTAATTTAGATTTTTTTTTTTTTCCGCAACGATGTTTTTGATGGAAAATCATCAAATTAGCTAAATGGTTAAATAATTTAACTTGATTATAACTCTATTAAGCTGAAAACCTAGGGTACTTATGTTAATTTAGTTTGGTTGGAGACAGTTTAGGAGGTGATAGGGCCTCCTACTCGACATCGTTTGATGGGCTCGAGTAGGCATACATGCCGAAGTCGGAGGTTTCTGCAAGTATAAAATTTCTCTTATATGTCACGATGGCTCAATTTCGAAATAAACTGTCATAAATGTTCAAACATGACATTAAGCATCTTGAATGTCCATGCACGACATAACGTGCCATGAATGCACATGCACGACATAAATTATCATAACTCTTGTCCCGAAGAGAGCGATTGAAACCGTCCATCGGTCGTATGGTGCGAAATGGAGCCTATATAAGATCTAACCCCGATATCTGAGAAGGAGTTTTTTTTTACACTCATATATCCACATACACGCGCATCAAACAGTCTATAGAGAAGAGTAAAAGTCCATCGAACCCCTATCAGAACCCATGTGATATTAAATTTTGTCATTCGACCCTTTTCGATTATCTTTCTTAAGTCAAGAACTACTTAAATTAGGTGAACACTTTGCATATATGTGAGCTGAATATTAGCAGTGAATGATACGAATGATATATCAGCTCCTTTAAATATTATATCCAAAAGTATAATTGAAGTTAATATTTTTAAAATCTTAAAAGAAATATTAATTTATTAATTATCAATGAATCATAACCTCATACATTAAATCAGTTTGCTTCGAGGAGCTCACATTCAAAGCACGTGTTATGGGTTGTCTTTGTTTGGAGCAAATGGCAGCAAATAAAAGCCTTTGAAATAGACTGTAATTAAGAAATATGTCAATAACGGTTCATATCCGTTAAACACTAAATAAGTGACAATGGTAGTTTAGACAGAGAATATTGGAAAACTATGAGAAATTGGAGATTTTCAAGTCCGACATTTTCTAAAAGGAAGGGATCACTTGACAATGGTTGTGTTGATAATGATAATGAATTTTTAAATAAATATGAAAAAAATCTTAAAAAAAAAAAACTGTATAGTTATGTTCTTCTACTTAAGAATTGATGGTAATTCAAATTTCATATAATTTCATCATCGTTTGATAGTTCATCAAAGACCGTCAAATTATAACCGTTGTAATTGAATAAAATTTTGATGGTCCTTAATGGAGTATCAAATAATAATAAAATTACATAAAATTTGAATCACCATCAATCTATAAGTAGAACAACATATCCATAATATTTTTTTTTATTATTTTCAAGATTATTTTAATATTTATTTAAAAATTTATTATCAAAATTATCAAAATAACTCATTATCAAGTGATCCCACCTTTTCTAAATTTGAATATGCATGCATCCACTTATTTTCGGCAATTTGACAATTTTTAGAACAATTTGTCTGCTTTTACCGACAAAAATCACCATCTAAAACCAGGTCTAAAATCTAAAAGTTCGTCAAAAACAGGTATCTGCTTCAAATTGTCTACTTTGCTATAACAGGAAGTTACGTTTTTCTGAAACGTGCACTAACCAAAAATGACTGCATTCCTTTAACTAACTATATACCCGCGTGTTTTAGCAGACTTTTTTATTTAAATATTAAAACATTATAAGATAAAAAAATCACATTTATCTAATATTAAATTATAAATTCACCAAATTATAGAGAAAACCTATAATAAATACTATATTTAATTTTGGATGAGATTTTTGCACAATATGAGTTAATGATTCATGATTTTTATGGCAAGAAAAGTAAATTATTCTAACATATATTATCACCATTAATTTCTTACCAAATATGCACAAGGTTGCTAAATAAAAAATAATAATATTATGGAAATAATAGTATATAAGGGAAAGAAATGGAGAGAAAGAGTTGATCAATGGACGCGATCACATACGTTCGATCAACCAAAATAAATATTATTCGTCTAATTGAGGGATAAAATGGGTATATTAAAAAATTACCATGACAAAAAATGGACCCTCCAATTTTTAGATGCTTTATATAATAGTATAGATTTGAGAAGTCACACACATCGTTACTTAATCTATACAATTATATAAAGCAGCTAAGAATTGGACGAGTTCATTTTTTATTATTTCCTTCAAAATTTTATATCTCAAAATATCCTTCATCTAATGATTTACATTAATTTTGACTAATCAGACAAACACAATAGCGTCAATTATTTTGTATTCCTCTCCATTTCTTTGCCATATAAAAGGAAGGAAATTAAAGATTGAGAGAAATTATACGAGATTATATCTGATATAACATTTGTAATTGATCTTTTCCATATTAGAATGACGTATATATTATCATGTGATATTTTTCTAAATCTAAATAAAAAAATTCGCTGTAACGCGCAGGTACACAGCTAGTCATTAATGAAATGCCATATTTCTGATATTCATTTAAGTGATATACCGCACCATGATGTGGATATATGTCGCCACAGAAAATCTACACTAACACAATCTTACTGGTCACTGCCTCACTGGTCAGTTCAGTGAAAAAAAAAATGTGTGGGACACATCATTTCATACGAGTCATTAAGCGTCTTTGACCCGAACTTCTTTGTGGATAAACTATTTTTATATTACTACCCTGCCTTTTTCTTTATTCCTTCTTTGACCGTATTAATCCATTAATTTGTTTGTCTAATTCCTGTCTGGTTTTCGTCTCCTCAATAAATTCTTCTTTAAATTAACAACACGATTTGCACCTTCACATGGGTAAGCAAGGATGCAAGATTTCTGTATTATCATGAATTATCACATCAAAACGCAATGACAAGGATTCTCGATCTTTGGACGTCTTATCCCTAATAATGAGCAATTTCTTACTCAATCATGAAGAATAAGAAAAGTGTAATATTCTTTCTTGAAGAAGAAACAAAGTAATATATTAATAAATTACGCCAGTTCTGCCACAATTTTTCTTTTAATTTTGTCTAATGTAACTTGATGAAAAATAGATGTAATGTTTCATACACAGGTGACTAAATTGAGGCAAAAGCTGTTTTTCTTTTCTTTCTAATATTTTAGTTTTTTTTTACCTAGCTAGGCGAGACAAAATAAAACACAAAACACACGCACAAGTAGATTTTTTTTTCCTTTTCTTTGTGGATATTTCTAGCCCATATATGTTTAAATTATCTGGTGGCATCTAAGTCAATAATAGCTGTTGCATTTAAAAATATATATGAAGTCAAAGCTTAATTGATAATCAAAGATGGAATTGTTTTGTTGCAACTTGCAAATAAGTTATTGTTGTGTGGACGCTCTCACTGTAGTTTCTATATTGTTAGGAGATTGTGGGCCCCAAATGTTGCTGAGTTATATTAATTCTTATTATCGTTTAATTTTATTTGTTTATATTATGACTGGGCAATTGCACAGTTCAACTGCATTTATTTTTTTAATTATAAGTATATCGGTTTTCTATATTCAATTGTTCAAGTATCTAGATTAATTCACAATTTTTTATGGTGCATGCCTATTTGCATAGTTTGGCGAATTGCTCAATAAAAGCATAAAGGCACACTGATATTGTCAAATAACCCCACTTTGGTTACAAAATAAAGTCAACTGAAATTAAACTTTCTAGATCAAAGAACATTGGTTTTCAACATTTACTTGGAAGAAATATGTACTTGTTGATTAATTTGTAAAGTTCCATTACACCAAACTTCATTTGATTTGTATTAGGTAAACAACAATTCTATAGCTTGTGAACTTTAGGTAACTATCATCACCTAATATAGTCTTACCTATTAAGTTTAAAGAGGTAGAATACGTACATTATAATTGAGTAATTGACTTTTGTGATATTTGCTTTCTTAGTGTTCTTGAAAATGTGCTTCCATGCAACTAAATAATATAGTAGGCGTAGATCCTAAAAACAAGAAATTAATTTCGACCTATAATGTAGTTCAGAATAAAAAAATTGACCTCTGAGACAAAATTATTGAAAGGTATATATATACTATTGACCTCTGAGATAAAATTATTGAAAGGTATATATATACTAGAGGTGGTAATCGGGCGGGTTGGGCGGGTTCGGGTCGGGTCATCTAATGTTGGGTTATTTCGGATTTTGGGATTTTGGGTCGTCATCTAGTGTCGGGATTTCGGGTCGGGTTGGTTATCGGGTCATCTAGTGTCGACTTATTTTGATTCCGGATCGTCAAGTCGGGTTGGTTATCGGATCATCTTAGGTCGGGTCGAGTCGGGTCGGTTATCGGATCATCTAGTATCAGAACATTTCAATTGAATTATGCAGGTTTGAGTTATGCAGGTTTCACCTTAATTTCAATTGAATTAAACTCTTTTGTATTTATCTTCTCAATGCTCAATTCATCGTTATCTATACAATATAAGTTTCATTTGAAAAATATGTTGAATTATTGATAGAAAAATATTTGATAGATATCATAGTTAATATTATAATTAATATTAACTTTATTATTTAAATTAAATAAGTTAATATTCATAATAATAATTAAATTATTCAACTTATTTGATATTTGCACGGGACCCACATAGGTCACGTCTGAGTCTCCAAGAGCGTGAGCTGGAATCTGGAGATAATGTTTTCATAATTCATTCAAAGTCTAATCACAATTATGAAAATTTTACTGTCGGGTCATATCAGGTCGGGTCGGGTCAGGTATCAGGTCATCTAGTGTCGGATCATTTTGGGTCTTGAGTCGTATCAGGTCGGGTCGGGTCGGATATCGGGTCATCTAGTGTCAGGTCATTTTGGGTTTTGGGTCATATCAGGTCAGGTCGGGTCGGGTATCGGGTCATTTCGTGTTTTTGGTCGTACCAGGTCGGGTTGGGTTGAGTATCAGGTCATCTAGTGTTGGGTCATTTTTGGTTTCGTGTCGTATCAGGTCGGGTCGGGTTGGGTATCGGATCGTTCAGTATCGGATTATTTCGGGTTATGGATCGTATCAAATCAAAGCAGATCGGACGGATTTCTCAGATCGGGTCGGATTCCGCCACCTCTAAATTATATACTGATTACTCAACGATTAATTTAATGTCTATATATAATCAAGATTCGAAACCATGGATAGCATGCATGGTCAGTTGGTGCAAGACATGACACTTTTCAAGAGGGTAACGAACAATTCCTCATTGAGATGATAAAATAACGAAATATGATCAGAAAAAAAAAATTGTCCCGCATCATGATCAGGGATATTTTTGTCCATATATCTTTTCTTGTTCTTTTTAATAGTAATAATAATTATTATTACTACTACTAATATTATTTTATTATTACTACTACTATTTTATTTTGGCGGTTTAGGGGGGTTAGGTGAGTGAGTTGAAATTAGCAGCAAAAGCTAGCTAGCTCTTTTCGTTTCAAACGGCAGGGTTTGGGTCGGCGTCCATGCATGGGCCTAATTTTTGGGCTTTTTGCAATGACAGGCTAAATATATATAGATGAATTAGTGCTATATATAATGGGGCCGTACATCGATCCTACAAAAAATATATATATATATTTCGTCAGCCCTGCTCTCTGAGTTGTTGCACCACTATATGTGGGTGTGGCGTGCAAGGGCATTATCTATTAAACACAAAAATTGTTCTTAGTGCATGCATCTCATTGTTTAATTAGTACCACACTATGCAAATGCAATGATAAGATGGGTAAATTCTTTTTTTCTTTCAAAAGAACTTTCTTCTGGGAATATTTATAGACGAGAAAAGCAAAGATATGGGAGAAGATGCAAGGAATTATTATCATGGTTCAATCACTCTCAACCCCCACTTGTTGCTACCTTCCTCTTATCCAATGCTAGTCATGGATCAAAAGTTCTTCATATTCATACTATGTCTCAATCAAACCTCAGTAGCTACACTTATCCAACTTCCCCACCCCCAAAGCCCCATCTCCCTTACACGTGGCTATACCGGACATCGCATATGTGGTAAGAGCAGAAATTAATGTAGTTTATTTTGGCTGCTAAAAAATCCAAAACCTATACATTCTAAGCTTATGTCAAAGTCCACAAGAGGAAGCAAAGTACACAATGGCATTACAGCACCAAACATATTTTATTCATTTGTTAAGTGCTTTTATTCCCTCCTTTATCATTGCTTCTGGTCATGTATAGGATGATGGAGCTGTGTGATCATCGAAACTTCAAGCGAATTTGTCGGAAGTGGAAGTAAAAGCCGTGTTTATGACAAAAGCTTCATTTGAATTCAAAAAGGGCATGCATATATGGAGCTTGCTATGTAATTTTTTAGAACATTTTTATTCATACTTTATTAGTTAGATCTAGGTGTACGCTTGAATCACACAATGCAATTGTTAAAATAATGAGAAACTAAATGTGACATCAAATTGGACTATTGAACTAGCTAATGGCAAATTAAAACAGTGTCTGCAAGTTCAGAGTTTGTACACTACTTTATGTCAAATAACAGATCCTGTGCCAAATTACGTACATTCTTATCATATTTACATTTCTCTAGCTAGTCAAAAACAGTAGCTGACTAGCTAGCTGGCTATCAAAAGACCAAAATTTCAATCAAAAGATGAACTCTATAAGTATTTATGTTATATTTTCTTTGCGGATGAAATATTCAAATTACTTCCAAGCAATCTTCCACTACTGCTAGAAAGTCTAATTATGGTTGTTCTTCTCTTCTAGTTTGTTATAACCTTTAAAGTCATTTGAGGTAGGTCAACTATGTAGGATATGAAATCAGCTCAGTTAATTTGTGGACTAGCTAATTTCTTTTGAATGGCATGATGCATGCACCAAAATTTCCTCATATAATTCAAATCATAAAAAATGAAAATCGAATCACATGCAATTGTGTGTAAGAAAGGGACAGGCACCACGCTAGCTCTTAGAACCTAGTTTGCGAAAAGGTGGCAAATGACTGATAGATACGAAAAATATTAGACTGTGTGTAAGTGTTTTACTCAAGGAATGGTTAACTTTTGAGAGAGAGGTGTAAAAAGGGGATATATATGCATGGCAAATCGATTTTGAATGTTTAAGTATTGATCACTTTGACTGCTTTAGATTCATGAGCTTAAATTAAGGAGGGATATAAAGTTTTAGTAGATGGCAAGAAAATGCAATTGACACGCTAAAAAGGTTGGTCCGCGTGCTGCTTGTTGCTCTAAAACGTAAAACTCTGTCAAAACTTGAAAACAGATGGCAAGTTTGTGTAGACCCACATAGAGGAAAAATTCTAAATTAATTAAAGGTAATATATATATATATATAATAGAAGAGGATAAGCAAATCGATCGTGCCATCCGTAGCGAGCTTGTAGACCCTTTTATCTAAGGCATTTATAGACAAATTATATTTTAATATTAATATTAGCAAAGATTTAAAAAGCTCAAATAGTCAAATTTGATATAGATACATATTGTTCGGCCCGGTTCAAATTTAATGTAATAGCAATATTCGGCCTTAATTTTAGGCCTCATTTACGTTGGGCTTAAATGTTTCTTTTTCTTTTTAGCAATGTTGATTTTTTTCTTCGCATCGGAATTCGGAAACGTTTTAGATTTTTTTTTTTTTTTGGTAATGCAGATTTTGGCTTCTGTAATTGCGGCAATTAATTCATGCTAATCAGGCAGAGTTGAATGCCTTTAAATATTGTCATGAAATTGACTCAATTCAGCATAACTTTCCATGCTATTAAAATATCTATCTCAATGAAAACTTGACTCATCCTATATCATACTTTTGTAAATATAATACGAACTAAAATTTCAAACGTTAAGATATGATACGTTTCTTAAATACTGTTAATATCTTATGTGTGTTGCTACGAGATGTCTTTTAAAAATATAAAAATTCATATTTTTAGATGAAAAAAAAAAAAAATAAAAAATAAAGATAATTTAACAATTAATATAAATTCTAATAATGAATACGAATTAATGTGGAATAAATACAGAATTGAGAGGAAAGTTGAAATTCATAATGTAGAGAAAGTTAACATTCAAATTGATAGTAATTTAAGGAAAAAATAAAATAAATTAAAGAAATTATACTCCTTTTATATAGCATCTTCTGTAACAAAACAATCATAAAGATGATAACATTATTTAAATATTAATAGCTTCATCTAATGATTAATATTAATTCTGAAAATTTAATAAAAAATTTGAATCGTTATAGAATCATGACATTTATATATTTAATAAGAAGTAGATATAGAAATAGAGATATTTCGTATACACAGAACTACAAGTAACACACTACTGGCGTAAGTAGCAGAACAGAGGTAGCTCTGATCTCGATTTGTACTCATGCATTCTTCATATGTTCATAATTTCATTTACATATATCCACGAAACAAATAGAACAGAAACTTATATAATATAATCCACTCCATATACTTCAAAATTTATAATTCGGCCTCTTTTTTGTATCTCCACTTGAATGGCTGTTGAAATGAAATTGCAATTATTTGTATGATCATCAGTGGAGGCAGAAAGGTAAGATGTTGATTTCTGATGCTTAGAATTCAAAAAACCTACATTGATTAATTTCAACTTACTAGGCCATGCATCAGCAACGGCAAAAATATCACAGCTAGCTACCTAGGCCACTTTTTTTATTCTATAGTGGAATTGGATATGGCGAATTGGCGATAGACACGACTGTGCAAGCCTAAAGTTAACATATAATTGCATGAAGGATATCTTTTGTATTTATGCTTAGATACCCACTATATTTTGTAATCTCTTTCTTTAATTAATTAGTTAAATAATAATCATGTACTCGTTTACTTGTAATGCTAATTAGTTGAAGTCTATTATCTTATGCTTCTGCCAGTATGCCAGTTAATTATGAGAGAGAGAGTAAGTTGTACCTACCTGCGTGTTAAGCAACTGTATAAACACTTGAGCACAGGAGCAGATTCAGGATTTTGATTAGGAGGGCAATTATCGGATTGTAATGACTTATCGGTTCAAATTTATTAATTAATCGGGTATTAAATAAAAAAATTAATAATTTATATATATATATATACTTAACTAATAAATTTTTTACTAAAATAATAACATTTTATATATTAAAATAACAATAAAATAAAACTCAAAGTAATAAATAATCAAGTTGATGAAGAAAGTTTTCATCTAAAGAACTTTATATTTTGATATTTTTACATAACTATTTCATTATGCACGGTATTAAATATATTTTTCTCAATAAAAATAACTAGACAATTCAAAAGGCAAAAAAAATTTTAAGAGAGAAACATTATCAAAAATATTACTGAAAAATATTATTTTTCAAAATTCAGAAGCACACCTGGTCCGCCCCTTGGGCAGTATTTCTGTTATTTAATTACAGGTCCTGCCCTCTGTGTCTCGTATTTGTTTTGCTCCATTTAACATGCTTCAGATAAATTAATATTTACTTTTGAATAGAAGTGCCATTATAATTACTTCCCATGTGCTGCAGCTCAGCAATACATAATCTATACATCATAGCATTTTCAGTTACTTAACAGTACTTCAAACTGTCAGTACAAGTGTACAACAGTGAATGTACTGATTCTGGCAAAAGGAACACAACAAAATATTTAGACATCAGCATTTTACTCTGCACACGTGTAGTTAGGCAGTTAGGTAAGTGTGGAAGGCTGCACATGAGCTGAAAGAGACGAGCATTACATTTACAGTCTTCATATATGTATATATATAGAGGGCGAGAGTAAAGATATCATGAACTTAAATTTACAGAGGTCTTTCGTGAACTTAATTCAAAAAATATATCAAATTATCTCTAAATTTTAATTTATCATGCTCATTAAATTATTTATATGAAAATCTTGTGTAATGCAAAAATTTAAAGTGTCTTGAGATTTTTAAGTCTTATTTTTTTAATTTTTGAAAATCAACTCCAAAAATAATAATAATATATTCAATACTTGAAAATTATTTTAAAAAATTAAAACAGTGACTTAAAAATCTCTAAACACTCTATTTTTTTTTTGCATCTCACGAGATTTTCATATAAAGAATTTAATGAGAAAGATAAATTAAAATTTGGAGATGATTAATATACTTTTTGAGTTAAACTCACAGTATCTTTACTCATATATATAGTAAAATTAATATATTTCTAAAGCACGAAGCTCTTTTATTATCCTAACTCAAAAAGTATTATATTAAATAATTTTTAAATTTTAATTTTTCATTCTTGTTAAATTTTTCATATTGAAATCTTATAGGGTACAAAAATTTGGGATGTTTCGAGTTTTCTAAGTTATTACTTTTAATTTTTAAAATAATATACAAATATTAAATATTTTATTATTATTTTTAGAATTGATTTTTAAAAATTTAAAAGAGTGACTTAGAAAACACCCCAAATTTTTATATATCCCAAAAAAAAATTATATGAAGAATTTAATAAGAGTGATAAATAAAAATTTAAAAATTATTTGATATATTTTTTAGTTAGTTTTATGAATGAGCTCTATGCTCCTAGGAGCATGTTAGTTTTACTCTCTCTCTTTATATATATAGATAGAGAAAGAGTAAAACTAGCGTGCTCCTAGGAGCACGGAGCCCCTCCGTGATGCTAGATCAAAAAATATATCAAATAATTTTTAAATTTTAATTTATCATTCTCATTAAATTTTTCATATTGAAATCTTATGAGGTATAAAAATTTGGGGTGTTTTAAATTTTCTAAATTATTCTTTTTAATTTTTAAAAATAATGTACAAATATTTAATATTTTTTTTTTTTTTAGAGTTGATTTTCAAAAATTAAAAAGAGTGACTTAGAAAATTTAAAACATTTTAAATTTTTGTATTTCATAAGATTTTAATATGAAGAATTTAATAAGAATGATAAATTAAAATTTAGAGATTATTATATATTTTTTGAGCTAGAATTTAAGGGTCGTGATATATATAAAAGTGATATGTGATGTCCCAAAAGGTAATTACTACGCATGATGGGTATGTAACGGATTTTGACAGGGAATTGCGTAAGGAAGGAATCAATTGACATGAGACAGCCTTTCATCATTTTCCTTGGTGAAGAGGTTAGTTAATTTGGACTTCGGCGTGTTTGACTGATGGAGAGGAGAAATAGAAGGAGAATTCAGGATATGATTAGAAACAGGAGGAACGATTTGAATCTGCAACAAATACCAACCACTTTATACATTCATATATTTTATGGGAATGTTTCACCAACGTGCATCTATCTATTGACCCGATATTTGTGTGACGCTGTACCGAACTTAATTTGTTTGTATATGATCTCCATCCCAAATGAGACGAGAATATTTTTGTTTATAATATCACACAATTTTATATTATTGGAGATTATATAACATACACTAGCCCAGAATGTATACTTTTCGTGGTTAATTTGTGTTTTATCCAATAGACTAATTAAGAGTTTTTTGTTATTTAGCGTGAGTAAAATGTTCTTCACCTCACCTCCGGACTGTATTTTGCATATGACCTAGGAAGGATGAATAATCTTAGAAATTAGTTTAATGATTTTTTTTACTGTAATTATTACATATCAGTAAACAAGAATAAATCTACGGTGAGTTTAAACTCACATAAGATTTTCGTGAGTTTAGCTCAAAAAATATATCAAATAATTTCTAAATTTTGATTTTTCAATCTCATTAAATTCTTCATATTAAAATCTTATGGGATATAAAATTTGAGATGTTTTAAGTTTTTTAAGTCTCTCTTTTTAATTTTTGAAAAAAAAATATACAAACATTATATTTTACTATTATTTTTAAAGCTGATTTTCAAAAATTGAAAAGAATGACTTAGAAAACTCGAAACATCTCAAATTTTTGTACCCCATAAGATTTCAATATGAAGAATTTAATGAGAGTGAAAAATTAAAATTTGGACATCATTTGATTTATTTTTTGAGCTAAGCTCACGGAGGTCTTCCGTGAGCTTAAATTCACCGTAGATTTACTCCGGTAAACAATACAATATTAACACGACCAATTCTCCAATTCTAAACTGATTGGAGTCTAGTTAATTTATATGGCAGGTTTAGAAAACTATTTGTGACTCTACGGTAACGTAGTAATCAAACAATGTATTTTTTTTTTAAGAAGGGATTGGTTGACAATGGGTTATTTTGACAACCTTGACAATGAACCTCTAAAAAAATATAAAAAATATAAAAAAATAAAAATGAAAAAAAATTATATATATATTTTTCTACATTTAGATTGATAGTCATTCAAATTTCATACAATTTCATTATCGTTTGATAGTCCATCAAAAATCATCAAATTTTCATACAATTTGCAACGGTTACAATTTAACGGACTTTGATGGACTATCAAACGGTAATGAAATTGCATGAAATTTGAATGACCATCAATCTAAAAGTATTAGAACATATATATATAATTTTTTTATTTTTAAGATTTTATTTATATTTATTTAGATATTCATCGTCAAGGTTGTCAAAATATTCCATTGTCAATGTATCCCCAATTTATTTATTTTTTTCAATAAAACGATGTTTACGGCTAATTCTCCGTCCGGCCCATCAACAATCTAATTATGAGATAATTAAGCTCTGGGAAAACACTACTGCAGTATGGCCTTAAAAGGCCCAGAATATTATCATTGTAGGTACCAAAACGCTGTTATAGCCCATAGTGCTTTTATTTAAGTTTCGCAATATTTCCGACTCGAGCGGATATGGCCCGTGATGATTTAATACGGATAGGGTGTACATGAGTTTTTATGAAAATTTAAATTCATGATTTTTTATGATGTATGGTTAGTAACACCACCTTATCATTAAAATCGCGGATTTAAACCTCAGCAAATTCTAAGAAACCAACGCACACAGGCACTGGGTTTTCAGTTAAAAAAAGGCAAGCTGTTCAAAACATGATTTGGTTTTAACTTCTTATATGTTTTTCCGAAGTCTATTTTTTATTCAAATGATTTCTCTGACAGGATTTTTGTATTTTGGAGTCAGAACTTGAATGTTAAATACATGATGCGGAAAATGATGATGAGTTTTCACAACTAAATAAAATGGTGATCTTGCTAAAAAAGCTAGCTGTCAAGAGAGAGCATGGCGATTGATAACAACGAGATCAGTTGTGAAGATGTGCAGATAGTGACTTCAACTGGACAGAGGATATCTGCCGATTCATTTCTCCTGGTAGATATTCAAACTCATTGTTCTTTGCGGAATTGGAAACTTATCAAAATTCAATCCAAGTTTAACAGATTAAAAAAAAAATTTGCTAACTCACTCGTAATCTACTAATTCATATATTTTTTATATACGAATTTTTACAGGTTGTATTAGCTAGACGGATTGTTATTTTAATTAAATAATATATTATATATTTTTATTAATATTAGAAAATATATATTTTATTAATGATATCACAATTCAAAGATAAGAAAAATTAAAAATACGAAAATTAATAATTACTTTATATTAATTATGAATAATAAATTAAAAAATTATATATTTTTATATTTTATAAAAGATAAATATAAGAAATAATTAATATTATAAAGAAATTGATATATAACATCTAAAAAATAATAAAAATTACATGATAATAATTAAAATATAATATAAATTTTTAACTCTTAAATAATTATTCTATTGATCACCAGTACATTATAAATATAATATTTAAAAAATATATTATATATGATTATGTGGTCGATTCTTGGTGAGATGAGTTTCTAAAAGTAAACTCATAACCGAACCCAATAAATCAGGTTGGTCAAAATTATAACTCATATCCAACCCGGTAACTTCTCAACTTGACAAAAAACAAATCGGATCGGATTTGCCCCTCCCGATTCACATAATAAATATCAATGTTAATTATAATATTAATAATCTAACATATATTTGTATCTATACTATATTACAAACAAGTAAGGACTTAACTCTCCAATAATGTTGTGAATTTTTGAATGACCAAAATATCCATATCTCCGATTCATATTTTGACAAAATATTTTTTTCCTCTATTATATTTGCTATTTTTAACCATATATTAAAAGAAGGTCTAAACAAAAAAGTTATACATCAAATAAATTAAACATAAATTATTATTAAGTAAATAAAAAAGTATCTACCGTACAACCTTATCCAAAAAAGAAAACTATTGTATTTTGTAATCTTTTTTTTATTAAATAATAAATGATTTTATTAAAATTTAAAATTTTTTGGATTGATTTAGATATAAATTATATTTAAGTGAAATTATACTATATATAATTATTTTTAAAATTAAAATGCTCAACAGACGGAATTTTTATTTTGAAATTATACTTTTTTGTTTTGTTACAAAGCGGAGACTCGCTAATTCGCCAATTAAACCTGTAGAAGGATAGATCAAAATTTTTTTGTGGACTCACAATAAAAATTAATCAGAATGATAAAAAAAAACAGAATTGTTTGGTTTCTTTAACAAATGACCGGAATTTCTTGCCTGACGAAAAATATTTTTTTTAATATTAATATATTATTTTATTTTTTCTTACTTTTTATTCTTATTATGGCCTTTTATTATTTCTTTCATAATATATAATAATAACCTATATGCTTTTGCATTAGAAATTGTTCATGCAAATATCATAAAAGAATATTAATATCTAGCCAAAAACTTTCTATGTAAAATATTATTTTTTTCAATTTGATGTTGTTTATTAATCTGATATTTTATTTATTTAAGTAGATAGATTCCATATTCTTGTAGGAGTTTGTTTTTTTTTTTTTGCACTTTTCTGCACAACTTATTTCATATGAGGTTGTATATGGTCTAACAAAGACAATTTAGTATGTTGTCTTCTTTGTTTTAGTTATTGCTTAAATGAGTTGTAGATTTGGCTCCTATGTCTTGCTTTTTAGATAATTTGTACTTAAGTTTGAGAATAACATAATAAAAAAATAGGATTAATGTGTTGTAATAAAATGTTAAACCTTTTACTTTCTAAATTAATGTTTTAATACTGTACAGATAAGATAAATAAATAAATATATATATATATATATATATATATATTATTGACACCCACGTTAACCCACGTTAGTGGGGTAAAATTGTCTAATTGATTCTGTCCGTATCGGATCAAATTGACTCTGCCCATAGCCGCAAGCATTTCCGACCTAAACTGAATCGGATGTCGGCTGTACTCCCGAGTCTCAGCTCTTTCAAGTTTCAACATAATTAAGCTCTCTCCATTTCTCACTCTTTTAAAATTCTCAATTAAATATACCATCTCTGCGGCTTCAATCCATCTTTACCTGTTTTGAGTTCAGATCGCAAATCCAGAGCCTCCACTCTCCCCATTCGCCTTCGAGTTGTTCGTCGTTTCTTCATATGGTTTGGCATACGAGCGTGCCTCTCAACTGTTCGACGAAACTCCCCTGACAAGAAGATTTGTTATGTTTTTGGCCAACCCATGTAAAATATCGCGAAGTACGCAGTTTTTGCTTTCAGTTCGATATTTCTCACCAGCTAATGACCTGTCTAGACCTCATAAAAACCTTGCTGACATGTTTCAAAAACATACGGATTCAATTTCTAGAATGAGAAAGGTGCTACATCTTAATGTGTGGTCTGAATCTGTTGAAATGGAATTGGATTCACTCAACATAGACCTTAATGCATATGTACTGAACCAAGTGCTGAAAAGCTTATCTGATTCTGATGTAGCATACCACTTGTACTGGTGGGCCGAGTCAAAGCCAAATTTTTGCCATAACCACTTCACGACACAAGCACTGATCTCATTACTAACAAAAGACCAAAACTTTGGTCTTCTAACCGACTTCTTTAGGAAGAGAAAAATACACAGAGGATTCCAATTTCATCATTCTGTATACAGATTTCTCATTTCAGGCTATGTCAGAGCTGGTTTCATCAGTTTGGCAATGGAAGCCTTTGAAGAACTAAGGGAGTCAGATTGGAGTGTGATTTCTGTGGATTATAACAGGTTTATGGGTGTTTTAATTAAAAATTGTTGTTTTGATTTGCTTGAAATGTATTATGATACACTATCCAAATATGGGCTTCATTTGAGCGCTTTCACCTATTCTAGGTGGATTTCAGGATTGTGCAAGGTAAAGAGGGGTGAGTTGGTTGAGAAATTATTAGAAGACATGGATCAAATTGGGTCATTTCCTGATATCTTGGCTTGTAATATTTACATGAATTATTTATGTAAATGTAAAGGCATGAATAAGGCTTTACTTTTTCTAGAGACCATGGGCAAGAAAGGAACAAACCCTGATTTAGTCACTTACACAACAATAATCAACAGTTTGTGTGATGTCAACAGATTCACTGATGCCATACAGTTGTATGATGAAATGCTCCAGAGAGGATTTATACCAGACATAGTGACATGTGGGGCATTGGTTTTTGGCTTCTGTAATGATAGAAAGGTTGAAGAGGCATACGAGCTCCTTATGGAGATGTTAAAATTGGGTGTAAAACCAACAGTTCCTCTTTACAATGCTTTAATAAGTGGGTTCTGGAAAATGGGTCAGGTCAACAAAGCCGAAATAATCATATTGTTCATGCAACGAAATGGATGCAAACCTGACATAGTTACATACAATATTCTATTGAACCATTACTGTGACAAGGGAATGTTGGATAAAGCTGAAACGCTAATTCGTAAAATGGAAATGTGTGGCATGCACCCTGATGGATACAGTTATAACCAACTATTGAAGGGTCTATGCAAGGCTAATCAAGTAGACAAAGCATTTGCATTTTTGTCTGACCATATGGAGGTTGGTGGTTTTTGTGATGTGGTGTCCTGTAATATTCTAATTGATGCATTTTGTAAATCAAGAAAGGTACAAGCAGCATACAGGCTATTCAATGAGATGAGTTATAGAGGAATCAAACCTGATTCAGTCACTTATGCTACCATGATAAAAGGGTTCTTCACAGTTGGGCACTGTACCCTTGCAGAGGAGATGTTTGATGAAATGCCTAAGAGAGGCCTGATGCCAAGCATTACTATGTACAACGTAATGATGCATCACCTTTGTAAACGCGGCCGGTATTATCTAGCACAAAAGCTTTTTTCTGAGATGATAGAAAAAGGAATTTCTCCTGATTTGGTTTCCTATAATACTTTAATAAATGGATTTCGGTTGCACAATAACTCAAATGAGGCATTGGCCCTGTACAAGAAAATGAGGGAGATGGGTGTGAAGCCAGATGAGCTGACATTTCGCTTTTTGATAGATGGGCTCCTAAGAGATGGGAAAGCCAAAACGGCATATGAGATTTGGGAGCATATGATGGACAACGGGATTACACTTAGTAAAGAAGTTTCTGAGAGGCTAGTGAGGGCTATTAATTTGGAGAATAAATAGAGGAAACGTAACTAGAAGTTTACAAGGTTTGTCTCTTAATCTCAGGGAATTGTGGGGCTATTATTTTTTTTTTTTGAAAATATTTCCTCTATTTTCCATTTATACCTAATAGTGTTCTCGGGGATTGTCATTGCCTGGTATTAGTGAAGTTTTGACTATACAGAACCATGCATGTGTAATATTTAGATCTTGCTGTTTCAAGTCAAAATAAACCCAAGTGATGCAATTCATGGAGGAAAAAACACTGAAAAGGAAATGGGACCAGGCCTGTACAACAACAACAACAAAGCGTTTAATTCCAAATAAATTGGGGTAGGTCTTAAATAAAACCCAATCGGAAAGTATAAAATCAAAGATCTCAAATTTCAGTGATAACAATGAATATGATGAAAGAAAAAGAAAATAAATAAATAAAATAATAATAATAATAAATAAATAAATATGATGATGATAATATGCTAATAGTAATAATAATAATAATAATAGTACACTCTGGTTAAATTCTAGTAAAGTAACACTCTGATTTTCTAAAGTTAGTTCATTCATTGTGCAGCTTCTGGATGGTCAAATGACAATGATGCCCTTTCTTGAATGTGAATTATTTTTGTAATCGTAGTGAGAACTGATCCAAGTCAATATTCATTGCGATTGCATCTCAGTGTAGATACAATAGAAACAGAGTAGGGTATTAGACATCCTGTTAGCAACTTTTGCTCCTTGTAACAAGATGTAAACAAGGAGAACTAGCTGAATATAATTAATGTTCACTCATGTTCTTTTTATTATTTTATTATTGTTTGTTTCAGTTATTTGTAATACTTCAAACCTTTCTTGTGCCATAGGTGGTTACAAATCTTTATTCTCAATTAATTGTAACCAGACAATTCTTTCTAGATGAACTGTGTATTTTGTACAACTCTCAAGTAATTACTGACAAGGAGAGTAATGATCTCTAGCTAAGGATTTACGTACTACTCCCCTGCCAGCACCAGTACAAAATAGCAGTATGATATGAAACCATTGCTTGTAATTTTCAGTCCCTAGGGGGGCCATTTCAGTCCAATTAGATCTTTAAGCACTCTAAACTTGACAGTTAGAAGAAGTGTAGAACTACCAAGTGAAACCCATTATGCAAATTGTGCTTAACTGGTTGTGAAACTTTAATAGAGTTTAAGGATTGGCTTTGTAGCATATGTCGACAGGGGCTAAATCATTAGGTTGCTTACCATTAGAGCAAGCGTGCCATCTCCAAGTCAAGGATATAAATCAAGCGGGCATTTTCTCTGATCTTTCTAGAGTTTATGGTCAGTGGTGAAGACGGAATTTGCAAGGGTGATTACACTCTTGGTCTGAGATCCAGTACGAGCTTGCATGGGAGAGGCACAGGCAGCTCCAACCTGAAGACATGTTGGTCATTGGAAGGAGAACAAGTTAGATGTCAAGTTCAGATACAAGTATGTCTCAGCTATAACAAGCAGGGGCGGAGCCTGCTTCCTTCTTCTTCTTTTTTTGAAGCAGTAGGTGATTTGCCAACTGTGTTGATGTCATTAAAAAAAAATTATAGATTTAAAGAGTTTTCGAAACTCATGCGGAGCCAGCTTCTTTGTGTGGGTCAAAATTCCAAAGAGATTCCCGCAGGGCGCAGCACTGCTACTGGAAATCTTCTTCCAGTATTAACTTGTTCAGCACGCACATCATAAAAACAGAATGGGTGCATCCAAGTTTTACTGTGCAACTAATATAGTACATCCAAATGTTCCAAAATTTAAACTATTAAATTTGAGAAGAATATAATTGCCATCATACAATAAATAGCTTTAATTCGGTATTATGTTTTTTAAATGTTTAAGAGATATATCATAGTTCATATCATCATTAATACCAACTTTATTATTTAAGTTAGTTGTTTTATTATTTATATTAGTGATTTTATCATTCAATTTAAATACCATTAATTTGAATAATAAAATACTATACAAGATAAATTGCATTATAAAATCGTTAACATAAATAATGAAGTTAACATCAACGATTATATCTATATATCAACTCAGCCTCTCTTTTTTTTACTCGGAACATTTCTACGTTTATCCTTCAAAAGCTTCAGAAAGGTACGCACTAGTATAGCCTTACTTTCAGTTCCACCTATTATTTAGATCTACTACCATAAAGACCTTTTACAGAAACCAGGATTATCTCCACTTGAATTTGAGTTGATATAAACATGAATAGAGGAACAAAAAAAATGGGAAATTGTGACAACTTCCTGAAACTTACATGAGATTGTCTAGCAAGTGTTTTAAACAGTGAAACCTTGAAACAGAAGAAAATAAAGGAAAAACAATATTGTCTTCATGTTTGCTATGCCTTAAGATGCCTCAAGGAGAGAGACTGCTAAAATCAAAATTGTCTTCAGGCAAGTCAGATGATAGTGGTCCCAAAATTCCATCAGAACTAAAACTCAATCCGCCCTGAAAATAAAATAATGTTATTTTCTATGATACAGAAAATGAGAGATATTGATTGAAGTTTTGGAAAAAAAAATCACATCCTTGAGAGTTGTTTAATATAATTCTGTTCTTCTGGATCAGCATGCCTTAATTTTTACAACAGGTGCATGGAAAGAAGTCTAGAGGAGCATCCTTGCTAAATAGTCTCAATATAATTATACAAGGAACAGAATGGCAGATATAAATAGTACCTCAGGTTGAAACCTGAGCATGTCAGCCCGGGCCATTGCCTCAGCTTGTGCAATTCTCTGCCTGAATATCTGAGCCATCTCATCAGCCTTTATGAAAGACAAAAAAAAAATGATTAATATTTAATGCAGCATAGAGCAACGCATGTCAGACAGATTGGAAAGGACAAGAGAGAGACCTTTTCAAAGACAATCTCTGGGTTTCGAATCATGTCACCTGGCGTCGGTTCAAGCTTCTTCGTAGAGAGACTCACCCGGCCTCTTTCACGGTCGTGACTCAAAATCATAACCTTCAGATCAAAATACACAAGATAAGAATATGGTTTGTTGAAAAAAATAAGGTTAAATTTGAATTGATTGATTCAACTATTTTGCAACATAACGGCAACCCTTAAAATATATTAAAAAAAACACCAAAATTATAAAGAAAGTAGAATTACAAGTTGAGTCTTTCTCTGTTCAGACAGTTGCAGTTAATTAAATGTCCGTCTCCTTAACAAATAAAAGAAAATATGCATGGTAACCATCTGTTTTAAAAGATTTTGAGTACCTTGAGGGAGTCACCAGGTTGTAAAACAGTAGAAACGTCAGCAACCCTGTCATGACTAATCTGACTGACATGCAAGAGACCATTAATACCACCAATGTCAATAAAAGCACCATAAGGCTTGATGCTCTCGACAGTTCCCAACACAACCGAACCAATGCCGAGCTGTGCTTGGCTGTCAGCCATGGCCTTGCGGTTGCTGAGCACAAGTCTAGTCTGATCCTCATCCACTTCCACTATTTTGAGCGGTAGCTCCACATCTATTAGGTCTTCAACATCCACTTCTTTCTGAAACATGCATTAATCTTGCTTAAGGCATTTTTTTAGAATAGTTATTTATCTTAACACAAAGCCGAGCTTTCAACATGACTCTGTGGAGTTTTCCTTTGCTTGTCTATGTTCACTGAACTTTATGCAGGACTGAGGTTCTATCTACTATTGCTTACATATCTAGCTCTGGGCAAAAATCCTTGAAAACAGCAGATTTATCTGGTACAACTCCAGTTTGTTCCTATACTTATTCATCATCTTAGATGTTCTGGTGTTCAAAGGTGTCAATCGTTGGTTTGATCAATTTATCAAGTTGTGTCATTCCAAAGTTTTCAATGCCATAGCATCAAGGGACTATCAGGATATAAATGGTAATGTTACTGTTTTTATGGTCTTTTCAGGGTTCATCAATGTATTGGTGACTGCTCTAACAACCTCAAGTTCCCATATTTTGTTTGGAACGAACTAACTACCAAGATGATTAAAACAGTGGCAGATCCAGCATGTTTTGTAAGTCTGGGCACAATTAATAGGTAGGTTTTAGATTTTTTAAATATTTAAATATGATTCAATTAAGCATAGGCACTCATATAATTTGTATCTATATTCTTTTTAATCACAGAAAAAGCTTTTACAACTTTATACATAAACTTTTTAGGGTGTGTTTGGATGGTGTAGAATAGCACTGTTCTAGGAATAGCAGTACTGTTCTCGGGTTAGCAACCATCCAAACACAAAATTGAAATCGAGAATAGCAGCAGAACAGTGCTAATCCGCTAACCCATAGAAAACGTTGGGTTAGCGGATTAGCGTCCATGAGGGTAGTAAAAATAATAAGAAATTAATTTTTTTCTTTTATATTAGTATGAAGTAGTATTAGATAATAATTATTATTAAATAAAATACTAAAAAATAATTAATTATTTTAACTATTCTCTCCATTGTTCTCAAGTTACCATCCAAACAACATTTTACTAACCCGAAATAATAAAAAATAGCATTGTTCTCACATTTCCCGAAATATCACTAACCTCACACTATTCTCAACTACTAACCCAAACAGTATTATTCTTTCACTAATCCTTTCACCATCCAAACACACCCTTAAAAAATCAAGCCTGGGCATTGGCCTATGCTTGCCACTACACAGATACGCCCCTGGATTAAAACCTAGGTAAAGAAGCATCAATATCTGAATGATTTGCTAGATATTTGACCAAAGAGAAATTTGAAGCGAGTCAGAGAAGCAAACCATTGAAATCTGAGAGAAAGGAATGAAGCCAGTAAGGCCTTCCACAATGACTGTAACACCTCCAGCATTTCCTCCTGTAACCTGTGCCAACAAAAATTAATGTCAAACAACCACTATGAACCCAAATGCAAAAAAAAAAAAAAAAAAAAAGTTTCACTGGTATGGTACCAGTCTAATATCTCATCGACAATAAAAAGTAGCATTTTATTCAAATTTTTTAAATTATAATACTGACAGTCATCTGAGGCTCTGAACAGTACTAACACAGGCTTGGTATAGCTGATACATACTTGATACTTGTACCTGAACTTGACAACTAACTGGTACTCACTTTACCAATGATTGGTACATCTTCAGCTTGGAGCTGCCTGCACCTCTCCCATGCAAGCTCATATTGAATCTCTTGTAGACTAACAGTATAAGCACCCTCACCAGTTCTGTCTTTACCACTGACCATAAACTCTCCAGAAAAACCAGGGAAAATGCCTGCTTCATTCATATCCTTGACTTGGAGAAGGCATGCTTGCTCTAATGGTAAGTAAGCAAGTGATTTTGACCCTATGTCGACAAATGCTCCATCCTCTCGCACCATGTATACCAGGCCATTAACCTGTACAGAACAATGCTTTACTCTATCAAAGTTTCACAAGCATTAACAATTAGCATAACATGTCGACTAGACGCTTTTACTGCGCTTCTTCCAAGTGCCAAGTTTAGAGTGCTTAAAGATCTAATTGAACTGAAATGTCTTGCAAGCAATGATATTATATCATACCACTATTGTCTATTTGTATGTAAATTGTAACTACTGGTGCTGGCAGGACAGTAGTACCTACTCCTTAGCTAGAGATCACTTTTCCTTGTCAGTAATTACTTGATAGTTTTATACAATACACAGTTCATCTAAAAAGGATTATTCTATTACATTTAAACCACTACATGTGACAAATGAATAATTCTGAAAAGCACATCTGGAAGAAATCTCATAATATGCAGCAACCTACAATGTACTTGCCTAATAGTACAACTGTAGAAGTGCATTTAGCACAAACTGTAAGAAAATAGAGGTATTTTTTTTCTCAACTCCCCCATACAGGTATGTACAGACAAGAAATGATAGAGAGCTACAAACCGTTTCGCCGACATTGAACACCCCAACCGCATCATCCACCACATTCCCCACCACTTCCTCCCCATCCTCATCATACTCCTTCCTCTCCGGCGTGGCAACCTCTGCAACTTGTGTGGCTTCCTCCTGTGAAGGCAGCTCATCCGTTGCTCTAAAGACATTTAGAGACCTCTGGATAGCGGCCATCATGTCCTCCTCCGTGAAGGAGAGCCCCTCCATAGGGTCTCTGCGGCACCTGTAGTAGGCATCTTCGAATTGTCTCCGAATTTGCTCCCTCTCCCTCTCCACGGGTGTCATGGGGTATGTTCCCCCCAATAAAGCACCTAGTACGAATGAGTTGCATCTCCGTTTCTGGAAAGTGCGCTTTGGGAAGATGGATTTGTTGGGGGAGATAGGGAGTAGGGGATGGGGACGAAGAGGGGCGAGGCGTTGCGCCATCGACGCCATTAGAGGTGGCTTGAGAGGTTCCTAGTATAACTATGTAGTGTCTTTGCTATTAAGAGAGAGATCAGGGTGGCGTTATCGTCTTTCTTCTATCCGATTTCTATGGTAGGGGTGAACACGACACCATGAAGTACTGAAGTGTGAAATGACAGTGCACTCCTGTGTTTTCAGCAGTTTAGCCCATGGGCTTTATTTCATAACTTTTGGGCAATAGCTCAACTTGGGAATGTGAAACCAGACTTTGTCGCTCAAAGTCTCAGACAAGGCTTTCAAATTTTGGGCCTCAAGAAAATTTGATCTGGTGTTAGATTTGAGCTTCTTTCTTTAGGGACCGATCAAAAAGCACCAAGAAAGTTTGAAGTTCGTAGACACTTCTCGGATTATTGTTTAGCTAGAACTTGCTTTATTTACTACCAAGAAAAATCTAGAATTTAAAAGGAAATGGTACATTAAAGAAACCTGACTAAACAGCTTAACATTTTATTCCTTTCTAAAACTCTCCAAATAAGAAAAAGACGACCCATATGATCGGCAATGAAATATTCAAGTAAATATCTCGTTCTGTTACTTTCTCTTCGTTGTTCGTCCAAGATTAACGCAGGAATTGAAAAAAAAATGATAAATGGAAAAGAGCGCATCTTTTGCCTGGTCCATTTTTTCAAAGCACTTAATACGTGTTATGTGCTTTACCTGCCATAATACGGCATAGAACGGACATTAATTCGTTTTTTAGACCAAAATATGTCATGCATATACTGTAGCAAAAGATGCCTCAGATTGAGGCAATTGAAAGTTCTAGTAATCTATGTTTCATGTCAAAGTATGACAAAGGACGATGTACTCGATAGTCAAAGAGTGCAGCTTACAAAAAAACTAAACCAAGTTGGCCTGCTGTTAGCAATTTATTTAACATATTTCATAACCTGGTAGGTTAATTCAGATCTCAAGCCTATTCATCAGTACATATATAATAGACAAACAAATTTCTCGAATAATTAACCAGGCACTGATTATGCCGGATTATGATAATCAGTATCAGATTTCTCAAAAAACTGAGATTTTTCTCATTATGATTTAAGCACCTAAACTTTAAACCTAGCCAGAAGAACTGAGTAAATTAATTTCGAAAACAACTTGATTTTGAATGATTTCAAGAGAACTGAGTAAATTAATTGGATAACCAACTTAGATTTGAACGATTTCAAAACTCAGTACAGTAATTTTGATTTCAATCGAAATGGAAAATACTAATTAGCACAAAATTATGCAAGCTTTACCTCTCAAAACAGATTTTATTTAGACGAGGATAATTAATTTAATGCATACGTACTGGGGACAGAAAGTAACGACTTGTATCCCTTTCGCGATTGGACAACCACACATGAATGACAGAGGATGTAACTTTAGAAGAAAATACGAAATTTCCAGGAAAATGTTTGTGATTTGGAAAAGTGGTGGTGTCAAAATTACATCCCCACACCACCACCGAAATTTTCGCGCGTGTACTGGCCGCGGAAGCTTCAGCACCGCCCCTCATGCCCTGAGTCGTCCCACTTGACTACTAGTACTACTACTAGTCTACTGCCCCTTATCCATGAACCATGATCCCATCAGCATTAATTATATTAACTGCTTCATGGTGCAATGTCTCGTAATTACTCCATCGACTAATCAAGGCACTGACTCCTGTTTAGCGAAGGCGGTGATCTCATCCCAACTGTTAGAGAGAGCGTAGGAAATTTTCTTGTTGGTAATTTCTTTTTGTATTTTTTATTTGTTTTAAAATAAAGCTGCCATTAATCTTGATATATATATTATTTTTTATTTTTTTATATACACCTCTCCATTGACTATACACCCCTTCATAGAGAATTTCTTTTATGTCTTAAGTCTTAACTACTAGATTAGACCGTGACTAAAATTCTGTGAACCTGTCACGTCATCTGTACCGCTGTGACCTGTGAGAATGTCAAAGAATCTTAATCAGTTATTTCTTTTATGTCTTAAGTCTTAACTACTATGTATAAAGTTGAAAATATTACATATTAATGGAAATGATGTCTAAAAGAATACTTTAACTAAGGTGGCCGGCAAACTCACTTTATTATATACACATATCTTTCGAGGTACTTGACAACTAAACTAAACTAGAATGACGGAAAGAGATAATTCAATTGACCTTGTAAATTAAAAATGGATATCATTTATATGTAGCAGGTCATGATATTTAATCTCTGTTATATAATTTATGTTAATATTTAGAGGTCATATGACACATAGCATGTGACTTGATGGTATGACCGTATGTCATAGAAATATGATATATTTAGTTATTGAAACTTTCGTAACTAGTTATTATATTACTTAGTTTTTAGAATAATTTAACGTATGTTAAACGATATGATAGTAAATATTACGATACACGATATAATATACGATTCGAAATAATAGATCTTTATATTCTTCCAGGGGAATCCACGTCGTCTCCTATAGTATGTCCTGGAAACTGCAGCTCCCCTCTCAAACACGCAAGTGGCGCGCTGTTGGAATTGAATGGATGGTGACGATTGCAGACTTGCAGTTGAGTTGAGCCTACAGCCTACTGGAGAGTGGAGACTTCACAGTATTCTGGATAATGGTTTGCCCTGTGCTGCACAAACACACAGTCATAGAGGTGGAGGTGGTCGGACACCAACCAGCTCTCCAAAAGAAAACATCCGTCCTTCCTTAATGGCCGTCCGATTGAATTTGGATGGTGATAAAGCCTTGCGACAGATGCAAAGATGCAAAGATGCAAAGATGCAAAGTGTGAGCTTCGTTAAAATTGGCCGAAAGTGAATGGAGCTGTTAATATCATATTTATTCTTCAATCTTTCTTCGTATTTATTCATCAAAACTCTTTAATATATCATATTTATCCTTAACTTTTTATATATCCTTTCACATTTATCTAAATATTCTTTAATATATCTACTGTACTTTTTAAGTACTTTAAATTATTCATATTTTTTTCATTACTCTCAAATATATCATTAAATTTATATATTTATCTATCATGAAAATATTTAAATATATTCAATAATTATATATGATAACTTATATATTTTTAACTTTTATATTTATCTATAAATTAAATTCATTTAAATCAATTTAGATATATATTATTTTTTTATCTAACCCAATGTAACTCATTTGGTCTATTTTTAGGTCAAGTCAAAAAAATTAATATATCAAGTCAGATTTAAATAAATTTAATTTTAAAAATAAATGTAGAAAGATTCAAAGAGTTAAATAGTATATAAGATATTCTAAATAATTATTGAATATATATAAATATATTTTATATTTAAATTTACGGATAAATATAAAAAAAATCTAACGAGTTCAAGAATATTATATATATATATATATATATATATATATATTAGAATAATATGAATAAATATGAAAGGATCTACATATAAATATGATATGTTAAAAAGTTAATAGATAAATATGAAATGGAAGAAGAGTCCACAAATAAAAACAGGTGGCTTTAGACCATTTTTTACCGAAAAGGATGGCAAAAAAAGAAATCGTAAACGTGGTCAGATCTTTTTACACTCCACAAGTTTACAAATGTATACGTTTTATCAGAAGACAGACTAGCTAGTACAAATATGTATATACATATCAGCCAAATATTAATAGTTTAAATTAACATTTTCATGTTCAAAATATTAATTCAAGTTACTCAATAAATTTCCATATCAAAATCCATAAAAAAATCAAATTACATAATCGACAATCCTCATCAGTTATTTATAGTTCACATACTAAACATCAGCCAATCAACCATCAAAATATTAGAAATCATTCGATAACATTTAGATGTTTAAAGTGGAGACTATCACAAAGTTTTTAGACGGAAAATCAAAAGAATTTTCAGGTTCCTCAAATTAATTACTTATCATATTTAACTATAAAAAAGACTACTGGAGTTTTAATTTAATAATGTTGAGAAATAAAATTCGGTTTCATTTTATCCTCAGTGCAATTTGAAGGATCAACTTATTATATTTTATTATTAATAATAAAATGTTACCTATTGACCTTGAACGTTCAAAGGGGGAAAAAAGAAAAAAAAAACAGAGAGAGAACAAAATTTGAACCCTTCCTTTAGAAGACATGAGGATATCAATGGATATATACCATAATGAATGTGATCCCTTGACAATAAAATTTTTAAAATACATTTCTAACCTAAACATAAAAAAAAAACACGGACAGAGAAAGATCGTCGAGATGTTGTTGTCGATGTATACCATTCGTCAAAATACGAACTCTATCAATTAAACATTGATGTTCGTGTTTGTGCAGCACAGGCTGCACAGCTTTGCAATTGATGAATATTACTGAATGAGAAATCTAGAGATTTGAGTTTTATAATTTTGCGGAAAAAAAAGGTACATTCTTTTGAAGCTTTTTGGTGCATCGATTAATTAGTTAATTTTTATGAACCCTGACAAAAGTTTATAAACTATTTATTCTAAGAAAGTCGAGTTTTGTGACTTTTTTTAAAGTAAAATTATGATTTTAAATTTTATTTTTCTAAGATAAAATTTAGATTATGGGTTTTGACTTGTATAATATATGTTTCTGATACAATATCAAATTGGCTAGACATGTTAAAAATTAAAAAATGTGTATCATAGATAAACATATCAAGTTGATATTAATGGTCATGATTCATTTAAATAAATAAATATTAAAATTTGTATCTCATAACAGAACTACTCTATCAATTAACTACAAGAGAAAAAATTAGATCTTAAGGCCAAAATTATCGAAACTTTTCATTATTAATTATAGTCTTGAATGTTAATAACTTCTGTTGCATCTTAGATTAATTTTCCCGAGATTTTTTTTTTTTCAAACTGATATACAGTACATTTCTCTCAAATCTGTAAAGCTTCCATCTCCTTACTTAAATTTGGATTAAAATAAGTGAAACATCCCAAACTTTTAAGCTGTGATAAAGATTTTCACATTCTTTTAGAGAAAACTTACCGTCAGCTTAATGGAGGTTTTTGATGAGCTTAACTAAAAATATATTTAATTATTTCTAATTTTTAATTTATATTGCTTATTAATAATTTATATCGAAATTATAATATCCACAAATTTCTATTTTACGAGCCTTATAAGAATTTATTTCATATTTTTTTAAGATGAGCCATCTGAAGCAAATATTAATAAAGATAAAAAATAATAAAAATTGTATCCTACAAGTTTTTTTCGATATAAAGAATTTGTTGAACAACGTAAATCAAAGTTTACAGATCATTTTTTTTGTCTGTGACATTCGTCCTATCTAAATTCTTCAATTATAACAATTATTAATCTTAGTTTTCTTTAACGTCATTACCATAACTCGATCTAATTCAAAAATATCACCTAATTGGGCATATCGAGCATAAGTATTATTGGATGGGTTTTTTATTAACATTGGAAACTTATCATTTTTTAATATAAAATAATTATAAGTTTTCCAAGGAGAACTAGGATGTTCTAGGAGCATAGGGTGTCAATGGATCGGGTCGGGTTATATTATTTTATTATTTATTTTATCCGATCTGAACCCGACCCGACGGATGGGTCGATCCGATTCAACTCATATAAAATAATTAATTATTTTTATATAATTTTATATAATAAAATATTAATTAATTTATAATTAATCTTAATTAGTGTATATTAAGCTTTAATTAGTACTAAATTATAAAATTAATTCAAAAAACATAATTAATTGGGTCGGATCAGATAAGATCGGGTTAACTCAAACCCGACCCGATTCGGATCCAAAAAATTAAATTCATATCCGACCCATTTATTTTCGGATCATGTCGGATCAGATCAGATCAGTAATTGACACCCCTAAGAAGCATCAACTCCTTCCCTATACTTCTAACAAAAAATATATAATTTAATATCTTTAAATTTTAATTTATATTGCTAAATATATTCTTTGTATCAAAACTTCGATCTTAGGATACGAAAAAATTATTTTAGAGTTTCTTAAGTATTTATTTTATTTTTTTAAATAACTTATTTTCATATACACACATTCACCATTTTATTATATACATTAAAAGAATTATTATGCATGTTGGTGACTTTATCATGCAAATTTATTTGCATAGTGTTATATCATTACTCAATTTAAACGGGTTATTATATATATCAATGATATTTATGTTGAATAATAGATGCATTGTATAAAATAATTTACCTAATACAGTAGCTAACATGCATAATAACTGCTTAACATGTATAATAAAGTTTTTATTGACAACAGTGTTTATAATAGTATCTCTAATACTCCATAACATGTTCCAATTTGTATATAGAATTGGATAACATGAATGACAACTGACAGATCAAGAATATTTGATAAAAAAAAATTAAATCTAATAATTAATACGTGCATGATACGATCAGTCTCAGGTATATTACAATTTATTTGCATGATACGATCAAATAATATCCATAGTAGATTACAAATTATTTTCATGATACGATCAATCTCAGGTGATTACATATTATTTACATGATACGATCAATCTCAGGTAGATTACAAATTAATTACATGATACAATCAATCTCCAAAGTAGATTACAAAATACTTGCATGATACGATCAATCTCAAGAAGATTACAAATTATTTGGTATGGCGGGGCTTCAAAATTTCGCAAGACATGCAATTACATCTTACACCGGGTCTATAGTAGGTTGCCCGTTAACACTTGAGACAAGAAGAACCTGCGCGAAGGTGCTAGTGGAATATGATGACACGTGGTAGATCGAGACACAACAGCCTCTCTCTATGATAGCCCCCGCTCAGCTCACAGCCAATCTTTTTTCTTTACTAAATGAAACTCTGCTCCCAGAGCTCCTGGCCAGTATGCACCGCTTGTATCTCGATTTGTCTCTTTTCAAAGTTACCTTTTAATCCTCTCTCGCCACGTGTCCTCCGTGATGCCTTCAAGACAATCAAACGGCTATACCAGTTGGACCCGAGGGAATCTGCCCGTGAGATCAACTGCTCCCGGATCCAAATTTAAAATTTCCCACAATTAGACTCTCTCTCGAAGCTTCCTGTTACTACCATCACAGCCGTTCATAGTTCTCATACCTACGTGTCATGCATCGGCCGATCCACTGACGTCAGCCTAAGCCACTCCCTCGCTTATTTAAAGACGCTGCACCCCAATTAACATACAAAGCACAAGATATTCACAAAACAAAGAAACATTTTCAAATTCCAATTTCTCAACACCTCTCAAAATGGCGAGCGACATGGCGATCAAGGCGGTTGCAAAATCCCTGGATGCTCCAAAGAGAGCTTACGTAACATTTCTGGCGGGAGATGGGGATTATGTGAAGGGGGTGGTGGGATTGGCAAAGGGGCTGAGAAAGGTGGGGTCGGCGTATCCTCTGGTGGTTGCTTTGTTGCCGGATGTTCCCGAGAGCCACCGCCAATTGCTTATCTCTCAGGGTTGTATAGTCAGAGAGATTGAGCCGATCTACCCGCCGGAAAACCAAACCCAATTTGCCATGGCGTATTATGTGATCAACTACTCCAAGCTCCGTATATGGGAGGTGCGTTCAACGTTTGTCGCAGTATTGCTAATGTGTGATTTTCTCACATTGACTAAGCACGTGTTTCAGTACTAAAATAAATGACTCAAATAGAAGAGGAAAGTCAGATTCCATGGAAAACATACTAAAGATAGAATCTTTTTTTATCTTGTAATTTTTAAAGAAAGTCAATTTTTTAATTTTGTCAAATAAACTAACGTTATATTTCTTTCATACAGTTTATCGAGTACGAGAAGATGATATATCTGGACGCAGATATTCAGGTCTATGACAACATAGACCACTTGTTTGACCTGCCAAATGGCTACTTTTATGCTGTGATGGATTGCTTCTGTGAGAAGACATGGAGCCACACCCCGCAGTACAAGATCGGGTACTGCCAGCAATGCCCGGACAAGGTGACATGGCCTGCTGACAAGCTGGGCCCACCTCCATCCCTGTACTTCAATGCTGGCATGTTCGTCTCTGAGCCCAGCACAGAGACTGCTAAGAGGCTGTTGGAGACGGTTGCAGTTACCACTCCGACACCTTTTGCTGAACAGGTAAGGCTAAAGAGAATCATCAACTAATTAAAGCATGTATAGTTGATTTTGATGAGAAACAGGGAGTGAAGATTATTCAACTGTTTTATATTGGGTTTGTGCAGGATTTCTTGAACATGTTTTTCAAGGACATATACAAACCGATTCCTCTGATGTACAACCTGGTTTTGGCTATGCTCTGGCGACATCCTGAGAATGTGGAGCTGGAGAAGATCAAGGTGGTCCACTATTGTGCAGCGGTAACTTCCTCATACTTGAATTTATAATTTCTACCACATATATCTTGGAAATACTTGACGCTTAAATGTTAATTCTCTTAATCGACGAAAAAATTCTCAGTAATCTGTACAGGGCTAAGAATTGATACGTATTTGCGCAGGGATCAAAGCCATGGAGGTATACCGGAAAAGAACCCAACATGGAAAGAGAAGATATTAAAATGCTAGTAAAGAAATGGTGGGATATCTACAACGACTCCACGCTGGACTATAAACCGACCCTACCTAGCATGGGCTTGGAGAAGCAACCATCCTTGCTCGCCGCGGCGCTTCAAGAGGCTGGCACCATCAAGTACGTCACGGCACCTTCTGCTGCGTGAACTCCACGTGGCAGGGAAGGACACGTGGAGAAGTGGCAGTGCATTTATGTATCTGCGTGTGCTTGCGTTTAAGGAAGCGGTGGGGGTTGGATTTTGTTGTTTTGCGGAGAAATTTGGCTGCTTTGCTTCTCTGTTTCTTTTCTTCTCTTTTGCTTTGTCAAGGTTTGGTAGTGTTTTTGATTTTCTAGTTTTTGGGTGCAAGTTAAAAAAAAAATAATATATAATAATAGGTGCCTCTAGTCGAAAATTTTTAATCGGGGTTGTTGGTGGCCTCTTTGTAATTTAAGAATTAGATAAGGTAATAGAAATTCTGTATGTTATTATTATGAAATTTTTGTTCTGTTGGAGGCATAATTATTTTTACTCTACCAAACTGAATCTTCGCCATCAGCTTCCCTATTGAATTGTCAAGCAACTTTTTTGCATATTTCATAAAATAAGAAACAGTAAACGGACTCCCCCATGTACTGGTATTGCTCTTAATGTCCACAAAATACCAATAGCAAAACTTTTTTTTTAATGAATAATTGAGTTCAATAACAAGTGCACAAATTTAAGTTTCTGGTCTTCATTTTTTGAATGAATGAACTGGTATATATTTTGTGTACCAAACTACTAATAACAAGTCTTGGAGTAAAAAAAGAATTAAATTATCTTCGATCCAGGGAAATTTGGCTTATTCCTTGCTATATTGGTTCAATAAATCAAAACGCTCACGATTGTCGGCAGAGGTATATATTTGATTTTAATGTTTGATCCCCAACCCAATGGAAACTTCTTGATTACATGTCAATATCTGTTTGCAACTGGGTGGTGGTTCAGGCGTTAAAGCTCATTAATTAATTCATGGTGCCTAAAGACCAGTAGACAGTAGTCCGACGGTAACTGGATTAATTAAAGCTGCTGGAACTGGGACCCTGCTGTTTCGATTTGCTTCACTAGTGATGTGCTGGTAATCTGATATGTGGACCCTCTTTTCACTGTCGAAAATTAGATAGCTTTGGTTAATTAATCGGACTGTGCCTGACCTATCAATAGTTTTGGTAACTTTTGCACAGTTTTCTTCGTTCAATATAATATAATTTAGCAACGCCTGGGACTGCCTTTTTTCGCCACTATCTGATGAAATATCTGAAAGGAAAGAAACTGCAGAATATTCAAGAACAGGGAGCTACACAACATGAACTCAAGAATCTAATTAATAGAAAATCCATCATTTGGAGGGATAATGGTTAGAGTTTGTAGGTTCTTAATTTGGTTGCTCTCTTTCAGTCTTTAACCTCTGTATATCCATCCCCTGTAATTTAATTCGCTGCTCATGTAAATATTTTTGTTTTATTTAATAAAATTCATTAAGAATAATATAATTTTGCAAGCAATTGCTTGCTACTTAAAAAAAATAATAATAAATAGCTTTCAGTTGTGGTCCTTGCGAAAGACTGTCAACCTGAATTTTAATTTCTTTTATTTAATAGTTACTGTTCGGGATAAGATTTAATATCGAGGGTCATATATCAAGAAAGGGTGTAGGGTCAAATTTTCTTAACCCTGACTTTTCAACAAATATTAGAGACTTAATTTGAATACTATATGTAATTAAATGCTAGGAATTAAAAGATTAATAACCTTATCTGTTAGGAAGTTAGTTTATTTTAACATCCTATTTTAGATCTGTGGCTGGATCTAGAAGAAACGGTAGGTTTCTAGGCAATATGATGAAGTAACTTATGATTTACTGGCTAATCCAATGATATCCTTATAAATATAAGAAACTTTAGGCCCGATATCAGAAAATAAAAAGTACGTATATTTCTAAGGATAATTTGTCAAAATGAGTGAGGTACTTCTCTAGATCTTTGCCCAAGTTTATTAATCTGTAAGGTTATGTCACAGGTGGGCATTGATAAAATAAAAACAAAATAGAATAGAAAAATAAAGAAAGTCAATAAAAATACGTTAACTAGCCTCTAAAAAAATATTTTATTCTTAATAATATCTCCCTCTCCTAAAAAAATCACATAATAATGTGTCACGAAGGATCTTCCTCCAAATGATAAAACACGTGGTTGCGCAGTCACTCGTGTTTCATCGTGGATGTATTCTCTGATTTTCCTTGCAGCCTCACGATTTCTAAATAAATGCTCAGCTGTTAATTCTTATGCCATATGCTAGGAATTTTATATCCTCTCTTTTTCAAATTAATTACTGTCAGAATTGAATTCCTCAACATCAGCCATGTAACATTAATTTGAACTCTTGGCGGTGCTTTGTTTTTCCATAGATTTCAAATGGAGATGTTATCAGTTGAGAATTTGGGCAAGAAATTGAATTGATATATTTATTGTGAAATTGTCTGATCCTTTGCATCACAGTACTGTGTACTGCATTTGTTGGAATATGGATAATTAAAGCTAACATATTGGCACTATTGGTGTTATGTTATTAAATTAATTTGGCGCATATTTGGTTTAAAGGTTTATCTAATTTGAATGGTTCTTTACTTGGTGTCCAACCAAAAAGAATCTAAAAACTCAAAAATATTTAACTCCACAATGTACGTATTCGGTTTTGAATGGTTCTGTTTTGGACGGCTCAGTTCGGATCATTTTGATCTTCTAAAATAAATAGAGTTGAGTTGGATCACATTAATTTATATATTAATTATTTTTAGATCTTAAATTAATTTTAATTAAAATCAATTTATCATTATTTTTTTGCCATCAGAAAAATAGATTGATTTTAATTGAATTATAAATTAGTCAATTTCAAATCAGATCGAATTAGATAATATGAGATTCGAATTCAGATCGGAACATATCAAATAGATTTCTCATATCAAATGAGTTCACATCCGACGGGTCAGTTTTTATTATAAATAATAATTAATAAAATAATAATATTAATAATAAGAGTGAGAAGCGATAATTTTCAAAAATACGAACCAAAGCGCGCGCATCGCCGGCGCGCGTTTAAACGCGCATGCCATTTACCCGTGGCGTCTTTCTAAACGCGCCGCGCGATGGCATCTTTCACTAAACGCGTCATCGGCGTGGCGCGTTTCTCGTTTCACGCCATCGCCGAGTTGGCGCCTATCTTTGCTATAAATACCGCCCGTCGGTTCATTTATCACAACCAAAAAAACAACCAACATCCAATTACAATAAACATCCATTTTTCTTCAAAATGCTACCGATTTAAATTATAATCCCGATGAAGAAAATTATACGCAGAACAACCGAGCGGCGCGATAAATTTTTGACGGAATATTTCCAAACCGAGAATGAAACCAATTCCTATCCTACCTACGATCAAACCAATTCCTATCAAACCTACGATCAAACCAATTCCTATCCAACCCTCGATCAAACCAATTCCTATCAAACCTACGATCAAACCAATTCCTATCCAACCTCGATCAAACCAATTCCTATCAAACCTACGATCAAACCAATTCCTATCCAACCCTCGATCAAACCAATTCCTATCAAACCTACGATCAAACCAATTCCTATCCTACCTACGATCAAACCAATTTATATCCAGTATCAGCCTATTTACGAGAACAATATAATTTATCAACAACCAAACCCAATGCAAGTGCCACTATATAATTTTTTTGGCGGTAGTAGTAGTACTACGTCCTGGCTGTAATTTAGCCGATAATATTGATGACGAAGTAGTGTTGATCCAACGATAATGGAATTAAGTGATGATCGGGATGAGCAAGATGATGGCGGTCCGTATTATTCAAATGAAGAAGAAACAGGAGAGGATTACACGACCACTCGGATTTTTCGATCGATGAATCGAAGATGAGGAAATTCGAGAGATGCGATACCACATTGTTAGTTCGGACGAACCGAGAGACACCATCCCGTAGAAGCGTTAAATAATTTTGAGATGTTTGACCGTTTAGGCGCGAATGAATATCTTTTAGGACTCGATGATGAGTTAGTGAAAATAGAATATTTGCTTCTAAATCGGCTTTAAAGTGGGTAATTTGTGATTGGAGTGTTAGGAAAAACGTTCAATGTTGGGTACAAGAAAGTTGTAAAACACGACTTATTATGAAATGCAAAGAAGATAGTTGTCCTTGGAGATTATACGCTAGACCTGAAGAGGGCTCGACCACATGGAGGATCATCACAAATAAAAACCCCCACAACTGTAGAAGACCACCAGGAGACCGCAAACACTTACAACTCACATCTAATTTGATTGCAGGATGTGTTCGACAACATTTAAAGAAGGATCTCTCTCTAACAGTTCAACAAATCGGTATGATTATAGAAACAAAATATCCCGTGTGGCACCGACATACGGTAAACTTTGGCGTGGCCGAGAAAGAGCAATTGAACAATTATTTGGCACTTGGGAAGGATCATATACATTGCTTCCACAGATATTGGAGGCGATTGCTCGGACTACCTGTGTACAAAATTTAAATTATTGACGTGTGATACTTCGGATAATAATGTAAAAATGTTTAAATCCATAGTTTGGGCTTATGGACCGTGCATTGCGAGCGTTTAAACATTTAAGACCCGTTATAACTATTGACGTTGGATTCTTATCGGGTCGTTATAAGGGTAGATTATTGATGGCGTGTGGATACGATGCAGAGAATAAAATCATTCCTCTAGCATTTGGAATCGTGGATGCGAAAATGTGGACAATTGGGGTTGGTTCATGCGATGGGTCCGTAATGAAGTGATCCAATGTAATATGAAAATATGTGTTATATCCGACCGTCATAGGGGAATAAAGGGAGTTTTTGAGCGACCGCATTTGGGATGGTCTGGTACAACATGGAGAGGCGGTACACCGGTATTGCATGCAACACGTCGCAGAGAATTTATATAAGGAAGCGGAAAAACTGGAAAGAAAGAAGATAATCTCAGAGATGATTTCCGAAGAAGACTAGCGAACAAAAAGAAACCGCGTCGTTTCGTAGAAAGATGGCGAATTTTGAGGAAATCAAATAGAAAAGCTTATGATTTTTTAAAAAAGTCGGCAGAAGATTAGAAAATGATGATAAAGAACCTCCTAATTTTGCTTCGTGGGCACAAACGTATGATGGAGGACATCGATGGGGTATAATGACAAAGAATGGTTCGAAGCTCGAATAGCGTCTTCGAGTTGAACGAACTTTACCGGTTGTAAAGAATTGTGGAGGGGACATGGTATAAATGTGCTAAATGGTTCGATAAGAGGGAAATGGAAGCAATGAACCGCATAGAGCATGCAAGCAATGGCCAAAAAAATTGATGACATCTTGGCAAAACGTGACGACAAAGCAGGTTCGTGTTGATATTATTTTACTATATTTTACAAAATTTTTAACATATCGTGATATCTTTTGTATTTGTTTCAATAATTACAAACTCGTATGAACGTAATTCCACTCTGAATCGCTCGAGGAGAATATGAGGTTCATGTGCTTGGTGAGAGGATCGAGAGTGGAGGGTATGGACCGTTCAAGTACATCATTACAATTTCGAGTGAACGACGCACTCGAGATGACCCACAATTGCGGAACCGCACTTTGCACGTGTGATTGTCAAAAACCTCAACCGACCGGGATACCCCGCTCTCACGTAATTCGTATGCCAACATATAAACTTTGATGTGTACGGTTTCATAGATGAGCGATACAATACAACTCACCCATCGAATACTTGGTCCGAACAATTTCATTGTTACGGTGATCAACAAGTTTGGCCGCCATATCTTGGAGAAACTATAATACCGATAAAGAATTGATAAAAATTGGTCGGCGTGCGAAGGTTAGACGTCGAATGGTAATGGATGAGATGGAGGGCGGGATACGGGTCGAGGTAGAACGAGAAATATACGAGTCTTCGAAGGTGGGTCATATCGAAGAGATGAAATGAGTCGTGACCCACTTCCAATGGATACATTACAATCGGGACGGCATAGGAGTAGGGCTTCAAGTCCCACAACAAACGAGAAGAACCCAAACTTCTCGAAATACTTTGCAATCGGCGAGACACTCAACTAGTTATGATCCAAGAGATAACAACAGAATAACTCAACCGGGCGAGATGCCTTACAATCGACGAGACACTCAACTAGTTATGATCCAAGAGATAACAACAGAATAACTCAAATTTCTCGAGATGCCTTGCAATCAACGAGATTCTCAACCGGTCATGATCAAGAAAGACAAAATTTGTCAATGCTTCAACTAGGGGTGCTAGAGGAAATAATTTTGGAGGTAGAATCTTAAATTTTTTCACACGGAGGAAAAAAAAATGATGTATGTGTGTTGTATTTAAGCAAGGTTATGTTCTATTTAAGCAGAAAATATGTTGTATTTAAGCAGAAAATATGTTGTATTTAAGCAGAAAACAATATCCATAATAAAAAAACAACATATAAAAAAATATCCATAATAAAACAATATCCATAATAATAAAAAAAACAATATCCATAATAAAAAAACAACATATAAAAAAATAACATATAAACTACTCGACGACGCCTAACATATCGACGTGCTCTCGGACGTGTCTCGTAAAAATAAAGACGGTATATCGGTGAGTCGCTTATTTTTTGTAAACATTTAATATTTACTAAGTTGTAGAATAAACAACTAACTACGCTAGGTGTATATCGAGGAGGCGGATGTACGTCACGCCGCTCCCGACCATGAGCAAGTGGAGTGAAATCTCGTGTCGTGTACGGGCGCGGCTCGCGATGAAAGCATCATCCATAGAGTCGTCTACGCATGTCGGCAATAAGTGACGAAACGAGACTCGTACGGCCTCCAATTGATATGCGTGTGCGGTTTAAATTAAGATAATCAAGCTCGATCCATTGAAATCCTCACGTACTTCACACCGACGTGTGACGGATTGAGGTATCTGTTCTTATCAAGCGTCCATTTCCTATTATCAGTTCAAATTATAATTAGTGATTACACATATATTTTCATCGATTGATTGATTATTTTTAAATTAAATTATTACCTGCCAAAAGGCGCACAACTATCACGGTCGGTGTACCCCGATACACCGAAAATGAATGCATTTGAGGCGGGTAATGGACGAGGCGGGGGCAAACGCGTCCAACTCCACAACAACAACAAAAGCCACGGACCACCAATACTCCTCGTCAGTCCTTGGCATGCCACATCAAGACGCCGATATAAATAACCAAGTACCGCGAGCGCCCAATTTCTTCTCCTACCGAATTGTAAATCTTCCGTAAATTAAATATTAGTAATAAAAATATTTAATTATGAAACATAAATTATTTTAAAATCCTTAAAATACTTACCGTCAAAATCGGCGGAAGAAACGCCGATGCGAGTCTCATTGTTGTCGGGGAACATGATACACCCCGCTTGACTCTAAAGCAAAACCGATCGCATATTGATTAAGACCTGGCGATCGTCCGCCTCCGGAGCGTGATCAAAGTGGGACCGTAACTCTCGTAGGGAAATAGAACGCACGTAAAATTTTATATTTAGCTTAATCACGATTTGTGAACGAAAAAAATTAAAATTTTTGTACGGTTTACTAAATTACCTCCCATCTTTGCAGAATCTTTGATATATCATCCTGCCGCCCAAATAAGCGACGGATGTATCTTTGAAAAATCTCCATCGGTATATCCAATCAGGCTCACCAATGGTGGATAAACCCCACAGACATGCGACGTCCTAAAAAAAATTATATTACTATTCCATCCTTTTAATTTTGTAGTTAAATTAATAATATTTTATTATTTACCTCTAGAGTCACGGTCATCTCGCCAAAAGTGAAGTGAAATGTATGAGTTTCTGGCCTCCAAAACTCTATCAACGCGCTCAATAAACCCGTATCAATCTTTAAGTTACGGGCTTCCGCTTCTTGGACATAAATCTCACGCAATCTGGCGAGATGAAGAAATCCCATAACTCGCAACCTACTCTGAATGTGCGAGATGTATGGTATCGTGGGACGGTGAGTGCGGAAACGAATGATATTGTTATCTCTCTGTAATTTTCATTTCATAATTAGCTTCTCGTATATATGTATTTTATTATTATTTTTAAGAATATAATGTACCTGTGCCTGACTATAATGTGTCCGATGTTTGTCTTCAGGGAGATAAATTATGATATTCTCATCTCGTTGCTCGTCTGCCATTATCTAGTAAAAAAATTCATTTCATAATTAATTTATAATTATTGTACTTCATTTTTAATCTATCTATCATATAATTAAATAAACAATAAATTCTACAATAAATTCTACAATAAATTCTACAATTAATCTACACAATTAAATTAAATTATAATTAATCTACACAATTAAATTAAATTATAATTAATCTACATAATTAAATTAAATTACAATTAATCTACACAATTAAATTAAATTATAATTAATCTACATAATTAAATTAAGTTATAATTAATCTACACAATTAAATTAATATATAATTATTCTACACAATTAAATTAAATTATAATTAATCTACACAATTAAATTAAATTAAATTATAATTAATCTACATAATTAAATTAAATTATAATTAATCTACATAATTAAATTAAGTTATAATTAATCTACACAATTAAATTAAATTACAATTAATCTACATAATTAAATTAAATTATAATTAATCTACATAATTAAATTAAATTCTAATTAATCTACATAATTAAATTAAATTACAATTAATCTACACAATTAAATTAAATTAAATTATAATTAATCTACATAATTAAATTAAGTTATAATTAATCTACACAATTAAATTAAATTATAATTAATCTACACAATTAAATTAAATTATAATTAATCTACACAATTAAATTAAATTAAATTATAATTAATCTACATAATTAAATTAAATTATAATTAATCTACATAATTAAATTAAGTTATAATTAATCTACACAATTAAATTAAATTACAATTAATCTACACAATTAAATTAAATTATAATTAATCTATATAATTAAATTAAATTATAATTAATCTACACAATTAAATTAAATTAAATTATAATTAATCTACATAATTTCACGTTTAAATTATAATTAATCTACATAATTAGATTAAATTATAATTAATCTACACAATTAAATTAAATTAAATTATAATTAATCTACATAATTAAATTAAATTACAATTAATCTACACAATTAAATTAAATTTTAAATAATCTATACAATTAAATAATATTTATAAAAAATTACCTTTAATTGCAAAATCCACGAAATGCTTAGCGTGCGTTTTTTCCTCCGGTTCTCTTCCTCTCTCTTCTTCTCTCTTTCTCTCTTCCTCTCTCTTCCTCTCTCTTCCTCTCTTTCTCTCTTCCTCTCTCTTCCTCTCTTCCTCTCTCTTCCTCTCTCTTCCTCTCTTTCTCTCTTCCTCTCTCTTTTCGTTTCTCTCTTTCTCTCTCCTGTCAACAACGCGCAGATGCGCTGCGCGGTAAAATATATACGGGTGAAACGCGCTGCGCGCCGGTGGCGCGTTTCACCTACGCGCATATATGGCAGTGGCGCGTTACGATTCGTATTTTTGCACTTCCACCGTTATCACTCTTATATTTAATAATATTAATTTAATAATTATTATTTATAATAAAAACTGCCGACGGGTTGGACCGAAGTGCGCCTATTTTCTGTCATGTGCAAATTGAAGGATTTGGCATCCATGCCCTACTGGAATCATTCTACAGTTGGCAAAAAGTATTTTTGTGTTGTTGTGAAATTTTAGAAAGTTTTTTTTTTTTGTTTATGAATGTTATGCCACCATGTCATTTTCACTTGACAAATTAATTCATTTTCAACCCCTAGATTTTTTAACTTCTATAAGTTCCGTCAATTATTTATTTATTTGTCCAATTACGGACGTATCTTTCAATCTTCCTTTTGTTATTATCATGAAAGTTATTCCATCACTTCTGTGAGTTTACATGTCACTTTAAAATAAGAATAATTTTCCGTGCTGTTTAATTAATGGTTATTTAATTGATGTTTATTTAACCGGGAGCGCATGACATGAAAACGGGACCCGAGGCCCTCGTGCATCGTCCAAAACGAGTCCGGCAGGCGCAAAACATGAAAACGAGATCGACGCCTCGCTACCGCTTAAAATGGGTCCGAGAGCGCAAAACATGAAAACGGAACCCGGCACCCTCGATATCGCTGAAAATGAGTCCGGAAGCGCCAAACATGAAAACGGGACCCAACGCCCTCGGTACCGCCTAAAATGATTTAGGGACCGTAAAATATGAAAACGGGACCAGACACCCTCATTACCGTCGAAAATGAGTTTGGAGGCGCAAAACATGAAAACAAGACCCTACGCCTTCGGTACCGTCGAAAACGGGTTCGGTAGTGCAAAACATGAAAATGGGACCCGGCACCCTCGGCATCGTCGAAAATGAGTTCGGAAGGGCAAAACATGAAAACGGGATCTGACGCCCTCGGTAGCGCCCAAAACGAGTCCGGGAGCGCAAAATATGAAAACGGGACCCGACGCCCTCGCAAACATTCATGAATATTCAGAATTTATTTTTCAATCTGGTGAATTGTAAAAAAATTGAAAGCTTGATCTTAAACTTCAGAAATTAATTTTAACTTTCAAGGAAATGAAATTTAAAGAACTTGTCTTTTAAAATAGTTTAGCGAAATATTACAACTATGTCATTTTAATGTTAAGAATTTGATCAATTCGCTTTTCTTCAAAAAGTAGAATGTCCTGAAGTTTAAACATAACGAAATATCAGTACGATCACTCATCGGATTCGGGTTAGATGAAACAAAGCTTGCCATCTTATTTTTTTGATAATAATTTTTAACTTATTGAATGTTAAACATGAATAAATCGTGCAGGAGCATATAAATACGTTCCTAACAGCATTAGAGACAAATTTTGGACAAAACAATATGTGCAAATTTTAATTTTATTTTAAAGCACACACTACAACAGATTTTGGATTTAATAATAGTTTTTAAAACCCTTTAACAATGATTCTCAAACTATTATTAAAGAGAAAAGAAATGAGAGAGGAGGAGAGATAAGATAAAATACTTTATAAAAATATAATCAATCTTTTATCCTTAAAATGGAATGTAAAATTTTACTTCTCAATTTTTCTTCCATTCCTTTCTCTCCCCTTACCTCCCTTTTATCCGGTTCTTGTGGAGCAGTGTAAGTATCCGGTCTTTTGAAGATAATGGCCCTCATTTTTACATCCAAACGTTGCATAGAGGATATATTTAATGTACTTGGATTCGCTTAATATCAAGATTGCCTCTGAAACATATTTTCATAGATAATAACTCCTGTGTTATATGAGGGCCATTATCTGATTTACGGGACCCAAAATCAAATTCTGTTGCGATGTTATTTTTGGTTCTACGCTACATTCAAACGTAGCCAAAACATAGAAATAGAAGTAATGGATGATCATGCAATGCATCTTATATCTACTAAACCTATTTTTCATTACCATCCAAAATTTTATATTATTTTTGATGAATCTCATTTCATCACCAAAAACCACTTGAGAAAACCGTAACATGAACGGAAACATTACTTTGTTCCATGATTTCTTGGAAACTTCACTGGACTTGATCCGGTTACGTAGCAATCTTTCTCCTCTTCATTTTTTCTCTTCTCTTATGTGCACTACTCTAAAATGACAATGACTTTGTGATCTTCCAAGAGAATAAGTCCTTAGTTGTCCGTTCCCTTAGTTCTTTATGCGACAACACCGTTGTGTTACCCGATGAAAATGTTGCACAACCTTCACCTTTTCTATCTTCTTATTTTTTCTTTGTGTGTGTGAGAGAGAATGAACATATGAACTTATATCATGGGGACTAAGAGCCTTTATATCTTCTTTATGGAAGATGAAATGTTGCATGATAATTTTTTAATTTAGTCCATCATAAATTTGATAATTGTCTAAATTTTAATTCTATACATATAAGAGCCAATTTCTGCAACACTTTATATTCATATTATTTGTACCTTAGTGACCACTTATTATGAATATATTATGATATATAATTAATATATTTGTACACCACATAAATTCATAATCTATATGGTCTGTATAGTATTTTATATAGTCCATTATATTGTTAAATCCAACGATTTTCGTCTTCCTTCTAATAGTAGTAGGAAGCGAATGCTGATGCATTTTTTATTGCATAGCTGATCATGCAAACTCGGCATCAATACATAAAGTGAACAAGAATTATAGTTAGTTGATGCGTAGTAGATTACATGATATATGAATATAACTTACACGCCCATAATGCAAAAGTTCGGATAATTATTTTTTTTTAAAAAAAGATGCAAAAGAAAGTCTGAAACCTAAATACTTTACAAATTGAATCATATTATAAAAGCCCTTTTTAGAAGTTTCCTATAAATACTTTAGTCCCGAGACGAAGCCTGGGTTATAGTGCTAATATTGTTTAATTTCCCTTAACAAAACCTATAAATTAAAAAAAAGGAAATTTTGATTGATCAAAGTAAGATTAGTCAAGGAATCTAGTCCGGATATGTCGAATCGGCAAGTAGTATTACTATTATTAATCAAACTAAAACCGCCAGCCCTGATGTTATTACTGCAATATTAATAGAAAGTAAATTCAATTTTCGAATAGAAAGGTCTCTGGTATTATTATAATGCTCTATTTTTTTTGAAGTGATATTATCTAAATGATAATTTCATTGCGAGAACATTTATAAAAGTGAGATATTATTTAATATATAACAGCAACGAAGGAATTCGTATATCACGTTGTATATTCTACAAGCACAAAAATCTGACAGACTATACAGCTAATAAATTAATATTATATGAAGACTTCATTCAAGTGATTGGATCATCAGAATGCTTTCCTTGTAAAATCCCATAATATATAGTACCACAGTAGATAGATGAAACTCTGATTGCTGCACCAATACAATGCATTCTGTCAGTACATCAGACTGTATATATATATATATATTCCGGTAAATGTTATCAAATTCTCTCATTTTTATCTAAATCCCAAATTGAGCAAGAATCACACAAAGAGAAATAGAGAATTTATTTTTCTGTTCATTGTTTGCAAAAACAGGTAACGAACAACATTTGGATAACATAAAAACTCAATTGGCTTTTTCTTTTGAGCACATGCAGTTGTCATAAAGTTCCACAGTATTATAGTATTATACAGAAGGAAATAACCATTAACATTTGGAAAAAATATACCTTGCCCCAACCGGCCAATGCCCCCACATGCCTCAACTACTATTGATGAATGAGCCCCCCTAAAAAGCATTATCCATAGAGTCCGCACGTATCAGTGTCCTTTCATTTGAAAGTCACGGTGAGATATCAGTACCTCAATGAGAGCGTTGTTCTGGATATGAAGGTCTATGATACCCAACGCCCTGTGTCGTTTGGGCAGTGTGACCTTAGACCAAGTGAGTCGCTATGGGCATCGACATTATAGACCATCCGACTCTCGATATCAACAGATCACACCCTCAACAGCCCACAATTCCTGCCTCCTTTTTCCTTAGAGATATCAGTACCTTAATGGTTATATTCAAGGCAGCCACGACGAAGGATGGTCAGGGCTCCTCATATGGATTTGGCATCGAAATGCAAAATTCACTGTTAGATCAATCGGTCTACCGAATGTGCAACTATCCAGGAGTAATTGTGAGAGGCTTTCAAGAGATGTGGCGACTGCCCACAGCACCAGAAATACGAACCTTTATGGAATGATGTTACACAACAAGCTCAACACGGCGGCTACCAGAAATTGCACCCTTTGTGCAGCCAACATACCAGCATCGGCCTTATACCTCTGAAGGGCATCTGTATAACCCTTTGAAGCCAAGCGATTGCTCAAAACACTATAACTGACATCTGGACACAGACTTGCATCATTAAAAAATAAAAATCATCGGCTGTGCACGGCGACAGCTTGGGAAGTATGGAAAGAAAGAAACTCGCGCGTATTTCATGGAGAAGCAATAAGAGTTGGCGCAATAGTGACTGCGATCAGGGAAAATGTCAGGCTGTGGGGTGCTACAATTGGGACCTAGATTATGTATTAGGATATAGGGTGTGCATTACATTTAATGCAAGATCGTAATAAAAAATATATGACCTTGCAGGATCAACTCCTCTTCTGTAAACTCTTTTTCATTGTTTAATTACTTAATACAATATAGTAAGATCTTCATAGTCCACATACAAGCAGTTGCAAGATTCGCAAACCAAATATCTACTGATCGAATAATATCGTTGCTTTGTCAGTACAGTGGCAGCCAACTGGCAAGGTATTATTCTCCAGTAAATTGCTAGTGATCTTATTTTTAGAAAATCTATTGAAAATAAACAGTGTAGTTATATATATATAATTAAGCTATGGTGCTTTGCAAAGCATAAAAGTCTTGTGTGTTTTACGCTCTATTTTTAATTTTTAGTCAAAAATGATCGATCCAAACCGCTCAATCTAATCTCCATAATAAAATCTATTAGTAAACTAAATTTTATATTTTTTAGAATTTATTTGCTATTTTTTGGATAGGGGGGAAACTGTCATTTTTGGATGAACTAGAATTCTCGAGATCAAGTTATTTTCTCCTCATAAAAAAAATAGCAAAAAATTTCTAAAAAATATAAAATTTGGTTTACTAATATATTTTTATATGAAGATTAAATTAAATGGTTCGGATCGATTATTTCTGACTTAAAATTAAGAATAGAGCGCAAAACACACAGCGCTTATGTGCTTTGCAAAGCACCATAGTCGGACTATATATATAGTAAAGATAGCGTGAACTTAATTTTATGAAGACTTTTTGTTAGTTTAACTAAAAAAAATATATTAAATTATTTTTAAATTTTGATTTATCATACTTATTGAATTCTTCATATGAAAACTTTATGAGATGCAAAAATTTGGATATTTTAAATTTTCTATGTCACTGTCTTTAATTTTTAAAAATCAACTCTAAAAATAATAATAAAATATTTAAAGTTTATATATTATTTTTAAAAATTAAAAATGATAAATTAAAAAACTTGAAATATTCTAAATTTTTGCATCCCATAAAATTTTCATATAAAGAATTTAATGAGTGTGATAAATCAAAATTTGAAGATGATTTGATATATTTTTTGAGTTAATTTCACAGAAGCCTTTGTGAGATTAAGTTCACGTTATCTTTACTATATATATATAGAGAGAGATAGGGAGAGAGAGAAGAAGAGATAGTTGGGTTATGATGCTATGTATAACAAGGATCGCTTCCATACTATAGATCGGTTCTTCGTTATCAAAGCGTAAATGATTGATTCGACCGTACAAAATAATTTTCATATGAATATCTAGACGTAGGTCAAATTTTATTTTTTTAACTATTTTAAGATAGTTAGAAAATCTCTTCTTTTGAATGACTAATATTAACTAAATCAAGTGATTTTCTAATTATCTTAAAAAATAGTAAAATAATTTTAAAAAATATAAAATTTGATCTACAATTAGATATTCAGATGAAAATTATTTTGTACGGTTGGATCAACCATTTGAACTTTTAAAATGAAGAATCGATTCTTAGTACGGAGGTGATCCATGCTATATATATATATATATATAGAGTAAAATATACCATGAGCTTAAGCTCACGGAGGCCTTCCGTGAGCTTAACTCAAAAACTATATTCAATCATCTCAAAATTTTAATTTATCATCTTTATTAAATTCTTTATATGAAAATCTCGTGGGATACAAAAATTTAGAGTTTTTTGATATTTTTAAGTCATCGTTTTTAATTTTTAAAAATGATGTTCAAATATTAAATATATTATTATTTTTTTAGAGCTGATTTTCAAAAATTAAAAACCATGACTTAAAAAATTCAAAATACTCCAAATTATTGCATCCCAATAGATTTTCATATAAAAAATTTAATGAGAATGATAAATTAAAATTTTGAGATGATTTGATATAGTTTTTGAGTTAAGATCATGGAAGGCCTCCGTGAGCTTAACTCAAAAAGTATAACAATTATCTCCAAATTTGAATTTTTCACTCTCATTAAATTCTTCATATTGAAATCTTATGGGGTACAAAAATTTGAGATATTTTGAGTTTTTAAGTAAGTCTTTTTAATTTTTGAAAATCAGCTCTAAAAATAAATAATAAAATATTCAATATTTATACATTATTTTTAAAAATTAAAAAGAGTGACTTAGAAAACTCGAAACATCCTAAAATTTTGTACCCCACAAGATTTCAATATGAAAAATTTAATTAGAGTGAAAAAATCAAAATTTGGAGATGATTTGATATACTTTTTGAGTTAAGTTCATTGAAGCCTCCGTGAGCTTAAACTCATGGTATCTTTACTCTCTCTCTATATATATATAGAGAGAGAGAGAAAGAGAGAATAAATCTAGCGTGTTCCTAGGAGTATGGAGACTCTTCATGATCTAACTCAAAAAGTGTAATAATTATTATCTCCAAATTTTGATTTATCACTCTCATTAAATTTTTCATATGAAAATCTTGTGGAATACAAAAAAATGAGGCGTCCCAAGTTTTCTAAGTCATTCTTTTTAATTTTTAAAAATAAGTCTAATAATAATAATATATTCAATATTTGTACATTATTTTTAAAAATTTACAAGTGATTTAGAAAATTTGGAACATCCCAAAATTTTATACCTGATAAGATTTTAATATAAAAAATTTAATGAGAGTGATAAATCAAAATTTTGGGATAATTTGATATATTTTTAAAGTTATGATCATGAAGGGACTCCGTGCTCTTAGGAGCACACTAATTTTACTATAAATATATAAAGTAAATCTAGCGTGTTTTTAACCTCACGGAGGTATTCCGTGAGCTTTACTCAAAAAATATATCAAATCATCTCTAAATTTGTCATGCTTATTAAAATTTTCATATGAAAATCTTGTGGGATGCAAAAATTTGAGATATGAGTTTTCTAAGTCATCGTTTTTAATTTTTAAAAATAATGTATAAATATTAAATATTTTATCATTATTTTTAGAGCTAATTTTCAAAAATAAAAAACAAAGATTTAGAAAACTCAAAACACCTTAAATTTTTACATAAAACAAGATTTTTATATGAAAAATTTAATGAATATGACAAAACAAAATTTAAAAATGATTTGATATACTTTTTAAGTTAAAGCTTATGGATCTCCATAAACTTAAGAACACGCTATATTTACTCTCTTATATATAGAATCTACTGAAAAAAACTTAGTTTTACATCTTATTCTCGTTTACGATTGATAATGCCTAATTGCCTGAAAATTTATAAAAGCAAGCTCTCATCCCATAAATTCCTCACTAATGAAAACAGACGGTTTCTCTTTAAGAAGAGATGACATGTTTCCATCTCTTGCAGTGAATAATAATGATATGGTCAGATTCCATTGAAGTAGCTGTCAAACCATTTCGGAATAGAGAAAGTCATCTAACACAAAAACAATCGGGACAGCAGAACGAGCACATCTACTTGCAAGTTATAACAATAAAATGGAATTGAAACAAAATATACAGAGACTTCATTTAATACATATATTATCATTGTTTTTATTTGAGATAATTTATTTCACTACACAGTGATTCTATGATCAAGATGTTATCCTTCTCACAATATCCTATGCAGGCTATAGTCATACTGGGGTAGGTAATTAAAACCCTAACTGCTAAACCAATACAATAATGAATTTTAAAAGAAACGGTTTCCCAGATCAAACTAACAGAGGTTAGTTTCACTGCCTAAGAACCCTGTTAGAGCTGAAGACAAAATTCTCAGCTCCAGCAATTGTAGAATTCAACCTCCCACCCGCCCAACCATTGTTCAAAACCCGAACTGCATTAGATGCCGGGTCACCAACAACCCTGGATCCATCAACACTCTTGTCATGTTTTGTGAGGCCCAATCCTCTCTTCTCCTTCTTTCTCTTTCTATCTTCATTTCTTTCCTTTCTCAGCCAACTCTCCACTGTTCTCTGGTAAGAGATATAATAGTAATAATAAAACTGGTCAGATCATTTTTTTTTCCATATTGGTGCTTCAATTAAATCAAGAGTAGATAAAAGTTAGCTTATAGGTTAAATTTAGCCATAATTTGCTTCATAACAGAAAATAATTTTAGTACTTCTGGTAAAGTTGAGCATGCTTTGGATAATTATGCATTGGACATTACATGTACTGTTTGTCAAGTATAGAATGCCAGCAAGAATTGATACCCAAAATGCAATGGTAACAATAGAATTTTTGGCCCGAACTTGGCCAGTTCATTATGGTTTATTGTAACTGATGTTACAATTCTGAAACAACCAAAATGGACAAATAAGATTATGCCATAATATCAATTGTAGAATGAAAGCAAGTACTTGAGAGCAATAACAAGTTTTAAGTTTACCATAAGAGATAGTTGGCTTGTTTCGTTCACTTTCTTTAAAGGCAATGCTAGCTCCAACTTCCCGTGGGCAATATACACCTGACATCCAAGGCAACCATTAATTTACAGAACTTTCTAAAAAAAAAAATCCAACTAGCAGTACCTCAAATATAAGAAACAAACTTACTATATGTGACGGCCAGTCATCAAGACCATCAAAAATGTGCGTGGCATAGATAATTGCGGCACCTCTTTCATCACATTCCTTTTTTAGATAGCTCAATAAATTTGCCCTTGCTAAGACATCTAAATCAACTGTAATTTCATCTAGCAGAAGAACCTATAGACAACAAGTAATTTTAGTTTGATAGCTCTAAATTTGAGTGTTTTGCATAAAGAAAGAAAGGAACTGCTCTAATTGGATATCATTATCACCATATATAAGTTCCCTGAAAGAAAAATAGAGAGTATTACAACCTTAAAAGGCTTGAGAAGGCCCATACAGATTTGAACCCGTCTTCTTTGACCATCAGATGATTTGTGCATTCTCCATGACAGATCAATATCCAAAATCTGCAAAAAGGATCAATAATAATAAAACAGTGAGAATTTATTTTATTCTTCAATAAAACTTTTTTGCAACCAAAAACAGACAAGTTAAAATAATAAAAAAGTAGAAAGTAAATGGTTCAAGCTTGATTATTTAAAAATAAAGCCATGGGATGCCCATCAATACTAGTAAGGTTCATGGCAGTGTCAATACAAGAGTTCATATGTTGTGCATAAGCTATATGAATTTTGCGAGCCGTTCAATTAAAATTTCAAATCCATAATCAGTACTTGATTTGGCAATTTGGTACTTCCAATTTTAAAAGGTTAATTATCCATCATGTGAAGGAAGAAACTATTTGTCTGTTTCTTTATATTTGTTTTAGTTACTTAATTGATTACAATGTCGTCTAGTTTAAGATTTGTATATGTTTATGCAGCCAAAGCTGAACAAAAGAAAATGATACAAAAGAAAAGAATGGTAATACCAGAGGCATGCTACAACAGGTACTGTTTTAGACACATTTGGGAACTTGCAACACACTGTAGGAACCAGGCAAACATATCCTATCTGTAGATAATCCTAAAATTCAAATTGAAGATAAAAAAATCCAGTAGATCTTGCCTTGATAAGTTCATCTCTCCTTTTGGGATCAACACCAGAAACTCCATAAATCATCTTCTCAGCCGATACATCCATTTGGATAGAAACCTCAAAACCAGCAAATGCGACATCCCTTCTCCACTGTATTGCACACAGTTAAAAGAAAAAGGAAATTTTTTTCAAATACCCATGCCAATGTCCACATTATATACAACAATCCCCAAAGATGAGAAGAACCAATCACGTGCGCCGTAGGAAGAGAAAATATTATAGGTAGTAGGCACTTCCACCACCAACTATGTCAAAAGATGCCTAAACTGTCCCCTACTGCCTTGTTGTTTATCTCTTCACTATTTAAGCAGAAAAGGAGAGAATTTGGACAGTTTTACAAGAAAATAAGAAATTCAGGTGATATTTACCATCTCATGGGGTGCCAAAATCAACAATGTCTCGCCTTATGGATATTCATTAAAATCATCTGACTTTTTAAGTACTAGCAATGCTTTGTAAAGAACTTCATTGGGTTTTCATAGAAAAGAATGACAAATTGCAAATAGTCTGCTTTGATACATTTTCAAATCACAGTTTCATAACTTGATATGCGGATTGTACTAGTACAGATAGTAATAATAGTAGTAATAAAAGCATATAAAGGATGTATAGACCTCCCCACCAAGGTAGCAGAGATCACCAGAGGAGGTGAGATTTGTATCATGAAAAGCTGAGCGATCCATGATCCGAACCATGCTTGGATCTACCATGTGCTTTCCACCCAGTATCTTCAACACAGTTGTTTTCCCTGAAAAGAAACTGAATCAAACAAACTATGCATAAATATTCTTTCTATGTGTGATTACTACCACACCCATTAATCATCTGTATCTATTTCCCTGTAAACGTGGACAAATATCTGTTGATTCTGTTCCATTTACAACAGTTATTCTTTCTATGTGTCATTACTACCATACCCATTAATTATCTGTATCTATTTACCTGTAAACATGGACAAATATCCGTTCCATTTACTACCAAAAAGGAAAATCAAGAGCAACTGCAACTGCAACAAACAAACAGACAAATCATAATAGCCACATTGTTCTATCTCCCTTCTATGGTGCAAAATCGGTTAAATCCAACAGTACCAGATAATGCCAATATATAAAATGTCCAGGGATTCTCTATAATAGGTCTTTGATTGACTAATCTCTATGTATATTCCCAAAATTATGTATAAGATGGAATTGAAACATGGGGACCAAACGAAAACGAGGGAATAAGAAACAAACCAGCGCCATTAGACCCGACAAGGAGACAGCGATCTCCGTGATTTAGAGTGATTGAAAAGTCTTCTATAAGCGGCCTCGACCCAGGCGGAGGCTGGCCGTCGATTCCAGGGTAGGTGAAGCACAGATCCCTTACCTCCACCAACGGTTTGAGGCATCCATCCTGCGCCATTTTCGCGTGCTATTCTACACCCTTTTTTCTCCAATAATATAATCTATCTGTTTATGTATTGCAAATTGCAAATCGCAAATTGTTTTTTCTATGAGGTTTGTGAAAGGCTAAAATGTGAAGGCGATTTGTTATTTAGAAATGAAGTGTTTTCCGTTGTGTATACATGCAGTATTTCGTGCTGCGGGTACGGATGACATTAATAACTGACGTAGCAATCCAACCTAACCTTCTCCAGAAATAAGGTAAGGTTGGGTCGGGTTAGGGTGAGATCGGATCGGATTGAATTAAAGTAAATTAAGAATTGAATTGAATTAAATTAATTTGTACGTTATTTTTTATTTTAAATTTATTTTAATTGAATTATAAATTATCTGATTTTAGATAGGATGGGATCAGTTTGTTTTAAAAAATACTGTTCAGATTGAATTCGGATCTGAATAGATCGAATGGATTTTTTGAATCATATCCGATTTTGCCACAAACGCGGTCCATAAAGCGCCACGAGTTTGTCTATAGTTGTTTTATTATTGAATGAAACACGGTCCATAAAGCACCACGAGTATTGTGTCTATGGTTTTCGGTTTATAATCCAAAATTCCATAGTCCATACCAACCCCCTTTCCTGCCGGTGCCCAGTTCAGGTCTCGTTCATTCTACGTGGCCCAAAATTGCTAGAGTTAGTCGATTTTTTTTTTTCTTAAAAAAAGCATGGCTAGTACGTGCTCCGCTGCGATGTGCGAACTAATTATATTTTTTTCGTTTTTAAAATAATAAGAAGAAGTCTGATAATAATCTCCAAGTGTTTGTCTTCATGGAATATCCCAAACATTTGACCGCATACATTCAACATATGTTCAGTGAATTAGGCAGTTATCGCTAATTGTTGAAGCACGAACAGTCGCAATCCTTCAATCAACTTGGGTTCTTTTGCTTTAGCATTCGGCCGATGATTTTTTTTTTTTCTTGGCGATTCTATCTTTTCTTTTCATCAATTCATCTCATTGATCAGCTACCACCAGCCAACGCTGCCCTTGATCTTGTTAGTATTTTTATATTAAACTTGTTATTTATGTTGAACTAAATAGTTATTATAAATGACAACATTTATTATCATGACCTCAAGAGGGCTGTCCATAATTTTTGAAGTTGACTATAATGCGTTAACCCATAGTCATATACCAATATATGAATTACATGAATTATTTATATCTAACAAATGAAGTGCACTTTATTTTCGATATGATGCTTTTATCAATGTTAGTTGCATAATTTCATAAATGAATTATTTATATTAACTATATAAACATATTATGATAATTATCATATGCCAATAAAATAGTCTCGTTACTTGCTCCTCCGCAAATGTGCTATTTATATTATTTGATGGTTTATTTATATTTCATTAATAAATTATTTATATTAATTATATGCATATGTTATGATAACTTATATATGACAATACAATAGTATCACGACCTGCTCCTTTTTACAATGATACTATTTATATCAATTATTTATATTTCACAAATAAATTATTTATATTAACTATGTGAATATATTATGATAATCATCATATGCTAATATAATAGTCTTATGACCTGCAACCTTGCAACAATGCTATTTATATTTTACAAATAACTGTTTATACTAAGCTATGATAATTGTCATATGCTAATAATGATCTCAGTACATGCTTCTTTGATTGATGTTACTTATACTAATTTATAAATAAATTTTTATATTAATTATTAATTATGCAAATATATTATTATAACAGTAAGAAATACTAAATTATTTGTTTTTATGGTGCGAAAAGAATGTTTGATTGATGTGTTTAGAAGATATATGAAGAGTTTATATATCATATTTCCAATGAGATTTTGGAAGTGGAAAATTGCCAGCAAGGCTTGAAAAGTTGAGAACCTTTCGCAGAACAATACATCTCTTGTTTGTTGCTGAAAAAGAAAAACGATAAATTTGAAACACGGTTCAAAATAGAAATAACGTTGCGGAAATAATCTTTGGAAATAAATGCGGGGATTACAATAATATTCAAATACTAAAATTTTGAAACTTATATATTATTTGCTGGCATATGATCAATATTGAGTAGCCAACAATATTTTCTCTCTCTTTTGCTTTGGTTTCGTATGAAACAACAATAAGGGAAACTACATTTTTTCCTACTTTAAAACATGTAAATTTAGAAAAATAGCTATTAATGTGGTATAGTAATTTTTATCTGCAATTATTATAAAGGTGGGGATTCTCTTGTCAATAGATTAACTCGATAATGCTAAAAATCATAAAAAAAATCTAATTTTGAAAGCAAACATTTAAAATATGATTTGTATTATATGTAAAACATGCAGATAAAAAGATGATACCATTTCAAAATATATATCATCCATCAAGAGTCCTGAAATTACAATGGTTCATTTGAATAACCTTTGACGGATTTTCAAATAATATCTAAATTATATGAATTTTAAAATATAATTAATTTATAACTTGAAAAATATGTTTATAGTCTTTTTATTTGAAGAATTTTTCAGACATATTTACGTGATTCAGTCCTGTCATTTTAAATTAGAGATTAGTAGTTATATATCCATTTATTCTTATGTTTATATAATTTATTCATTCCATTTTATATCGTTTTTTGTTATCATGTGAAACAGTATTATATGTTTTCACTACAACAAAAATAATTTTAGACAACATCCATTTAACAATGGTTATATATCAAATCCGTTGTTAAAATGGCTCAGTGACATCATTATAATATTGAGAATTTCTTTAACAATAATTTATAGTAAAAAAAATATTATTAAAATAGACTCGCAGAACATCAAAAAGCACCAGAACCATTTAGCAATGGTTCATTGAAGGAATCATTGTTAAACACTGTCTTTAACAAAAAGTTATGTGCCTAGAATCGTTGTTAAATGGTACGTTTAGCAACGATTCCTTCAAGGAACCGTTACTAATTGGTTCTGCTATTTTTTTATATCTGACATTTACTTTTTTTTTCTTCCACCAATAACATTTGCTTCCCACGGATTGCCCATCTCATCGTTCGTTCATCCCAATCCAACGATCCAAAAATTAAAATTCAAAAATTGAAATCTCATAGGTTACCAACCCCTTTTCATCTGTTTTTATATATAAAAAGAGATGAGAGAGAGACAAAGAGAGAAAGAAGAAAGAAGAAAGAAATAAGAAAGAAAGAAGAGAGACAGAAGAAATGAAAATCGAAATCCGACTATCTTAAATTCAAATGGTCATAATTTTTGATAAAAACTTCGATTGAGGACGTGCTACGCGTCCATAAAAAACTTACGATGAAATCTATAGAGTTAATGGCTTATGCCATTATCACCATTTTCGAGTAAAAAATCTCATATTTAAGCTCAAAAACACATTTAAAGTTTTAACTTCTATTTTTCATATTATTACATGAGCATTATATATGTATATATTATTGAGTTAAATATTTTTTTATTGGATGAATAATTATATATTTTTATATTAATTATTGAATGAATGAATAATATATAATAATATTTATTCTTATCTAATGACTCTATTCATTGTTGACTCCATATATCAATCTGACTTCATATTTTAAAAAAACATTATAGCTAAACGGTTTTTAACTAATAGTCGTTGTTAAAGGGTTCTTTAGCAACATTTATTAGTTAAAAATTATTGCAAAAAATTTATTTAACAATGATTTTTAACTAAGAACCGTTACTAAAGAATTCTTTAACAATGATTATTAGTTAATTAAAGGACCCTTAACAACAGTTATTAGCTAAGAACCGTTATTAGATGTCTTTTAAGAATGGATTTAACAATGCGATTTAACAATAGTTGTTTGTAATTTTTCTAACAAATCTTTAACTTTGGAGCAAATAAAATTGTTTGGTCAGGTCCGGTCATCCCTTCCCTCCCATTCATTTCCTTCTTCTGAAGACTTAGACCGTTAGGCATTTTTTTTTTTTTTTTTTAACCCAAAAGACCCAGCAGGCGATATCCATTAATTTCACTATCACACGGTTACATCTGAAAAAAAATGCATTTCTTTATTATACATCCATTTTTTTTTATAATGAATTGACAAACGTATATGTTGTGTGTGTCACGTGCTAGTACGTGACTTGTACAATACGGGACGTATCGTGTACATCCCGTATCAGTATGTATCACGTGTTTAGACTTATGTACTTTAATGTATCAAAATCTCAATAATCTGAACACATATATTTAACTGACCGACGCGTCTGACGCGCTTTGTAGGATGTCTTCATGTCTGACATATATCAACACTTACGTAGCACATATAAATTCAAAAAAAATATAAATTATAAAAAACTCACAGTAGATGACAAAATTTGAAAAAAATAGGAAAATCATGAAATGCTAGATATGTCTTTATACGTACTATATGTGATATATATATGTTGGTTTTCGATGTGTTAGACGTGTGTGTTTAACCGTATCAAAATTATTCAGAGAGTAAATATTCACGTTTAAGAGCACGACATTTTTGACATGTAAACACATTATTTATTTGTGTGTAAATACATACATATATCCATGCACGTGCTTATATGTGTGCAAACGTGTCAAACACATCAGTCAAGTCACTAAATTTTCTGATAAGGTGCTAACCCTAATTCCCACTTCCCACTTTACTTCATTGTTATCCTCCGCCGAGCACCAAAGTGTGCTGCTTCTCACTTCTCTTCTTTTAGAAACATCTCGTACCATCCCGTATCATTTCTCCAGCTAAAAGCAAATTTCATCATAGCATTTGTATAATAGAGGATAGGGGTGTACAACAGGCGGGTTAATGATTTTTTATGAAAATTTAAATTCAATTTCGTTAGCTCACTCACTCATAACCCAACTCACCTCGTATAATTTTTTACATTCGAATTTTATAGATTTTTACGGATTAAACAGGTTGATATTTTAATTAAATGATATATTATATAATTTTTTTATTAATATTAGATAATATAAATTTTATTAATGATATCACAACTCAAGGGTGAAAAAAATAAAAATATATAAAAAACTAATGATAAGTTCACATTAAATATCAATAATGAATTAAAAAGTTAAATATTTATCATATTTTATAAACGATAAATATAAAAAAATAATTAATATTATAAAGAAAGTGATATATAACATTTAAAAATTAAAAAATTTAATAAAAACTAAATGATAATAATTAAAATATAATATAAAATTTTAACTCTTAAATAATTATTTTATTGATTACTAATAAATTATATATAATATTTAAAAAATATATATGATATATGATTATACGACTGAGTTCGAGTTAGATGAATTTTTAGAAGCAAATTCATAATCCAATCTAATAAATTGGATTAGACAAAATCACAATTTATATTTAACCTGATAACTTCTCAACCCAAAAGAAAATGGATTAGATCAGATGAGTTGAACCGGCTAGACGAATTGACAGATTTATTGTACATCCCTTAACAGGTGAGCAATGATGGTCCAGTTCAGACCCAAGTTCGATTTTGAGCTTTGACCACCTTAGGCCTAATTCCTAAACTAGAGCCCGTAAAATTATATCCGTATTTGGGCCCAAACAATACGGATCGGATCACTCTAATCATCTATCTAACCTTCCACATGATGAACGGATCAAATTTTCATATTTTCCGAGGCTACTATATATAGTTCGGCTCCGCCTCTAGGGTTTCTCTCGGCCTGGTATTGTTGGCGGCACCCCCAGGTGAGGTGCTTGCTCTTAATCTCCGTTCAGCATTGAATCTAATTTTTTTCTTATTTCTTTTGCTTCTATTTTACCTCATGGAGTTTTACTTGATTTTCAGTTTCTTTCAACGAAATTACAGATGGCCCCTCCCGCTAAAGGTATGAAAAACTCTTCAGATTTGACCATTTTATTAAAAAAATCTTAGTCTTGGTTAGAATTGTTAATATGATCATAGTCATAGCCAGAAAAAAAATGTTTTGTTGGTTGGATGACAGGTAATCAGCCGAGAGTGCAGATTTACTGACCATACTCTTCTCTAATTATTGTTTTGATAAACACCGGGCTATTATGTTCTACATATTTTATGTTCTGCTCCTTCTTGTAAGAAATCTTGGGTGTTACTTAATTAGTAAAATGAATGGATGTCTTAATTAGTACAATGAATGGATGTTTTCCTAGTAATTTTGTTAGCAACTACTCTTTTATTGAGATATTGGTGACCTAAAAAGAACCAACGTAGTTTTAATCTGTCGTGTGCATTCATCATTTAATCTGGTTTATTAATACACTGATACACACTTGATTGTGGCTTCTCTAATTTGTTTCTTTCTATTCTGAGTATGGCTTTCCATCAACGATGGTGTCACGTGATCTATCAGAATGTCATTTAATTTATCAGTTCTGCTAACATTCATACTAAAATTTTTGCTACAGGTAAGAAGACTGATGCAAAAGCTCAGGCTGAGAAAACTGCAAAGGCAGTGAAGTCGGGCCCCGCTGCTGGATTAAAGAAGAAGAAGATACGCACTTCAGTCACCTTCCACCAGCCCCGCACCCTGAAGAAGCCAAGAACACCCAAGTATCCCCGACAGAGTGCACCTGGGAGGAACAAGCTTGATCAGTACCAGATCCTCAAATACCCTCTCACGACAGAGTCAGCCATGAAGAAAATTGAGGACAACAATACCCTTGTGTTTATTGTTGACATCCGTTCTGACAAGAAGAAAATCAAGGATGCCGTCAAGAAGATGTATGACATCCAAGCCAAGAAGGTCAACACACTTATCAGGTGAGTTATGTGTGTATATGTTTCATTTATAATACTGTGATGTCTATGTATGTGCCACATGGTTGTACTGTAACTGTGTTATCTGGTATGTTGGTTTACTTACTCAAATGTTTCTATATGTTACATGTAATATTAGACAGTATTATCTTTTCTAGTAGTTCTCCAGTTGTGTCGTGACTTAAGTTTGATTATTTGGGTCCTCAAAATTGTTAGTTTTTTTTAACTAATGGATGACTGTGTGGCTAGTGAGTCTATTTCTAGAACGAATTGAATCAGTTGACCTTTCTTTACTTAATACTTTAATACTTCACTTATTCATTGAATGAGAGACTCGAATATGCTCCACCCTATCCCTCTCTATTTTCTGGAGAACAACCCTACAGAGGATGATAAGAAAGATGAGGGGGCAGTCTGTGCAGCAAGCAAATGTATTAATCCATCAAATAGGGGGGCAAGACTGACTAGTTCAGTACTAATAATAGGGCAGGGGAGGGGCTTACTCACATATAGAATGTATTCCTTTCTTTTTACTCGACATCATAAACTCTGATTTGTTTTACTGCCTTTGTATTTGCATTGTTCTAATGTATTTGATATTTCTTTTTTTATTTTGAAGAATCCATGCAGCTTTTCAAAATTTCTGATTGGTTCTTCATTTGTTTAATGCAGGCCTGATGGTACCAAGAAGGCCTATGTGAGGTTGACACCAGATTTTGATGCCCTAGACGTAGCTAACAAGATCGGCATCATTTAAATTTTAGGCTTTGTAGTTTTTAACTTTTCCCAAAGAGAGTTGTCCATCCTCTGAGGTCATATTTTCTTTTGCCATCCATTGATTTTGTGCTGGTGAACCTATATTTATTGAATATTAAAAAGAATTTTGAGCATTTTCTGTTAGTTTGTTTGGCCTGGTTGCATGTGCCAACAAAGATTTTATCATGTTGTTTATGTTGTTATTTAGCACATTAAATGCTCTTAAGTCAACTCGTGCACATTGCTTTGATGATTGAGTATGTTTCCTTCAATCTTGCATGTGATGAATTAATAGAGTTTCTAATCTGATATGCTGGTAATTGTAGTCATTTCATGGATTTGTACTGGTAATTATATGGTCGTTTGATGCTGCTCTTCCAATCTGATCTTTTCCTAAAAGAGAGTTTGCAGATGTTGTATTTTGTGTGCAGTTATTCGCCTTTGCCCTTTGATCTGTTAATTAACAACCTCACCTTTTCTCAAGGAGCTGATATTCACACTACGGACATTGTGTTACTCATTTTTTTTTAATTGACGGAGCTTACCCTCGTCTATTCCCCCTCTATAAGTTAGAAAGCTGTTCAAGAATCTTTTTGAAAAAAAAAAAAAAAATAAACAACAGAGATTCTCTAGGAATGACTGTTCATTTCTATTCAGTCCGTTTCCTACCAAATCAGCAATAATGAATCAGAGTTATTAACTAGATTGGAAGCTTGTCGAGTTCTTCTTTCTTCAAAATAAAATGAAAGGAATCCTTAAAAACTGGTCTTTCATTTGGATTTGAAAAGACTTGTTTTTTTAAGATAGGTTCAGTTTGTTTCTTTTTGTTATGTCACTCAATTTTGTTTTTTTGGGTTATTGGCACTTCTGAAATTGTAAATTGAACAACTGGCACAACTCATCTAGCTTTATTCACAGCATATGAACTCTTGTATTGGCGGTTTGGCACTGCCATGAACCTTAGTAGCATTGATGATTCTGTTCATAAAAAAAATTACTTGTTATTGTTTTTTCATTACTTCTCTGTTTTCAATTGTAAAGAGGTTTCATTGAAAAAATGGAAGAAATGCTCAATGCTTAGTTTATTATTGATGCTCTGTGCAGATCTTAGAAATTTATCTGTCGTGAAGAATACACGTCTCCCTATGGTCAGAGAAGACGGGCTCGAATCTGTATGGGCCTTCTTAAGCAATTTAAGGTTATATTTTTCTCTTCAAAGTGCCTGTAGTAATCTTGATATTCAGTTAGACAAAGTTCCTTTATTGCTATATGCAAAACGGTCGAATTTAGAGCTATCAAACTAAAATAACTTGTTTCTACAGGTTCTTCTTATAACAGTTGTCTAGATGTCTTGATGACTGGCCATTGCATATAATAAGTTCTGTCTTGCTTATGTTTGAAGTACACTCAGTTGGATTCTTTGTTTTCTTCTGAATTTTTTATTTGAGAAAGTTCTGGAAGTTATTTGATGTATCAGATGTCGTTCATATATTGCCCATAGGATGTTGCAGGTAACATTGCCTTTAGAGAAAGTGAAAGAAACAAGCCAACTATCTCTTATGGTACAGTTCAACTTTTCATTATCCTCAAATACATTCCATTGATATTCATTCTACAATTTACTATAAAACATAATGATTGGCTATGTTTGGGCCTCTGTAACTGCTACAATTCTTGCTGGTATTGTATAATACAAAATTGTACATGTAATGGCCAATCTGTAATTATCCTAAAGCATTCTTAACTTAACCCTAAGTATAAAATCATTCTCCATTATGTACCATAACCCTGAATTTAGCCCAAGGCGACATTTATCCACTTTAGCTCTAATTGAAGCACCAATAAGGGGAAAAAAAGATGATCTGAAATGTTCAAAATATTTACTGTTATATACTTTCTGTTTCATATTGCCTACCAGAGAACAGTGGAGAGTTGGTTGAGAGAGATGAAGATAGAAAGGGAAACATGAAGAGAGTTCTGATGGGTCCAGGGTTGTTGGTGAACCAGCATCTAGTTCTATTTGGGTTTTGAACAAATGCTGGGCTGGTTGGAAGTTGAATTCTACAACTGCTGGAGCAGAGAATTTTTCCTTCAGGCCTAACTGTGTTCTTAAGCAGCAACAACAACAACAACAAAGCCTTTAATCCCAAATAAATTGGTTTAGGCTAGAAATGAAACCCAATCGGAAAACATAAGATCAAAGATCTCAAATATCAGTGATAAAAATGAATATGATGGAAGAAAAAAATAAAATAAAATAATAATAATAATATATAAATAAAGATGATAATGACAATGATAATATGCTAATAATAGTAGAAATAATAACAATAATAATAATAGTATAATAAACCTCTATTATAAAATCTATTTCTAATTTCTAAAATCCTATTTTAAAATCTAATTCTAAATTCGAAATCCTAAAATCCTATCTAAACCTCTATTTTTTAAATCTATTTCCAAATTCTAAATCCTAAAATCCTAAAAAATCTAAGAATATGAAGTCTATAACTCTACTATTAGACTCTAACTCCTAAATCATGGTTCAGGTACATGAATCGCTATCTTCCACGCACGATTCATGTACCTGAACCATGAATCGCTATCTTAAAAAAAAAAAAAAAAACTGCTAGTCTTAATTTGGGAAACCATTGAATTTAAAAATTCATTTATTGTATTGGTTCAGCAATTGAATTTTAATTATCTATTCTGGTACGAGTATAGCCTGCGTAGGATATTATGATAAGGTTAACATCTCGATCACAGAATTATAGTGTAGTAGTATATATTATCAAATAAAAACAGTGATAATATCTGTACTAAATGGAGTCTTTGTACATTTTATTTTATAGCGATTAGACCCGCGATGATGTATGGAGCAGAATGTTGGACTACAAAAGGATAACACGTCGAAGATGAGTGTAGCTGAAATGCGGATGTTACGTTGGATATGTGGCCACACAAGGAAATATCAAATCAGAAATGATGATATTAGGGACAAACTTGGGGTAGCACCAATTCAAGAGAAGCTAGTCCAACATCATTTGCGATGATTTGGTCATATCCAACGAAGGTCTCCTGAAGCACCAGTACGCAGCGGTATTCTAAGTCGTCCTGAAAATACAAGAAAAGGAAGAGGTCGACCGAGACTGACATGGAAAGAAGTAATAAAAAGAGATTTGAATGAATGGAATATATTCAAAGAGCTTGCTTTGGATAGGGGTGCTTGGAAGATGACGATTCATGTACCTGAACCATGATTTAGGAGTTAGAGTCTAAAGTAGAGTTATAGACTTCATGTTCTTAGATTTTTAGGATTTTAGGATTTAGAATTTAGAATTTAGAAATAGATTTTAGAAATAGAAGTTTAGAAATAGGATTTTAGAATTTAGAATTTAGAATTAAATTTAAAATGGAATTTTAGGATTTAGAAATAGATTTTATAATAGAGGTTTATTGTACTATTATTATTAGCATATTATCATCATCATTATCATTATCATCTTTATTTATTTATTTTTCTTTCATCATATTCATTATTATTACTGATATTTGAAATTTTTGATCTTATGCTTTTCGATTGAATTTCATTTCTAGCCTACCCCAATTTATTTGGGATTAAAGGCTTTGTTGTTGTTGTTGTCGTCTGTAGTTGTAAGTTTAATCATCAGACATGCTTATTCTGATGCTCAAATCATATCTGTGTTGGACGGCTTCTTCCATTCCAAAAGGCTATGTGCTTTCTATTGGATGATTCTAGTGGCCAATGTGATTGATTCTATGTGAATGAGCTCGAAATGGTCCTCCAGTTTCTTTTTTGCTATTTCAGTTGAGTCTTACCATACTATTCATAATTAACAGCAAGAAATTTCAACATGCTATCTCTCATAAAAAGATAATCCATCTCTTTTTATTAAAAAGGAATTTATGGGAATATAGCCAGGTTTTATTAATTTTCAGGCAATAAAGAAATATCATTTGTGAATGACACAAACCTACAAAGTTTATTTCACTTTAATACAAAGATCACTAGTTTACTGGGAGAATACTACAATTGTCAATTGATAGCCACTGTACTGACATAGGTACGAATATTATTTGAGCAGAAGCTAATTAAATGGAGTCCTGAACTTGCCGTGCTTGTGAAGTATGAAAGCAACCAAATTTGAATTTGATTTAGTAGTTTACAGCTAGTGTATGTATTCCTTGTACCTATTTAATCCAAATCCTATAGACTAATGTATGTCATATCGAATGATTTATTCAATCCTGCTATCTTGTTGTTTACTGATAACAACAATGATAAATTTGAATGGTAAATAGGATCTAATTCTAATCAGTATAAGTTTAACCTTAACTAGTAAATTTCAAATCAATACTATGAAGGTCAGGATTGGATCTCACAATTGTGATGCACCTGAATTAAGTAATGACATCCAAATTTCAGATTAAGATGTAATATTGAGGAGTTTACTTAATTCCTTTCATAATATATTTGTTGATATGTAATATTTGTCTTGTTATTTCCTTCTGCATTACACTCTGAAACTTTGGGACAATTGTACTTAACTCCACTCCTCGAAAGGAAGAAGATAATTGATGTTTTCATGTTGTCTAAATGTACTTCCTTTACCAGTTTATGCTAACAAAGAATGTAAAAATAAATCTTCTTTGCGTGATTAGGAGGGGTGCAGAATTTGACAACATTTGCCAGAATATACCTACATGCTGATATATTGACAAACTGTATTCTATTGATGCAGAGCAATCATAGCTTCAGCTTTGTACACTTGTACTAGAAGTATAATATGATTTTACTACGAAAGCATTTTGATCACTTGGATCAAATGGTCGCTATATAATGTGAATTTATTACATGGAGTCTGTTGGAAATTGCGTTTGTAACACACCTGAAGCGATTCAAGTGTGCACAAACAGGGTTCGGGAGGAACTTAGAACTGAAAAGAAGATAATTGGGGAATGCCACTGGTAAAGAAACCAGGAAAAGAATGATGATAGCCACTATTAAAATTAGAAAAGAATAAATTGACAAAGATTTATTTCATTTCACATAATCCAAACAGTACATGAGTGTGCCTACATATAGGCGATGTCTTCTTAACAGATAATTTTCTAATCAATTGAATATCCTTTCGCCAGTCAGCTGTGAAGAGATCAATGCGGCTGATGAACTAATAATCTCCAACAGTCGATTTCTTATTGATCATTTCCGTAAGCTATACCATTTCGAGCTTATCATGGGCAATGTCACCTGATAACTTCTCACGGGCAATATACACCCGACATCTGATACATCAAATACTTTCCAGAACATTCTCAAATAAAAAATTCAGAAGAAAAACAAAGAATCCAACTGAGTGTACTTCAAATATAAGCAAGACACAAACTTACTATATCCAATGGCCAGTCATCAAAATTCAAGACCATCCAAAATGTGGGTGGCATAGATAATTTTTTTCCCTTTTTTAGATAGCTCAAATGACTTGCCCTTGCTAAGACATCTAGAGAGCTGTTATAAGTAGAATCTGTAGAAACAAGTTATTTTAGTTTGATACCAGCAAGAAAGAAACTTGGTATATATGCACTTTGAAAAGAAAAATAAAAGGAGAGTATTATAACCTTAAATGGCTTGAGAAGGCCCGTCTTCTCTGACCATAGGAAGACTTATGTATTCTAGTAGAAAAACGGAACTCATTTTATTCAATCACTAACAAATAAGTTTATTATAGAGACGATACAATGGAATATCTATACTATTATATAATAAAGTATCTAAAAATTGGAGGGTCCATTTTTTGTTATGGTATTTTTTTATTATATCATTTTATCTCTCAATTAGACGGATAATATTTATTTTTGATTGATCGAACGTTTGTGATTGTGTCCATTGATCTCCTCTTTCTCTCCATTTCTTTCCCATATATACTATTATTTTCATAATATTTTTTTTATTTAGCAACCTTGTACATATTTGGTAAGAAATTAATGGTGATAATATATGTTAGAATAATTTACTTTTTTTGCCATAAAAATCATGAATCATCAACTCATATTGTGCAAAAATCTCATCCAAGATTAAATATAGTTTTTATTATAAGTTTTCTCTATAATTTGGTGAATTTATAATTTAATATTAGATAAATATGAATTTTTTATCTTATAATATTTTAATGTTTAAATAAAAGAGTTGTGCTGCAACGCACGGGTATATAGCTAGTAATAGAAAAAAATCAAATAAAAAATTAAGAATCGTTAATTAATATTAATTAGTACTTTCTATTATCTCAATATTTTTTTATATTTCAACATTTCTCATAAAAGATATTCATCAAACTCATCTTATCACATAATCTAACTAGATCTATTGAGCTAAGTCGTTTGATTAGACACTATATCACTTAATTTCCTGTAACCACATGACTCATTCCAATAGCCTACTCTTTAGTTTTTTTTTCTTTATAAAGAATCTATCGATATCCACATACTTGGTTATGTCATACTGCATATCTATACTATTATATAAAGTAGCTAAGAATTGGACGGATCTATTTTTTGTCATTTCTTCAAATTTTTTATATCCCAAAATACACCTCATCTAATAATTTACATTAATTTTTACTAATCAGACGAACACGATAGCATTTATTATTTTGTATTCATCTCATTTTTTGCCATATAGGAGGAAACAAATTAAAGATTAAGAGAAATCATGCGAGATTATATATGATATAGCATATGTAATTGATCTTGTAATTGATCTTGCATTTATTAATTTTTTCATGTTAGAATGATATACATATTATCATATGATATTTTTCTATATCTAAATAAAAAAATTGATGCAACGCGCAGGTACACAGCTATAATAATTAGTAATGTTGATTGTTAATTTGTCATCGCACCACAACTTCATCTTTGCTCCGTAATTAATATTGAGATCTTCTAATAATCTTTTCAGCTATAGTATTTCAGTAATTTCTAATGTCATAGTTCTGTATTCAGCTTATGTCGTTAATATCACAACAACCGATTGCTTCTTGCTATGCTAGGAGACCAAGTTGTCCCCTACGAACATTCAATAATCATATTGAACCTTATGTCATCTTGGCAACTAGTCCATTCATAGTGCATTTTTTTCAGATACCACAAGATGTGATATACTGCGTCCATATAGCCCTTCCTAGGTTATTCATGTAGCTCACTATACTTACTGCAAATGAGATATAAGAATGAGTGTGACACAAATAAATCAATCTCGGATACCTCTCACGATCAATATGTTCTATTTTACCTACACTTATATTGACTTTCACATCAATTGGAGTGATTACAGGCCTACAACCTAACATGTATGTCTCTGTGAACAAATATAGCACATACTTTCTCTAGTATGGGACAATCCCCTCTGCTCCACAAGCTACTTCAATTCTAAAAAGTATCTAAGTTGTTTCAGATTCTAATCTTTACCTTCAATTTCTTGCTCAATTTTGCTTTTAACTGTGCAATTTTCTCTTCATCATCCTCAGTAATGATCATATCATCGACATACACAACTAGCATAGTGATGTGACCATGATATTATATAAAAAATATCATGTGATTTGCACTGATATGCTAATAGTTCAGGTCTATCATCACCTTTCTGAATCTATCAAATTAGATCCTGAAAGGACTACTTCAACTCATATAGCGACGACTTCTTGAGTCTGCATACTTTATCAACTATTTGGGCCATACCAAAGTTTGAAAGAATCTCCATGTAAATCTCCTCCGAGCAAATTTTCCATGAAAAAATATATTTTTTATATCAAGTTGGTGTAACTTCTACCCACCATTTACAGAGCATCAATAATAGACTAAGCAGTGAGTATTTCTTCTATTTTTTCAATGAAACCTCTTTACAATTGAAAAGAGAGAAGTCATGAAAAAACAGTAAAAGTAGAAGATCGAAGCTTAATTTTTTTAAGAACAGAATCATCAATACTAATAAGGTTCATGGCAGTGCCAATACAAAAGTTTATATGGTGTGAATAATGCTAGATGAATTGTGCCAGTTGTTCAATTTACAATTTCAGAAGGGTCAATAACCAAAAAAAAAATTGAGTGACATAACAAAAAAGAACAAAATAAACCTGTCTTAAAGAAACAAGTATTTTCAAAACCCACTGAAAGACCACTTTTTAAGGGTTTCATATTTTTTTTTGCAAAAAAAAAAGTGCGCCAGTGAAAAAAAATGCATCTTGATTGATTATTTCACACTCAAATCGGTATTTAAAAAAAAACATCATTGGAAATGACGCACTCTCAAAACACATCAGTAGAAATGACTCACTCTCACATACCAATCGGACTAGCACGTTTTCTAGATGTTAATGATAATGATACACTACCATTCCTACTACTAAAATTTTATTTTTTTCATTATTATTCATAATTAGATTATTCAGATTATTAGATAAAAAATTCAGGTTAAAATATCAGTCCTTGAAAAAAGCTGAGCTCGTTAATCAGTGGATCAAAGGGAAGAGACGAATATCCCACGGTAGGTCTACAAATGAGTCAAGTTCGAGCGAGTCAGGCTTAACTCAAACTCAGTTCACAAAATTTTGAGTCAAGGATGAGCTCGTGAAAACGTTTCGAGCTGAAAAGTCTATTTCAATCTCAACTCATTACTATTCAAGTTAGCTCACGAGTTGACTCATGAGCCAATACATGTACGTTGACTCAGTTTGATATTTATATTTAGTATATCTACAAACTATAAATTTGATATATCTACAAAAAAATAATATATGAGTTATTACAAATTGATATATCAACAAAATATTTTTTCAATAAATATTTAATGCACTAATTTAAATGGATGAACCGACAAAGAAAAATATTGAATCAAATATATGAGCCGAGTCACGAATGAATACGAAAAATTATTAAGCCGCTGAAATGATGAGATAAGATGATAAGAGATGATAGAGAGAGATTATCAAATTGAAATTTAACAAGAAAAATATATAAAGTATTATTATTCGAGCCAAATCAAATCACAAGCCGAGTCAACCCCAATTCAAACTCGACTCATTTAACTATCGAACCAAATTAGCTCAAGTCAAATTGACTCAAACCAAATTAGCTCGAATCTGAGTTGAGCCCAAACTAAACTACGAGCCCGATCTTTTTTATGCGCCCCTCTACCACTGCACACAAAATGCAACATCTGCGAACTCTCTATTAGAAAACGATCAGATTGAAAGAACATCATGAAATGGTTATAATTAACAGAAATGAAATCCATCAAATGACTATAATTACCATCATCAGATTAGAAACACTATTAATTAATCAAATGCAATATTGAAGGAAACATCTTCAATCATCGAAGCAACGTGCACAATTTGACTTGAGAGCGTCTAATGTGCTAAAATAACAACACTAACAATATGATTAAATCTTTGCTGGCACATGCAACAAAGCCAAACAAGCTAACAGAAAATGTTTCTCAAAATTCTTTTCAATATTCAATAAACACAGGTCACTAACACAAAATCAAAGGATGGCAAAAGAATACATGATCTCAGAAGATGGACAACTCTCATTGGGAAAATTTTGAAACTACAAAGCCTAAAATTTAAATGATGCCAATCTTGTTAGCCACATCTAGGGCATCAAAGTCTGGCGTCAACCTCACATAGGCCTTCTTGGTACCATCAGGCCTGCATTAAACAAATGAAGAACCAATCAGAAATTTCAAAAAGCTGCATGGGTTCTTCAAATTAAAATATATATATATCAAATACATTAGAACATTGCAATATACAAAGGCAGTAAAATAAACAAAGTTGCAATCCATTAGTTAAAAACGACAACAATTTTGAGGACCCAAATAATAAAACTTCAGTCATGACACAACTAGAGAACTACTAGAAAAGGTAAAGTCCAATATTACTTGTAACATATAGAAACATTTAGTAAATAAAAACATCTATACAACTAAGAATTGGAGGGTCCATTTTTTGTCATGGTAAATTTTTATTATACCCATTTTATCCCTCAATACCAGATAACACAGATAACGTACAACTATGTGGTACATACATGGATGTCATGATATTATTAATGAAACATAAACACACAATAACTCACCTGATAAGTGTATTGACCTTCTTGGCTTGGATGTCATACATCTTCTTGACGGCATCCTTGATTTTCTTCTTGTCAGATCGGATGTCAACAATAAACACTAGGGTATTATTGTCCTCAATTTTTTTCATGGCTGACTCTGTCGTGAGAGGGTATTTGAGGATCTGGTACTGATCAAGCTTGTTCCTCCCAGGTGCACTCTGTCGGGGATACTTGGGTGTTCTTGGTTTCTTCAGGGTGCGGGGCTGGTGGAAGGTGACTGAAGTGCGTATCTTCTTCTTCTTTATTCCAGTAGTGGGGCCCGACTTCACTGCCTTTGCAGTTTTCTCAGCCTGAGCCTTTGCATCAGTCTTCTTACCTGTACCGAAATTTTTAGTACGGATGTAAACAGAACTGATAAATTAAATGACAATATGATAGGGTTGTATGACACCATTGTTGATGAAAATCCATACTCGGAATAGAAAGAAACAAATCATAGCAGCCACAATCAAGTGTGTATCAGTGTGTTAATAACCAGATTCAATGACAAATGCACATGACAGACTAAAACTACGTTGCTTCTTTTAGGTCACCAATTTCTCAATAAAAGAGTAATTGCTAACGAAATTATAACTAGGAAAACATCCATTCACTGTACTAATTAAGTAACATCCAAGGTTTCTTACTAGTAGGAGCAGAACATAACATATGTAGGATATAATAACCCGGATTATAAACAATAATTAGAGAAAGGAGTACGGATCAGTAAATCTGCACTCTCGGCTGATTAGGTCACATCCAACAAACAAAACATTTTTTCTGGTTATGTCTATGATCATATTAACAATTCTAACCAAGAACACAAAAAACGTTTAATAAAATGGTTAAATCTGAAGAGCTTGTCATACCTTTTGCGGGAGGGGCCATTTCTAATTATGTTGAAAGAACCTGAAAATCAAGTAAAACTCCATCAGGTAAAACAGAAGCAAAAGAAATAAGAAAATTTTAGATTCAATGCTGAAAGGGAGAGGGAACGGAGATGAAGAGCAAGCACCTGACCTGGATGCCGCTAACAATACTAGGCCGAGAGAAACCCTAGAAGCGGAGCCGAACTATATATATAGTTACACTCGCCTCGGAAAATCGGAAAATCTGATCCGTTCATCGCGTGGAGGGTTAGATACTTAGATGATTAGAGTAATCCGATCCGTATTGGTTTGGGCCCAAATACGAATATATTTTTCGGGTGCTTGTTTGGGCCTAAGGCCCTGGGTGGTCAAAGCCCTAAATCGAACTTGGGTCTGCATTTGCGTGATGTGATTAAATAAAGAGAAGGGATCCTTGACAATGGGTTATCTTGACAATTTTGATAATGAATTTTTAAATAAATAGAAAAAATAGAAAAAAAAATTATAGACATATTTTTCTACTTATATATTGATGGTGATTAAAATTTTAAGAAATTTTATTATTATTATTAATCCATCAAAGACTATCAAAATATTATGACACTTTATAACGGTTTCAATTTAACATTTTTTTATAGACTACCAAATGATAATAAAATTATATGAAATTTAAAACACCGTCAATCTATAAGAAGGAGAATATATCTATAAGGTGTTTTTATTTTTAAAAATTTTCTATTTATTTAAAGATTCATTATCAAAATTGTGAAGATAACCATTGTCCAAGTGCTCCCTTCCCTTAAATAAAACCTAATTTATGTGAATAATATACTAAGCCTGTTATATTCAAGATCTTAAAGACAACAAATTTTCTTGAGATTTTTCAGGGTTCTTTCTCCAACATTTTTCCTTGTACGTGAAGAGGACAGAGAACTAGGTATTAAATTTGGTTCGTTAATGGTCCGATTGATTAGCGGTCCTGATTTTATCACATTCGCAACATCAGCGATTGAAAAAAGTTCTTAATATTGGATATCTAAAATTTTAAGTTCTTAATAATATGTGAAGAAATAAAAAGAAAGATTAAACTTTGTATAAGTTGAAAACTTCAAGAGTTAAATAATATTTTTAAAATTTCAAGGATCGAAATATAAATCAGAGGTACCTTTGAGAAACAAAATAGAAATTTTGATATATTTTGGACTAAAAAAAGTAAATGAGTGATCATTTATAAATCATCTGTGCAATTTTTTTAATTAATTTACATGTTTCAAGCAAGATGTCATATTTTTCTGTTTAGAAAATATCATTGCTAAAAAACAACTAATTGTTACATTTGATCACGATTAAATATTATGGTACAATTTATATTCTCCACCACATAATGGAATGACGCAAGTTGACTTCATCTTCTTCAAGATTCACGCAATGTTTTTTGATGTGTTTTCGACTATTCAATTTGGAGCATAAATAATGTTGTAAAATAAATTTTTCATTAGTTTTTTTTTATTATTTTTTAATGAAAAATTACTGGGAGTAATCAAATATGGATAAATATTCGGTGATTAAAAACGGATAAATAAAAGTTCAATGATCAAATTCTTAATATATAAAGAGAGTTAAGTTTCTAAACTCTTCAAGTATGTCACATCATCACTTTTTTTCATCATTAGTTTTGTTTAAATTTTTTCATCTTCTTAAATCCAAAGATTTATATAAAATAGTTTCTCTCTCTTCATTTAAAATAATGTGTAATATACTTAAGGTGAAACTTAACTCTTAAAGTGTTTCAACTTTTTTATATGATTATTTATAGATTATTATGTGTTTAATTATATTATTTATTATTATAATAATGATATTTAGTATTTAAAAATATTATGTCTAAATTCCCTTTAATGTAAAATTTTATTAAATATATTTAAAAAATTATATTGTTAATTATTTATTTGAGGACTATATTATCGGGGTGAAATCCGAGTTACAACCCCAGTATAGATAAATATCAAAATTGAGTGATCAACTAGAAAATTAACATTATTTATAAAGAAAATAGAACTATCATTGACTCTTATATATATTTTATATTTCTTTTTTGAGACTTGAATACGAGGCATATACTGGATTTGCTATAAGATAAATTAATAAATAAAAAGGCAGAACACGCGACTTCTATTTCTAATAAAATTAATTTCCTTTCTTGGGAAAAAGTAACGTGTATATTTATTTTTCAAACAAAAAACAAAGATGTAATTTTGCAGAACTGATAATAAATCTGCTCTATCAAAAGACAAATTATATTTTAATAGATACGTAGATGAGGATGGTTCAAATATCTCATTTTTTGTGTATCAATCATATCACAATTAAATTTTTAATAACTCAAAATTAAAAAATAAAATATCAAAATAATTTTGTTAGATTTAATCTAGAACATTTTATTTATGTATAGATTAAAAAATTATGACATTGAATATTGTTTTATGTAACATCAATAGTTTGTGAACTTATTGATTTACATAAAATAAATTGAGAAATAAATATTTTTTATGTGTAAGAAAAAATATAATATAGATAAAATCTAATGATTTTATTTTAATTTTTTAATTTAATTTTTTTATTACTAGAAATTAAAATTTTGAGACATGATTGAAGCATAAAAGTTTAAGGTATTTGAATCCTCCTCAGTCCTCATCATAGATAAATATTTTCACTCGATAATTATTCAGCTACATGCTTACAGGGGGATTTTAATCCTCTGCTATCCAACATTGGACAACATAAATATATTATCTGTTAGGGATGGATTCAAACACGAAGAGATGTTGGACTTACAACTTACAAGGATAAGGATTCCCGTTTGTGGGGGCAAATCAGCTTAGGACCTGTTCGGCCGAGACACTGTTTACACGGAAAAAAGTTGTCTCCTCCTAAACTTTTTTTTCCGCACACACAATATTTTATTAGTTCAAATCTTATCTCCGTTCTTATTCTCACTGATAAGCGGACACGGCCTTAACTAACAGTGTCAGTTATTGATGTGACTCGATAAGTTAACCCGATCTAATTGGATATGAATTTAATTTTTTTTTCGATTAACTATATTTTTTAAAATAATTTTATGATTTAGTACTAATTAAAATTTAAATATACATTGATTATATACTAATTAAGATTAATTATAAATTAATAAATATTTAATTACTTAAAATTATTAAATATATTTAATATATATTAAATTATTTTATACGAATCACGTCAATCGGATCGACTTGTGAGTCGGATATTAATAAAAAAAATAATCTGAATTTAAACGGGTAAAATTGAAATTAAATAAAATAATAATAAACTAATATAATTCGATCCGAAACCAACTTTATCCGACCCATTGATACCTCTAGCCTTAACGATAATTTGTTGGGCGAGGTTATTTGAACGACTGTTTTATTGGGGAACAGGGAATGGAGGGAAGTGGCAGCATCAAATTTGCCAGGTTTCTTTATTCGATTGGACTCTAAAGTTTCTCGGAGTGCTTGATGATTGATGACTATCAAATTGTATTGTCAAATGTAACATATGTTACATATCGTTTATATAAACAAAACAAATATGTGTAGTTCATTTTCTCTTTACATGTTTTTATACAAATGAAGTTGCATGATTATCTTGAATATTCGCTCATTTGCCGCTTAAATTTCACTCAGTAAAATAAACTCAGCCACTTGATAAATCAATAGTTTTGTTTTTTAAAAAATATTTAGCACTGATAAATGAGACATCTCAACTTGTTTTATAAATAATATTTTTTTTTAAAACATTAACTTGTTAAGTTTTGTGTCGGCTACAGGTAGAGGTGTAAACGGATCGGATATAGACGGATAATGATTTTACTTATCCGTTATAATTTTTCAAAAATAGATTCAGATACAGATAGTCCGGATATGGATCAGATACCGAACGAATAAAGATACAAATATGGATATTAAATAAAAATATTATATACAACATTGAAAAATAATTGCATAATATTTTTTTGATAGAATCATTAATTATAAAAGTTAAATATTAATTATCATTATATTAGTAGTTCAAATTAAGGGTGTCAATTATTGACCCGACCCGACCCGACCCGACCCGAACCCGACCCGACCCGACATGACCCGACATGACCCGAAGATAAATGGATCGGGTATGAGTTTGATTTTTTTGATCTGAATTTGATCGGGTCGGGTTCGGGTCAACCCGACCTGACCCGATTAATTATATTTTTTGAAGTAATTTTATGATTTAGTACTAATTAAAACTTAAATATACACTTATTAAGATTAATTATAAATTAATTAATATTTAATTGCTTAAAATTATATAAAAATAACTAATAATTAATTAATTATTTTACACGGATCGGGTCGGGTCGGCCCGTGACCCGATCGGGTCGGGTATGAGTCAAGATTTTTTGACCCGAATTTAATTAGGTCAGGTTCGGGTCGGGTCAAGAAAAATAATAAAATAATATGACCCGGTCCGACCCGACCCATTAACACCCCTGGTTCTAGAGGTGGCAGAACCCTGCCGACCCGACCCGCCCGGATCTGAACCCGACCCGAACCCGACCCGATTCAATTTTTTAAGAAAGTCAAACTAAAGGCCGAAAATAATAACCCGAGATCAAATGGCCTTTAATCCAATCGAAATCTATCAACGATCCGAAAAAACACAACATATAAATTGACCCGACCCGGACCCGACCCAGGCCGATTTCTTCTAAAAAGTCAAACCGACCCGACCCGTAACGCCCGATTGCCACCTCTACTTGGTTCAATGTATTAATGAATTATAGACCATGACACATTAGCACAAATTAGATATAAAATTAATTAGATTTATAATATATGCTAAAAATCTAATTAAAAAATATATAGTGTGAATTTTTCGGATATGTATTTAAAATTTCAAATAGAATCGGATAATATTTGATCAGATACTTTTAAATAATGTCGGATATTAATAAATAATAGTTAAATAGTTGGATATCAATAGATAATTGTCAAATCCTATTCTTATTCGTTAAATTTTTTTTTAGTATGTATCCATATACATAATAACGTATCAAAGAAGAACAACATATCAATTTTTTGAGAGAGAAAACCAAGAGTTTCATACTAGCCCGAGAGGAATTTCACGAACGGTTCCGTAAGGCGTGGGAATCTGCAGATAAAGCAGCTATCAAAGCTATGCTTATCAATCAAGTAGGTGATTTTGAATTTATACGTTCACCAAGCGTTAACGTTCCCTTTAGCAAGAGCATAAGGACATTGCTCCGGACTAGAATGAGAGCATAAGGACATTGCTCCGGACTAGAATGATAGCTTGAGGTTGATTTATAGTAGAGGTGGTAGAATTTGATCCGATCTGAGAAATCCGTCCGATTCGTCCGGATCGAATTCGACCTAATCCAATCTGATTTTTTTTAAAAGTCAAATTGATCCAACTTCGATTTGAACCCGACGATCCGATCCGACCCGAGATCAAATAACCTTCAATCAAATCAAAATCTATTAAAGATCTAAAAATATATAACATATAAATTGACCCGATCCGATCCTGATCCGACCCGACTCGATCCGATTTCTTTGAATATCAAACTGACCTGACCCGTCCGACCTGAACCCGAACCCAACCCGACCCGCTCAATTACCACCTCAAGCAATTTAGTCAACAAAATGCCTGCTACGTACCGAATGAGGGACAAATGGAAATGGTGGTGGACGCAGACCTGTCATGCAATATTAGGATGAGAAAGATGAAGTCACTTAATCATCTTATAATTTGAAACTCGATTCCGTCTACAAATAAAATCAAATATTTTATTATCTGACCCATAGCTGGAGGAGCCTATCATAATTCATAAATTAGTTGCTTCTTAACAATACACACTTTCTTCGTCCCCTTTTGTTTTCTCAAAATAGATAAATTTAATAAAAAGTCGGATGCTAGATACTTTTATATCAATTCTAAAAAGCACATTTGTCAGATTGAAGCCGCTTGGAGCGTTTCACAAAAAAGCCTCCTGAAAGCCTCTTTGGAATTATTTCCATTTTGGACTCTCATTATTATCCTTGTCTGTAGGCTTTAATATCAACTCAACCTTTCCTTGTGAGAGCTTTTCTTCCTTCTCCATCTCTTTCTGTCCTGTCCACCTTCTAAGATGAGCAGATTCTCCCACTACCCCTAGGGTTTCAATCCATTCTCATATTTTCTTCTGTTATACTGTAATTATGTTGTGCAAAAGCTGTTGCTTTAGAGCATCAGCTAGCTAATTTTCTTCTTCTCAGCCGCATGAGGTCTCTATGGAATAAATAGTTCTAATTACTGGCTCAATTTGTTGTCAGGTTACGTCGTCCTTTTCTCTTCTTCCATTCTTTTGCACCTTTTCTGTTCTTTTTTTTTATTTTTCTTTTTTCCTTTTATGCCCCCCTCCCCACACCCACCCACCCCCCACACACACACACACACACACACATCTTTTTTTGCCCCCCTTCGTTGACAACTTATTGCGACTTCTGGCTTTTCTTTTTCAGAGAAGTCGTACTGGTATCAATTTCTCTGGCGCATTTTTTACTCCTTTTGGCTTTGAAAACCCAAACGAAATAGTTCACTAGATAAATAATCTGTCTTACATTAGCTGCGACTTAAAACAGAAAGGAGTTGAGTTTTTTCTTTTCCATTTTTAGACAAGTTTAACAGTTGGATCCAGAAATCACCTTTGCTGTATTATGGACTTTAGTTACCATCTGAAGTTCAAACTACACCTCAAATCGGGCCTCTTTAATTATGGATTTCTGCTCTTTTTCAGATGATATTTTTACATAATTAATTGCAGTTAAATATCTTATATAATTTCCGTCATTTAAATTTATTTTTTAATAAGCAGATGTGGGGAGATTAAAAGCGGTTTTGACCTAAACCTACAGTAGCATACATGGTACACCTCTTTCCTTGTCTCATATTATTTTATTAGAAGCTTCAGAAAACTTTTTTTTGATTATCTGATGAAACTTTTATCTAATTTCAGATGCCTGATCCAAATGGTTACTATGTTGGCAGTGAATTTCTGTCAGATTATAGCTCTGACCAGCATGTATTTTATCCTCTTACCCCCAGCTATAGCTACTATAGTATAGGTAACTTCTTTTTCTTTTCTATTCCACTTTTTAATGAAAGAACATAAATCATTGCAAGTTTTTTTCACAGTCAAATCATTTGTCACAATTTCCAGGATATGGACTGCCGGGCGAATGGAATGACCAGTCTACACATTTTGCAGTAGATGGTCAAAATCTTCGATACTCTGTAAGCTTCATTTTTATTATTAAGATCATAATTCTTCTTATTTGTATTATTATTTTGTAAACATTTATTTTTGTTTATTTGTAACGGTTGTATTTCAGGGTTTACAAACTGAGGATTTGCCTTATTTGTACTATACACCTGGTTATGGCTACACCTATCCTTCACCTGACCAATATGCGGTGTACCAGCAGTACATGGCGGGGCCTAGTTACCAGTCTCAGAATCAAGTTTCTCCATCAGCTTATGTACCAGTTGTAATCCAACCTGGCAGTGACTTCAGCTCTTATGCTTCTCTGGTTGCTTTCAACCCTTCTGCCGTTTCTACTGATGTCACTGGTATCGGTTCTGGTCTGACCAGTTCTCCACTGGTTAACAACACCAGTGCAAAAGGTAGGCCCCATACCTCAACAAGTGGAACCATATCTCCAGTCAGTCTAGTAACGGGAGCTTCCAGATCATCTAATCAGAACCAAGTTGCAAACAAGCCCTTGGTTGGAAGTATTGTCTCCAACGGAAACACAAGGGACAATCTTGTATGATTCTATATATTCTCTCTTTACTGCATTTTTTTTCTTTTGAATATTAAGTGATAAGAAGTCCTTATGCAAATATGAAAATTTTCAGAGTGGAAATGCTAAGTCGACCGACCATCTTTCGCAAGCATTTACAAACAATCTCAAGATATCTCCGCAATCTACAAATAACAAATCAGGCCAAAGTCAAGCTGAGCAAAACAAGGGAGGCAGGACTGCCCAGTCAAGCACAGTTACAGAGAAATCACGTCCATCCTTGAGCAATGAACATGAGAATGCCATCTATGTGAATGCTAAGCAGTTCAACAGGGATGAATTTCCTGTTGACCATCCAAATGCTAAATTTTATGTTATTAAATCATATAGTGAAGATGACGCGCACAAGAGTATAAAGTATGGTGTTTGGTCAAGCACGCCGAATGGAAATAGGAGGTTAGATGCTGCATACATGGATGCACAGAGGGGATCCTCAGGAAATTCAAAAGGGTGTCCTGTCTTTCTCTTCTTTTCGGTATTTCCCTTTACCCCTAGCTTTCTTTAAATATTTTGGTTTTCACTCTGTAATCTCTCTGTAATCTCTCTTAATCAACAATCGTAAAAGATTGGGAAAAAATAAACATGACAACCTGAACCAGTCTTTTCTAATAATAAGTTACTCGGTGGTATCAGAGAACAAAAGTCTGATATGATTAGAATGTTTTTTCTTCATTAAAAAAGAAAAAAGAAAGCATAAAAGTCTGACATGAACCGTCAAGCTGAAGGATTTCCTATACTTGTAAACAAATAATAAATATCTCAAATAAATGCTGATTCATGATTTTTGTTGTTTGTCCTTGTTTTACCAAGGTCAATGCCAGTGGTCAATTCTGTGGGGTTGCTGAAATGGTGGGGCCTGTGGATTTCAACAAGGACATGGCGTTCTGGCAGCAAGACAAGTGGTCTGGGAGCTTCCTAGTAAAGTGGCACATAATAAAAGATGTACAGAATGCTAGTTTCAGGCACATAACACTAGAAAATAATGAGAACAAGCCTGTTACCAATAGCCGTGACACCCAAGAGGTACAGTACAAATTTTCACTCTTTGCATGATATTTGCAATCTTGCATTATAATTGTACTTCTATTACTGAGTGCCAGATAGTTCCTTCATTTTTCACAGAATTGTGAAAAAAAAATCCCTGGGGGTAATGTAACCTTCATTTTAAATTCTCAGTAGATAGCTTAGTATAGACATTTTTAAGGGCTTCTGCACTTACAGCATATTCTTAGAAAAGGATGTTGTCTTATGCATATTTTTACTATTATTATCTGTCCACTTTTAACATTACTTAACGGCCATTATACAGGTGCCATATGATGTTGGAATAACCATGCTGAAAATATTTAAGAACACCCCTCTGTCATCATCAGTACTGGAGGATTTTCCTTTTTATGAGACGCGTCAACAGGCAATGCTACAAGAGAAGTTTCGCCGGCTTGGCAGGGCCTATGACTCTTCATTTTACACTCCTGCTGTGGTTGTAAACACCAGGTCCACCATTGGCCCACCTGTTGAAATTGAATCAGCAAGTAAGAACGTTCAAACAGATGTGAATGATGGAATGCAGTCTGAGAATTTGAATGAACCAAAAGTTCAATCAGATTCAGAAGAGAAATCAGACGCAAAATTGGAAGTGAATGATGTGCTGAAAGTGGGCTCAGTTCGTATTAAGGTGATGGAGTCAGCTTCTGAGGTCGTTGATATGGGAAATGCAGGTCAGAAGTGATTCAATTCTAGAGTTTTTTTCTTGATAATTTTTTTGGGGGGCAAGGCTAATTGTTTTTTATTTCTTTAATACTTCCATTTTGTGAGTAACACTCTGTTCCATTTTGTTTTTTCAGTTTTAATTGTGCATTTTGTTGACTGGGTAGGTCTGTTTATAGGAATTGTCTTTTCCTTTTTGGTTATTTCATCACATTCGTTGGATTTGAGTTTCATACTCTATAAAGCCCTTTTTAAGAGATAATTAGTGGAGGGAAATTTGGAATTTAAAGTTATTTTTGGAAATGTAATGTTTCATTTTCTTTGCTTGTACCAATAGATTGAGAAAATGCAAAATATTTTAGTCAATAGATTGAGAAAATGCAAAATATTATAGTTCTGTTAGTGACATTCTCTAGTCTTTTTTTTTATACCGAATGGGAATCAGGTGTTTACTGTTAGACAAATTAAGATGTGAAATTTTGGTTGTTGAGTGGTGACTTTTGTCATTCAGGAAGGCTTTACTGTGACTATTCTGGGAGACATGAAACAGTATTTGACAATTTGGTTGGTTAATGTGTTAGATATACATTGGTGGACGACGTGCTCTCATGTTCTCATTTTTTTACGCGATTGGTTGCGTGTTACATTCAATCATCAATGTTGGATGATAGAGTGTGGCCGACCTCTCTTCCAGTTGTCTTGTAATTTGCTATTAAAAGCTGGATGCTATGGAAAAGATGAACTGCAAGTTGCCACTGACCAATTAAAACTTAAATTGATGGTTTTAAATTTCTTTTGTGGTGACACCGCTTGCTTTGACTTTCGGCTCGAAAGTTTCTTCTCCAACTGTACGCTTACTAACAGGTAACCTGGCGGCTATGTCAACGAAATTTGCCATCAAAGGTGAACTGCTGCTATAGTTTTCGATCATAATAAATGATTCATACTGCTCTTATCATATGGTTCTTATATAAACTAGGACTGTAATGTATAGCCCTAAAAAATAATTAGAAATTAAATATATTTAATAAAATTTCAAACTAAAAAGATATTTAACTTATTTTTTTAAATGCTAAATATGTATATAATAATAATAATAATAATTATTATTATTATTATTATTATCATCATCATAAATAATATAATTAAATACATGATAATTTACAAAGAAGCATAAAAAATAGATTATTTTAAGAGTTAAGTTAATTTTAAGTATATTACACACATTATTTTAAATGACGAGAGAAAATTTATATATGAATTATTGGGTTCAAGTAGATAAAAGTACATTAAAAAAAATTAATGATAAATAAATCTTGATGATGTAACATATGTGAGAGGTTAGAATATTTAACTCTCTTTATGAAGTATAATTAGGGTTGAATCAATGCTTTAAGTAACAACTTTTACTTATCAGGGGGCACATGAGTTGTTCCAGAACTCGAAATGCCTTTGTAAAATATTTTAAAAATAAGTAAATATCCACTACAAAGCAAATCATATAGTAGGGCTGTTAGAAAAATTCTTAGCTCGTGAATCGTTCATGACTCATTCGGGGTCGACTCAAATTTGGTTCACTTGTTAAGTTAATAAACCGAGCTTGAGTTAGGTCTAGCTCGATTCTCTAAGCTTGTTAGATTCGTTAGACTATTAATATCTATTATTTATATTATTATATTATAATTTTTTAGTATATTATATAAATTATAATTTAATATATATAAAATTATTGTATGGAATTAGGGGTGTCAATTATTGACCCGACCCAACATGATCTGAAAATAAATGGATCGGGTATGGATTTAATTTTTTTTTACCTGAATCAGTTTGGATCAACCCGACCCAACCCGATTAATTATGTTTTTTTGAAGTAATTTTGTGATTTAGTACTAATTAAATCTTAAATATATATTAATTAAGATTAATTAATATTTTATTCCTTAAAATTATATAAAAATATTTAATAAATATTTAATTATTTTACACGGATCGGATCGGGTATGGGTCAAGATTTTTTTATCCGAATTTAATCGGGTCGGGTTTGGATCGGATCAAGAAAAATAATAAAATAATATGACCCGACCCGATCCATTGACACACCCTATATGGAATATATATAAAACTTTATTGTCATTGATTCTTGTTATTTTTTAATTTTGATATAAAATATTTATATAAATATTATTAATTATTAACAAGTTATTAGCGAGCCAAGCTTGACTCACTCATTAATTTAATAAGTCCTTTCAAGTCATCATTCATGACTTGTTAAGTTAATGAGCTAATTTCAAAGTTGATATGACTCGACTCGTTTAAAGCTATGCTTCATACAACCTCCAATCTAATTTTTAACGAAAAAAAGAAGCATCACAGTTAATTCGGTTATTTTAAGGGGCAATTTTCATCTGATGCGATCTTTTTATTTTACGGTTTTATCACAGTTTTCTTTTTATACAGATTTGTCAAGTGATTTAGGCCCTTTATATCAGTCGGAGGAGATAATCTTAGATGCAACTGATATTCAAGGGATGGTGCATGTGACTTCTACTTCGGATTAGGCCATTTATTGTGTTCTATTTTTCCTTTTTCTAGTTAATGATGACTATGTTGTTTGTTTCTTATCAGTACAATCTTTTTGTTATTTTTAGAGGGGATGGTTATGGAACTACCATTAGGATTAGTTGGGGTATTTTCTTTGCTGTTTGGCATGACTGTTATGTTCTTTGTTGACTGACTTTTGGTTGTAGTTTCCGAAAAGAAATGTAAACTTGAAAGAAAATTCTGCTTTATTCAAAAAAAAAAAAAGAGAGTTAATGAAGGATTGTTTTATATAGCTTTGTCGCACAACTCACAAGGGATTTAAGATAAAGATGCAAATTGGAAAGAACTCCCCGCCACTCATCTGGGACCACACCGTTTAAGCAGCATATATCGGCGACGCAAACTACACAATCATGAGATCAGAAGGTATTGTTGTGGCCCAAGAAAGCCGAAATGAAAGAGAGGCGGAGCTTGTAGCGGGGCATTGTATCCAGCAATTGAAGTATCAGTGGGGCCTTCATATATTGCATAATGCTAGAAGAAAGAAGAGAAGGCCAGACTTTTGTTATTGAACCTCAAATTCTTAGTCAAACATTTAAATATCTTAACGGGATTCTAATTCTTGATGCAGCAAGACGCTCCACCAAGTTTGCTGATGACTGCAGCTAAATCAAACCTAAAATTTTCAAATACAAAATTTGGGAATAGCTCATCAATCATCAGCCCATCGAACCCCATGCTTTGCGCCTAGATAATATGCTCCGACAGGACCTCTACCCCCAGACTCGTAGAGTTCAGGTGTGACCTTATGCTGGTCAACCTCATGAATTATAGGGGATAAAATTTCCCATGCAGCTTCCACCTCATCACTCCGCATGAATAAATGGCTGTCTCCATCTATCACATCCAATAGAAGGTGCTCGTAAGAATCCGGTATTTCTACATTGTACCTGTGCATAGTATCCACAGAATCAGAGAGATGTTTCCAAAACTGAGAAATGATATGTCATAGAAATTGAATTGCACTTTCGACTGTAGCAACACCAACCCCCCCCCCCCCCCCCCACACACACACACACAAAAAAAAACATTATTTATTTGATTAAACTATTGTCATCTTCCTTCTCCAACTCACATCCACACACTACACAGTTATTTATGCCAAATTGTTAATTTTTCACTTTTAAATAGTACAAGAAGAACATAAGGAAAAAGGGAACTAAACCTTAATTTGCTAGGGGTACCAACAGAGTAATCAGGAATTAGTGCGCAATTGAATCAGGGTAGCATTTCATGATGTAAAGTAGGCTGTTTTATACCATATCTTATCTGCAACTCCTTTTACTATAGTAACTATTTTTTTTTTGTTTAACTTGTCTATTTAACGAAGGGGAGGGGGATCACTTAATAATGACTACTTGACAATCTACAATTGAGCTTCAAATAAATTCAAAAAAAATAATAATAAAAAAGAAAAATGTTTATAGGCATGTTCTTGAATTTATAGATTGGTAGTGTTTCAAATTTAATGCACTTTAATTATCATTTGATGGCCCATCAAAGTCCGTTAAATTGCAACCTTCGCAAATTGCACAAATTTTGTATGATCTTTGATGGACTATTGAAGGGTAATTAAATTGCAAGAAATTTGAAATACTATCAATCAATAAGTCCGAGAATATATCTACAAACTTTTTTCTACTTTTAAGTTCTTTTTGAAATTTATTTGAAGTTTCATTATCAAGATTGTCAAAACAGTAATTGTTAAAAGATGATGTTTACTTATGTCTGGTTTATAAACTTTCATAGTAATAATGGTAGTACAATGCGTAATGCAATAACAAAGCAATGAAATTAAGAAAGAAATTAAAGCTCAGGAAGTAAATAATATGAACATACCTGTCACGATAGAGAAGATTAAGTTCAGAAGCATCCAGCTGTAGACCAAGGCCAGGGACTTTATTGTTGACTTTTAGCAAAATAGCCTCCTCAGGTTGGTCCCGCAGTATTAATTCGTTCGTGTCAAGGTCAATATTTTGGCCGAATCTCTCACGGTAGAGGCTACCAGGTACATGACGAAATTGAATACGTATCTCAACCCTAAAATACAATCAGAACAAGTAATAAAAAACAATGAAATATTATAACCAGAAAGATTGGCAAATGAGAATTTTCCTTTCTTGGAAAATCATAACATTTACCATATTGCAAATTTGCAACTCGACGCCCAAAATATTTTCATAAAATTTCAGTAACTCTTCTTTTTGTGTAAACCCAAAACTGCACTAAAATGATGCCAAACACAATTGTACTGCATCATTAGTTTCTGGTTACTACTTAAAGAGCAATCTAGAAAACATCGGGTGCTAGTTGCGAAAATGGAAAATATGCATTTTCAAAAATAAAGAAATCTAGAAAACGACAATATTTTTTTAAGCCAAAAGGAACACCAGTGAAGTAAAAAATTGTAAGGTCTTGCAAGAACCACTCCATAATATCCAGATATCATACCTGTTTTTCATGAGCCCCATTCCTGTTTTGATCAAAAATGGTACACCATCCCACCGTGCATTTTCTATGTACAATGCAGCAGCAAAGAAAGTAGGAGTTAATGATTTCATGTAGCTTTCGTCCTTGTTTGATTCATCCTTTAGCTGACCCAAAACAACATCTCCAAGATCCAGCTTTCGAATTGATCTAAGTGCCTTCACCTAAATTATTTATGAAGAAATCCTTCTTTCATATTACATCTTGCTTTTTTGGTTAGCAGATGATGTTAAGCCAGGGTCACAACATCACGCTGGATGGCAAGCATATAGCTTGGTACCATGTAATATATTTACCAGCAATGTTATAAATTTAACCGCAATGGTATCTTTCAGGCAAAATATTTACATTAAACAAACCAAAAAAATGCAAGGTGAAAATAAATAGTAGAAATGAAAAGGATTTTCATAGTACCAAACAGGTACTTCATTGTACAAAAGTTACACCACCTCTCAAGTGATGTTGGTTTCTCTATATTTGTAAAATGACTTCCTGTGTGCCTATTTATTGTTTTTATTGAAATAACTTCACCAGGTTGATATTGGAGAAAAAATATACCTTTTCATTTCGAATATCTTCTCCATCAAGGCTTACAGGCTGTTCCATGGCAAATAAAGCAATCGTTTGAAGAATATGACTGTGCACTATGTCACGAAGTGTTCCATAGCCATCGAAATATCTGTGTTAATCAGAAGAATCATGTGGTTGATAGCTAATATATAGATTTTCAAGTCTAGAATTTAGATATCACTTTTAAAATTATGTTATAATGTTAACCTTGCAGAATAATTTGGTGGAAAAATCGGTTACTTAATTTTTTTCTGCATTCTTAAACTTAAAATGTATCGTATTCATTGATGATGGAATTACCTTCCTCGTGCTTCTATACCACATTCTTGGGAGAAGACAACCTGAATTATAACACAAAGACCAGATAAAAAAATATTTACTTGGTAAATGAATGGTAATAGAAATATAAAAAAAAATGATACTTGAAGGATTCATAAAGCATACTTGGACATTTCGAATGTATGTTCGGCTCCAAAGTGGCTCGAAAACCAAGTTTGAGAATCTCATAACAGTGAGGTTCTCAATCAAATCTTTCCCCAAAAGGTGGTCAATTCTGAATTGTAAGTAACAACATCAAAAAATGAATGCAAAGCAAATTTTAAAAGTAAACAAAACACAAAGGAGAAATATACCTGTAAATTTGGCTCTCTTCAAACTTCGATTGGAGAAAATGTGTAATTCGTTGTGAGGAGATCGCATCAAAACCAAATGGTTTCTCAATAATTATCCTATTCCAGCCATGTTTGGTCTGCGCCCCATCTGCCAGTGAGAGTGCCACATCAAGAAGCGCTTCTTGAGGTACTGAAAGGTAAAATATTCGGTTTGCCTCACCTTCACCCTGTTTAACATGTTTTAATCCTAATTGTGTGAAATTTAGCACTCTTGATAGGGGAGAGAAAAAAAAATCAACTAAAATACCTCCATCTGCTCCATTTTTGCATTAAGTTTAGCCATGCCTTCTTTGTTACAATACCCACCGTCAATATGATAAGTTTGTGCAAGAAACTTCTCTAATTTATCCTCGCAATTTTCACTGCACAAGGTTCTGAGTTAGTGAATTGGATCCATTATAAGTGCCAGGAAAGTAGATTACAGAAGCAAGGGCATGTTTTGGAATGAAACAAGATATAGATATCTTACTGATGATCAACTCGACATGTTAAAGTGCCTGCAATCATATCTCTTAAATCCATATCTGACAGCTTTTTCCTAGAATATCCAAATATGCCGACATTCTGACAAAATGAAATTACTTATATGTCACTGTTCAAACATCACTTTACAACAGGAAGCAAAAAAAAATAAAGTCCACTTCATGAGTAATCAATTCAAATGTTGAAGTAGAACTTATTATTCACCCTGAAAGGATCCATTCAATCAATGCATACTGGTAGTGCATCTGACCAGTAAATAATGTACAGGTGCAGCATGCTACTAATTCAAAAAGTCAATACTGGTCCAGCTTAATTTTTCCTATAAGAACACTCAACTCAATGATCGTGCCTCACGATTTTAGTTCTAACCCAATTGACCCTCAATTCCCAGTCATACAAATAAGTGCCAAATAACCAAGAAATATAAAGAGCTAAAAGTACACTGTAAAACCGTTACAATAGGAATCACATCAGCTGGAGTGAGCACTACCAGTATAAAAATCAGAGCTATTAGAATTATGTATAAACAAAATACCTAGTAGTTAATTAATATGTGCGCGTTTTTTTTCAAAAGAAATAAAACAAACTAACTGATGTAACAAATAATTGAGGCAAGATGTTCATATCCAGGAGGTACCTGGGGGAGATAGCCACTGTAATAGAGAGCAAATAATGCAGGAAAAACTTTGCTTCTGGCAAGTTCGCCAGTTGCTCCTATAACTGCTATGCATAGAGACGGTACTGTACTGTCTTGGTTTTGCTGCCAATTCTCTTTCAGTGGTTTTGTATCACTGATTGCAGCTGCTTTATCATTCAAATTTTCTACAATCTTGGAGCCTTGAAACACAGACTCACTTTCTACAATGAAATGAGGAGATGCATGAAAGATCTTTTAGGTCTTTTACGTAATATGTCATGACATTCTGGAGTTACATATTTGTTTCCTATAGAAGACTTAGTTTGAATATGGAAAACTAAAATACATAGGTTGCATCTGTAATAATAGATGACAATACTAAGGATTATATTAGGGCTGAACATTAGAATCGTACACTTGTACTAAACTGTGTACTTTTCCCCACTTTTTAATGTAATAGATTCATTTGAAATTTGCTTGGGGCAATTTAACTATTTTCAGGTGTGCATCTCAATAAGCACTTAAAATCTTTTTTGCCTCACTTCATCCAACACCAAGAAGTAAACACTGTAGAAGAAAGGAATTACCGGGGATAAAAATTATTTGAAAAGAAAAGAATAAAGAGAGACAGAGATTTGTCGCAGACCATTAGGCAAATGGACCTGATCAGACTTGGCTTTGTAACTTTTCTGTGCAGCTTTCTCTACTTTTCCTGGCACATGCAACCTACACTGTCTCAACACCTTTCGGATTCGAAGTCTTGCAAGTGTACAAATTTTCAGGCTACAGATACTAGGCACAATACTGGAACCATGGCCATTGTAAACATTCCCTGTTGTAACCTGTGGGTTATGAAAATTTAACTGGCACTCATATATAGGCAAAATGAAACTCTTCAAGTATGAAATTAGATTAAACCGAAAAAAAAAAGGCGCTTCAGCAGTTCAGCTTGGCATTCTTCACACTATCCGACTACTTAAAAGGATTTCTCCAACAAAAAGCAACAGAAACGGTAGAATCTCTTACCAGGTGGCAGAACGAGGAGGGTTTCAATTCAGGCGATCGAAAAGAGAACTGGTGAGGTGTGGCCATGGCGATCGGTAAAAGTGCCATTAAAGTTTCCAGAAACGCAGTAGCGGGATGATGATAAGTAGGAAATAATTCAGTATTTTAGTCGATCCAATCTTATGACAACGGAGTAAAGACTGGAAAACGGAGTAATGACTAGAAACGACATCATCGGTAGCAGAGTGTGCAAACTCATCGGTTTAATTGATTTTAAATTTAATTGTTAAATTTTGAACTATTTAATTTGATTTTTCAGCTTAAAAATTTTAGTTCAGTTTAAAATTTTAACTAATTTGATTTTTGTTCTTTGATTCGGTTTTAATTTTTCTAAATCAGATAAACCGAATAGTCTAAAATTTATCAAATAATTTTATTTTATTTTATATAAATAAGAATTATGTCAAAGAATCGAATATATTTATTTTATATAAATTTTATTTAGTTATTTATTTTATTTTTTTAATTATTTGTTTCTTCTATGAATTTTCATAATTTTGATATTTTTTTAAATAATATAATTACGGTTTAACCGAATATACCGAAAAAAAATTTGATTTATTCGATTAATATTTTTAGAAGTTTGATTCGATTCATAATTTAACAAACTGAAAAAAACTTCGGATGTACATAATTATTTTGATTTGAACCGAATCGACCGTTTGTACACCCCTACTCTGGAGAGCAAAAAAACTCTTCATATGAAGTATTTTTGATCTGATCCGTTCGATCAAATATAAATGATCCTGATTTAACAACAATAAACCCTCCATGCATCAAAATTTATATTTAAATTTCCCACAATCATTATGATTAAAAACGAGTTGTCCAAATTAACTTTGAAAACTTTTCACACAAAAACTCTCCAAACGATAGTTGCCCGTAATGACTAATGACTGATGATGTGTCCCAGACTGACGGTCGATATCATAGTTACAATGAATCAACGGCTGAGATGGCACAGCCTTAGCCCTCAGCAGTGGTAAAAGAGGGTGGGTTTCCCTTTCCCAGTGATGTCCTCTTGCGTGTAGCTTCGGTTCGTTTGCGGCAGATTCAGTGGTGGCAATCATATAGTTTAACGAGTCCACTTGTCGAACATGTGGTGGATACTGGATATGAAATATCTTCACTCATCAGATCAATTGTTAATTGTTGTCAAATTAGATTATATTGATGAAAATTATTAATTCCTCACTAATGCAATTAAGCATATTTAATTCAATGTATGAAATTAATTACTTTATTGTAGTTATATATTTTTAATAATTGATCACATAGAATCCTAAGACTGGAAGCTTTTTCGTTAAGTCATGCCATTTTACTTTTTTTTTTTCCATTTTCCGATTCAAATTTCTTATTTATTATTTACCATATTACTCTTGTAACATGCTGCTCTTTTGATCTTTTCTCATTTGATGTGTGCTTTCTATGTCTAAGATACAATATGACTTTCAAAGCAATACAATATTTTTGCATTTCTCTATTAGATTACTGTGTTCTTAATCGTGTTTATTTATCATTTTATTGTTGTAGGATTATGTTGGTATTCGTGTTCCGACGGCACGAATTTATCTCTACATGATACAGTGGCGTTGTAATAAGTCAAATTTGTGACTGCAATATGCCATTTTTTTTAATTAGAAACGATATTCACCGGACCGACACTATTTACTGAAGATAAAGAGCTTATAAAGAGGCACCATTACATACGCCATAAGGCAATTAAGATTGGGAACAAACACACCAGAAAGAGTAACTACAATTTAGCTATTTATGATATCTAACAGATATTCTGATGGAGTTCCCCACAGACATAGATGAGTGCATCTATTATTAATTTAATCATGGATTTTATTACATAAACATCATAATCCTAAATATTGTACAACGATGTCTTATTAGCAAAAGCTGAATTATACACCGCAAACCACAATTGTTCGATGTCTAACAATAAATTTACAGGTGGTCTGAATCATAACATTTACACCCCGTTAGAGAAATTGCAAATACAGGAGAACCAAGCTAACCAAAAGTAAAGCTACGCTTTCATCTTCTAGAAGATTCCACAGAGCATATCAGGAAAGAATATTAAACGACTGCTACTCATGAGGCCGAGCTAGCCATAGTGAGCTAAGAGCACGGAGCCGTGAGAAGTAGTCATGTATCGAAAGAAGAGCACGTGCAGACTGACGAGTCGTCAGGATCCGTATCATCTGTTGCAGTGTCTGTTGCCTCAAGTTATCAGCCTAAAAAAAAACACAAAAATTAAACATACCATGGACACTTCACAAAATTTGATTTGAATGTATTAAACCATTATCTAGCACTAAACAGTCCAAAATCCATGCATGCAGAGAGATGATAAAGATGATGGATATTTACCTCACGAAGAAAGCTCTCAAGGGTGCCGAGTTTGCCCATGGCCATGGCCATCTGACCCATATAGTTGGCCACAACACCTGAAGAGCCAGAGGGGCCGAGTGAAGCTGCCAGTGTTTCAGCCAGTGATTGTTGCAATGCATCCATGCCTTGAGAGAGAGCATCCTCAGCTTGCTGAGAGGATTGTTGCAGGTTGTTAAGACCCATCTGTTGCTGCTCTGTCAGTGGCTCAAGTTGGGTTGCCAGTAGCTGCAATTTTCAAGCAGTATTAACTATTAAGTATTAATAGTTGTTGGAGAAATAATAGTTTGGCACATTTGTACATACATCTGATAAACTAAAAAGCAATAAAAATACACTTTTTTTAATCTGTTTCTTTAAATTCACTTTGCATTTGTTTGTATATTGATAGTCTAATTAATTCACTAGTTATTACAGTAAATTCTTAATTGGGTCAATAAAGGCAAACCGAGTCTAACTAGGATTAAAATAATCGCTTTGTTCTAGTTTTTCTAATTTTAGCGATATGACATTGATTTTTAAAGCTGTCAGCCACTCACTACACAACTGAAAATTCAATACCATCCCATCTCATATGACTAATCTCACCAGTTGAATCAGAATTGCAAATATTACATACCACTGGTGTTGTTGCTACTGGACCTGGTGAATAGTAGTAAATACAGATCAAAATTCTCAAGGTTTTATTTATTTCTTTACCTTTAAGAGCTCAGATGAACGGAACCCGCCGAGCCAGAGGAAGCAACGTTCAGCTGGAGTCTTCCACATACCAGAAAGAATGTGAAAAACATCGGCTTTTGCAGCTATGCCCTTCAGTCTAAAAATCTCATCATAATGCGCCATTATGCCATCGACAATGCTGCGCAGATCGGTATCCCCGGCATGTGCATTGACAGCAGCTCTTAACTCATTTACTTGTTTGTTATGCTCCTCCAGCCAACGTGCATATTCTATGTCGAATGTCATCGCCCCTATAGAGAAATTCATATTTTGCTTGTAAGTGTTGTTCGAGCATCCCTAAACTGCCTAATAATAAAAAAAGTGTTGCAATTTAGCTTGCATGTACTGGTACCAGATCACCAGTACAGATTGTTACGTGTGACATTAATTCCCCCCCCCCCCTTTTCAATTATCTCTTCAATTAAAAACATTTAATTATAAGATGATTGGGAGTGGCAACATATTACATCTGAACTTGCATTATTCAACATTTTTTCAGGTGAAAAATAGACAAACAACAAACAAAACAAGGTGATAATAACTTGTACTCACCATTTCCACCCATCGCATGGGACTGATCGGCAGAACCTGAAATAAATATACCCTGCAAAATAGAAGCTCCTTGTGGGATCAACAAATTCAAAATCAAGAATAGAGAAAGGAGCTATGGGAGGCTATACAACAATACCTGCTGACGGGCCCGTTGAAGTTCCTGCTCTAGCTGAGCCAATTTAAGCTTGCTACTCTCTAATTGTTGCACATATGCCTTCGAAAACAGAACAGTGTTGTTAAAAATCAAATGATGGGTGCTATTGAAAACTTCCTACTGGACACTGATAGCAGATGGGTTATAAGACTGGACTTAAATAAGGCATGGTTTTTCCTTTGGTCCTTCAACAAAAAAAAATAATAAAATAAAAGCTGCCTCATGGAATCTTATTGGTTACCAAACAGCACTATAGAAAGAATATAACTAGAAGTTTGTTAGTACTTTTTTTCTCAAGCGACTCTTTCTTGCAGCCTCACGATTTTGAGCGAGCCGCCGAAGTGTCTGCTACACAGGGCATTTTCAACACAAAGTCATGATTTTACAAATATCAAAATAAGTAAATAAAAAAAAAAGATTCCAGATAATATTAGCACACTGTACCTTCTGGTCTAAATTTTTTTCTTTTGATCCACTTGAATTTGACAGTATCATAGCGCCACTAACTCCATCCAACTGCATATTTATAGAATTAAATCAGAATTATTCAAAAAAAATGACTGTACATGGGGGGAGGGCGGGGCGGGGGATGGGGTGGGATTGAGGCTAACCCGCTTGTCTTCTGTATCAACTGTTGAGGTATCGGTTCTAGGGCTTGTATCTGCCATTGGAGACTTCTCTCGGGTCAATACTTGGGAGCTAGTTAAATCAGTTGTTGTCCGAACCTGTCAAGTGTCACAAAAGAGTTAAAAATATATAGATAAATTATATTTCTCCGCAAAGATAAAGTCGGCCATTTAAGTAATAAATAAAAGCTACCTTGCGAAGAGCATCAAACTGGGACAGAAGAGAGAGATTGGCAGTACCAGCCAGACTACCTGAATTCGTGTTGAACCCACTACCTGAAGATGAAACCATTTGAATTTTGGATAACAAGATCATTGTATGGGTAAAAGCAAACTTTGTTTATAAAAGAAAAGGAAATGACCAAAGTACCTGTGCTTGTGCTGATGTCAGCAGGACTATCGATTTGAAATCCAATAGATTGGCCAAGTGCACGAAATTCAGCTATTTGAGGGTTTTGCATGCTAGTACCATATCTATATGCAGAGAACATCAAGTACGAATCGAACTAGAATAAATACTGAAATCCTATATCTAGAAATAGTTTCCTACTCTTAAAAAATGTACTCAGAAAAGTTACTATGTTGGGATGCTAACATTAATCGTTGATGTTTTAAGTGAACAACGAACAAGCCGAAAATGTAACTAAACAATGAAGAAATCTTTGTAATAATATAGTACAAGGGGCTTGTCCCTTCAAAGATTAGAACCTTTTTTTCATATAAACATGTTACAAGAGGTCAATTCGTTGCAAAAGATCATCAGTTTATTCCCACAAAAGCATATAATATACCATCAGAGTACAGACTATATTATCATCCAACACTTCTTTTGACTGGCAACAATTTAAGATTTATGACCGTTAGCTAAACCTCTAAAAATAACAACCAAAAGATAACGAAAGGGAAAAAAGAGTGGTTATCGAGTCTTACTGTGTTCGATCCAGCGAGGAAGGAAAGCTCGGCATCCCGCCCCATACACCAATCACAGAAAAAACTTTTACCTCCAATTTGAGGTTATTAGAGTCCAAAAAAATCTAACAAAATTTCTACAAAATCAAATAACGCTCTTATCCAGCTCCGACACAACTGCCGGAACCTAAAAGGCGAACTCTTTTTTTTCCACAAAAGAAACAGAGCTCAAAAAGAAGCCAAACAAGACACTACTCTCTCCTTCCGCTTACGCCGTGCGTGCCAATCAACAGAGAAGGATCCGAGATCAGCTACTTAGTCCTGCGGAGAAATCAAACCCTAGAAATTTGGGGGAAGGGAGGGGGACGAAATTTCTAGGAGGTTTGGTGCGATTGAAAGAAAGGAGAGGAGAGGTGAAGTGAGGGAGAAGAAATGGAGGCGGCCTCGACTCTGATCAATGGTCAGCACCGAGACTGTAGTTTTGTTTGTCTGTAACAGCATCTTCGTTGTCAGATTTGTCGAAGTTCTCTGATACAAGAATAGTGTGTTTAGTTGATTATTTACCCTTTGCGAACGTGTCGATAGATGAAGCCATACATGAGGCGTTACAGAGGTACCAGGCTAACTCTCTACTCTCCTGCCACGACTTTGCGTCCTTTCTCATCTTCTATTGGATACACCGGGAGCATCTCCGTACAAAGTTGACTTTTTTGTTCCTAGTTCTAGAAAGTTCATTTCATGGATTAAAAAAAAAAAGCAGCAGTATTTGAGCATTTTGTGTCGGATCGATCCGCTTCAAACTGTGAACTTTGAAGCGAGCCCTTCTGCAATAATACAGAAACAAGGTCCAATTTTCTTCTTGCAACAATCTTAAAATAAACAAGACAAATGACAAAATTTATCATTGGATGTAAAATTGCACGAGCTAAATTTTGAATGGGAGTAATTCTCTTCGAGTGTTAATTTCCTTGTCTCCATTACATATTTACATTCGAATAGGAGGATTAATTAAATTTAAATTTTAAGAATAAGAGAATATTAGATGGGTAGCCTCCAATATTTTATTTCTCTCTCCTTTTCTTTCTTTCTCCACTCTCATCCAAATAAAATGTTCGGGCTGGATTGCATCTTGTTCATCGATATCTTCTATGATGTTTCATTTGTCGATCTTTAAGGTTATTAAATATGAAGAGTGCTTTTATCTTTTGTAAAACTATTTTATTTCATTTATAATAAAATTTTAGAAGATAAAAATTTGACATTTATCTTTACTTAAAAAGTTATTAAATATAATTATGGAAAGAAGTTAAGGTCGTGTTCTATTTTTTTTTTTGTTTTAGTTCAGCAAATCATGGCTTCAATCTCTTTTGACATTGAGGTGTTCGATGTTAAAATAAAAAAAATTTGGGTCCATATCTTTTGGAGTGGGTAGTTATTTTTACGTTTGGATGATACGACAACAACATAATTGTTGTTCTCATGATAAAAATAACAACGGCGTAATTAAATATAAATTTATTATTCTAGAGCAATGAAAATAGCTATTGTTATGTTATTTTTATATAGATGAATAATTATTGTTCTTTTTAACTCTTCATTATTATCTAAAATATATAATCTAAATAATATTTTTATCATTGAAAATAGCACCAACTTTTTTTTATGCTAACGCTAACTGAAAAATCAATATTTTTACGTGATCCAAACATAAAGAATAAAGTGGACTGTGATATCAAGTGATGAAGTCACAAACACTGTAACACATAGTACGATTGGATTTTTTTAGAGGAATTTATTTTATGAACATGTACTTCACATTCTGAAGTATTTGAGAGAATTTGAATTCAAAAAAGCAAAGGTCTCTACTGTACAAGCATGAAATCCAATAAAATTACAAGCAAAAATAACCTCAAAACTAGGTTTTGAAAGAAACAACCCAGACTATTGCTCCATTCTAAATTCAGCGTGCTATGATTGAAAACTTGGTTGTGTCTAGGGATGGTAATTTAGCCCGCGACTCTGTAGTCCCGTCCGGATTTGTCCCGGCCTGACGTCAACTCGCCTGGTCCGGTCAATGAACGGATAAACCGGGCCTGAGCCATTCTACGAGGCAAGATGGGTACGTGTTTGGAGTTAGGCTCGTTCGTCCGGCCCGGAGTAATTATATATATATATATATATATAATTTATATTTATGCTTATATTATGTATCAATATACTCTAAAAATTATGTAGAATCTTAATATAACACTAATATCATTTAAATTATATTAAGTATTTAGTTATGATATTATTATATGAATATAAGCACTAATATTTTTGAAATTTACAAATGTGAACAATATAATTCAATAAACATCTTGGTACATTTTTAGTCATATCTTTTAACTCAAAAATTCAATCAACACAAAATTAATTTTTCTAAAATCATGACAATTATATCTATTATTTTTATATTTTGATCTCTTTTTCAAAAATAGAACATATCAATCTCAAAAATTCATATTATGAAGGTTAACTGCTGAAAAATTTTAGACTTCTAGATATTTTTTTAATCAAAACTTTGTACTAAAAAATCATATTAATATGGAGTAAAACTCTATAGATTCATAATAATAATATCTACAACTTTTATATTTTAAGTTTTCTCAAATTCATAATCTAAGATAATCAAAAAAAATATTTCTCATCCAATTTAAAAAAATTGCACTGCAAAACAGGTCTGGACGAGCCGGGTCGGGCCAGAAAAACTTGGCCGCAGGCAGGATGGGCTGAGATTTTCAGTGGACGGGGCAGAACGGATATATAATTTTGATGGACGAACTGGACCACAAGATTGACATTTTACCCGCCAACTCTAGTTGTGTTAGCCAAATTCTTGCAAAAGAACGAGGACCTAAATGGTTGAGTGAGGTGACACGACTATCCAAGGTTTTAAAATATAAATTTCAATATGCGTATGGTTGACCACTGTATAGCGCATATGCGACATGCGGGTGCATATATGGTTCAGTATGCGGATATGTATTCTAAAAATCTTACAATATTTGAATCAATCATTTATTTTTGAAGAATTTTAATGTAAAATAAGAAAATATAATAAGATATTAATATAATTTTGAATATTTTGCACAAAAAATATTATATAATTAATTTTATAGACTTAATACGATAAATATTTTAAAAAATAACGCGCATTGTTGAATATGCGGATGCATATTCTTATGTATGCGGTATCGCACCGCATAAGCATAAGCGGACCGCATATGCGGTCACACGGCCGCATTTTAAAATAATGCGACTATCAAATTTATTTGTAATATTATTTAAGGTTTTCAAAAAAACATTTAGTGGCATTTAACAGTGAAATGTTATCTAAAAATTGAAATGACAATCTAATTTAGAGAATTTTTAACGTCAGAAGTCCAAAATTATTTTAATTTGTTGAATCACATGTCTAATGATGTTCTTTGAAGGGATTTTATTTTGTGAGACGACCATATTTATTGTGCATAGGTAAAAAAACTCTTAAACATTTGTGCATCTTTTATGCATGTTTATTTTGCGGAATAATTTTTCCACACGACCTTTAGCTTAATATTCATTAAAGGAATTGTATCATGTACAAAACATTTTGATAAGTTCGAATTTATTTAAAATTTTGAATTTTATTTAAATTATGTTTTTATCTAAAATATGTACGTACATGATGCACATATATGAGACATGATTTTAATGGTGAAAATTTCAATATAGAATAAAATGATTTTAATTTATTGTCAGTATAAATAAAAAATATATTAATATCATTGTTAGCATGCCTCTCGGCAGCATGTGAATCTTTTTTTTTTCTTTTGAAAAAATAAGTACCTTCAGAGAATTAAATTTGTAAACATGCCGCTTTTCATAGTTCTCATGCTTACTCCCATAAAAAAATAGCTATCATGCTGACATTGAAACAACCTAAACCTGAACGCCACAACAATTTTATAAATATTTTCATTTGCTTACTGAATTGATCTGTGGCTTCAGAAGGCCAGTCCTGGGTGGGGTAATGGCGGTCTACTAAAAAATTGCATAAATATTTTATTTGCTGGGGATAAGTGTATCATATATTCATATTGGTTGATGAAGTAATGATGACATGGATCAGAGTTTTTCTATGGCATTTCTTGAGCAATGATTGCTCTAACTATGAATTAGGACAACGTCAATTAATTAGTGGAGTGGTTACATACTTACGGAAAATATTTTGTAAGATAAAAAAATTTCTTGATTTGGATATAATTCTGAAATAGTTAATTCATATAATATAAATATAATATATATTTAAATATTAAAATTTTGAAAATATTTAAAAAATTAAAAATATATAAAAAGAATATATATTATTGTAAATGTTGTATAAGTATAATGTGTTTTATTCGTAAATAACATTTTGTTGACGAATAAAATATATTATATATTAAATTGATGTATAATTCGTAAAACATCCAGCTAACGGACAAAAATAAATTTAATCGGTGAATCCTGTTACTATGCTTACATGCCGACTCGCTTGTAAAATGCATGTACTATTCTTACACCGTTGATAAAACGAGAAACGCTACAAGAGACCTGAATCTATGAGATGCATGTTTTATTATCCCTCCTTTTTCAAAAAAATAAATAAAGAAAAGCTTGTACTCCAGTAGCATTTAGCAAGATCGTACCATTTTTCGTTGACACGGTATTTCTACAGAGGCGCTACCGTTAGTACACTGATCAACCAAATCCATTAATCCGGGCTTTAATGGGGTTTAAAGGTCTCATCAAGCGAGCACAAAAAAGAAAAGAAAAAACAACAAATAACTTGGCCATCATAATCAGGTTACACTTGTTTTTGGAAATAAAGTGAAACTTATTTCCTAAGAAATGATAAGAACAACCAAATTTTATTAAGTACAATGAAACCAAGAAAAGTACAAAAAATACCCCACAAAGATAGTGGATGTGTAAGTGTAAATTCCCGGTAAAATAAAATAAAAGAAAAAATTGTCACATATACATTATAAAAAAATGGCGAACAAAAGCATAATGCATTATAAAAAAATGGCGAAGTGCACCGAACCAACATTTTTGTCGTGGCAGAGTAAAAATGCTATTACAGGATTGGTTGGTCAAACTACAAAATCCTATCCTATGACGTAAGTACATGACTTTTGGACGTGTATTTCAGTATTTTCCAGCCTTTCATCTTGACAACTTGTTAATTATATGCCTTTTTTACATAGGTGAGTAGAGTAGGTGTGCATTTTTTTTTCTTATATTTCGTTAAACCGTGTCAAGTTGATTTTTAAATTTAAAAGCGCACTGAGTTGGATGTTCTAATCAAATTGTACATTCCGAATTAAAATAATATTTTTTTATTTTTCTTAAAAAGTAGCATACAAAAACAGACCTTGCACTTGCAGCCTTGCAGGGCCTTGCCTGTCTGTCACATGATCGCATCTGATGACTTGAAAATGGTGGGGGCCAAAAAAACTGCGTCATATTTGGATAAGGCGTCTTAACATCAGAATTCCACGTTCTTATTTTCATTTATTGACTTTTCTCCCCCCTTTTGTACCAACATGTTTTTCCCATTTCTAAGTGATTTCCGTGATTTTTAATAATTATGAAATAAATCATAATTTTAATAATAAATATTAATTAATTAAAATTTTAATAATAGATATAACAATATGTATGTGGGGCTGTGTTTACAAAACGTTAGTCCCACCAACGTCTTTTACAGAATATATTATGACCAATCACAAAAGGCTAATTTGACTGAAGTCTTTTTGTCAATTAATCATGAATATACTACAACCAATTACCAAGCACCAGTAAAACTAAAACTGATACATTTAATTGAAAATGACAATAAAACTGATGCGATTTCAACGCCTCTCCCACCTGCGCCTATCTATTATTAAATTTTGATGAACTAAAAAAAATCACGGTACTGATTTGGTCGAGATGTGGGAGCACAAAATGCGGAGTATTTTATTTTTCTTTGGGCAATTTTTGTTGCGATCGAGTAATATCATTACTTTATTTTATTTTTTTAATTTGCTATTGCATTGCTATAGTTTCGTTATGATTTTTTAAGACGGTAAGCGAGAGTTGTTGAGAGATGAATTGAAAGTACACCTATCAGTTATCGCTGTCATGTAATCGACCGGGCAGTAAATGGGTATACTATCAAGGTTTGTAGGGATTCAACCAAAAAAAAAAGATATTTGAGAGGGATTTCGATTATACCACATCAAAATAAAATCGAGGATAGTTGCCTTTATTTATTTTTTATTTTTGTCTTCTCTTCCTTAGTTAAACAGTTTTTCAATTTTGTGCATAACTTTTAAAAGAATGAATCCACTTTATTTTTGAATTTTACAAAATCTAAATTAGGATCAATTACAATTTGGAGATTTATAATCATAATTGTGATTTATAGTAAGATACATATGATAGCAATCATTTTTTCAGTGATATTTATAATCATAATTGTAATTTATTAGAGCAGTCTCAATGATTATCATTGTTTAATACTTTGTCTATTTTTGTAATGGAGAATATATACGTAGTTGAATCTATGTTATAATATCATTATTACGATAACATATCGTGTTAATCTTAGAAAACTCATTGTTTATATAATTATATCACGTAAATTAATTTAGTTAGAGTTCTTTCCTTAATTTATATTCTTATAATTAAATTGTACATATTTTTATTCATGTGAAACGTATATTTTATTATTTTTAATTAAACATTGGATTTATTATTAATTTATTACACAAACTCAGACTCAAAGACATACATCACCATCTTAATGTGTCCCGGAAATTATGAAAGGTTGACATACGCCTCATCTCTATGCACGCATGCATCATAGACATACTTTATGTTTGGCAGGTTTCGATTTACATCCAATAAAATTATTCAACTTAATAACTAAAGTTACTTTATGCATACCATGATATACCCGGACCATCATACTCGTGAGAACCCAGACATGTGTGTACTTCAACTAGTAATACTAGGTTTTTAAACGAAATTCTGCCTGATTCAATCCATGATTTTTTTTTTAAATTATGAAAATAAATCATCATTCTAACAACAAAATTAATTAAAATTTTAATAATAAATATAACAACGCACAAGTAAGACTGCACGTAAAAAATGCGCTAGTTTCATTGGAGCCTTCCTCTTATCTCACAAAAATTTGAGAAAAAAAAATCCCCCTTACAAAAATATGGAAAAAAAGAAGAGATCACGACGCTTTTGATGGAAAAGGGACTCCTTTCTCTCGCTTTACAGAAATTGAGAAAAAAAATCCCCTCACAAAAATCTGAAAAAAAAATCACAACGCGTTTGATGGAAAGATAGTGAGATTAGCACGTTTTAAACACGCACCCCATCTATGCGTTACCATATTTATTATTAAAATTTTAATTAATATTCATTATTAAAAGTATGATTTATTTCATAATAATTAAAAATCACGTTGGTTCAGTCTGGACCAAGTAATAATTAAGATTAAATTACTCAATTCAATTATATGATATTGGATTTTATCAGATCAAATAATCAGATTTAATTAATAAAATTTAAAATTTAATAATATCATGACTAATGCATATATGTGTTTAATAAAAAATTTATAACAAATTCATGAATTATGTCCATTTATTAAATGAAAGTTGTGATCGATTATAGTGATTTAAAAAAAAATACATTAAATATAAAATCATAACTATACAAATATCTTTATACCATATAAACTAAATATGAATAAAATATTATATACCGGATATCTTTATACCATATGAACTTGTAGGTAGAATTGACCAAAAAAATACATCAAATACTTCTATAATTCACTTGTAATGGGATTTTTTGCGGATCTGTCGGTGGTTGCTTGGCTGCATCCGAAGAGGCCAAACTGTGGGTTTTTCTTTGGCAATCAAATCAAGGATGGAATCAAGGGGTGCTAGGAGGATCAGACACTCGTTATAATTTGTACAAATTAATAAAAGTTATAATTTTTATTTGTATTTGTAAGATATTTCGCTACTGCACATCTTTCATAATTTTATCAAGCACTTAATTTTTTTAAAATGATTATTGTTCAATCAAATTTTTAGTACCCTCAAGTTTAAATTCTGATTTCGCCCCATAATCACATAAATAATTTTCTCAATTATTGACCCCTCAAACATGCTCCTCTTTCTCATTATTGTAATAATTTTTGTATCAAATCAAATGTTTGAAGGTGAGCACTTCTTCTTTTTCCAAACATATATAACCCATTTGAAGAATGGAAGGACTTGATGAGGAAAAACATTTGGTTCATTTGGGCTGACAATTAGTTGAGATCAGTTGATCCTAATTTATTTCATTTCATTGCTCTTTTTTTTATTAACAGCAGGTTCAACAGAGTAGGAGAAGAAGGCAGCGACGAGCTGGCTTTGACAGAGGTAGAAGAAAAGGAGAGCGCGAAAAGTGGAGAGATGATTCTCTCCGATGAGATAACAAAATTGTAGGGGAGGAGAAAGATTTGGGATTTAGTTGTGTCATGGTCAGGGACAAATCTCTCAGAAAAACTAAGGAAATAATGAAATAAAAAGAGCAGTTTGGGCTAAAAGGTGAAATGAGTTAGGCTTCACTATTACCCATTTAGGCCTGTATCTGAAATATATCAAAGACGGTCCTACTAAGAGACAGATCATATCTTGTATGGTGGGCTGATTAAGAATTGACAATATGAGATTGATTATACCTTGTTACTTTTTCCCCTAATTTCTACACACTTAATGACCTTCATTTGGTTAGTCTTTTGATTAGAAATTAACAAAGGAGAGAAATTCAGCATAACATAAAATTTACCTAATTACATTAAAATAAATTAGTAGGGTTGCCAATGAATATCCAAAATCTAAAAATTTGATCCAAATCCGCATGACTGAATCCACAAATGGATTTAAAAAAAGGTCCGATAGTTTAATGAATCCGCATATGAATCTTGAAAGACTACCCCAGCGTTAATCCACTTTACCTTTTGGATTTGGATTTGGATTTTGCATGATCCGAAACCATTATAAATTCAATAAAAATAATTACTATCTAAATTTTAAGGACGCGACTAATAGTACCCCAGTGTTAATCCACGCAAATGACTTTCTATTTTTAAAAAAATTAACTCAACCGCGCTTAACAAACTTTCCTTTTTTCGCACGCATGTGATTATTTATCCGCCGAATAAAGACCATCTGCACAAAACCCACGTGATAATTTCTAAAATGCCAAACCCATGTTATATGTAATCATATTGTTCAAGTATATATATATATATATATATATGAGTAGTATTTTAAAAAAATTATAAGTATTTAGATTTATATTTTTATATAATCTGATTTATTTATGTTAGTTATTGAGATATATATCATACATATTTAATTATCTATTATAAGTATTTAGATACAATATCTAGGTATTTAGATTTCTTACCGAGGTATTTAGATATGTGTTTTGGGTATTTAGATATGTGTTCTGGGTATTTAAGTATAATATCTAGATATTTAGATTTCTTATTTAGGTATTTAGAGATGTGTTCTGGATATTTAGATATTTGTTCTGAATATTTAGATATGTGTTATGAGTATTTAAGTATAATATATAGGTATTTAGATATGTGTTATGGATATTTTAATATCATTTATATGTGATTATCTAGAGTATGCGATTTTTTTCAATTATTTACTGAATAACATGGAAAAATATTAAACTTCACAAAATAATATTTTCTCATAAACAGCAAGTACACTTTAAATATATCTTTATATAATTTTATCAGCATAATAATATATTCAATATCACAATATTCTAATTTATGTTCAACATCAAAGTTATAATATATGAAATACATTTCAACATCATAAGTTCTAAGGAAAAAAGAATTCAAGAAAAAACGTAAGATGTCAGATCTAATTGAGGAAATATTGAAAAAACTTTATATATGGGATGCTAGGCTCAATTAGCACGTGCTTAATTAAAAAAATGAGTGCTAATAGTTCAGAAATTATCCGGGGGATGAAGGGTGCGAGAACAAAATATTTTCTCAAATTTTAATATCAAGATGTGTTTTGGGTATTTTAATATAGAAAATTATTTTTATATAGAAAAACTAATAATTATAATTACAATTACAATAGTTAGAATAGTCTCAATACTGTTAAAACTGCTATTTAAACATATTATTTGAATTTTATGTTATTTTTGTTTCATTACTATGCATAAATTTGTGCAAATTCATATGGACACTTTAAATATTATCTATTATATATTTTTATAATTAAAAATTAAATATTAAGATTTTACAACACTAAATTTACCTAAAATTCAACGAGATGCAATGAAAATTGCTATTTAAATGAGTAATTTGTGTTTTATTTTATTTTGACCTCATAACTGCGCATAAATTTGTGCTATATGAACACTCTTAATATTTTATATTATATGTTTTCAGAATTAAATATTTAAAATGAATATTCTACGATACTCATTTTGCACAAAACATCACATGTATGTATTAAAAATTGACGTCCAAATAAGTTGTTTGTAAATTATATTATTTTGGCCTCATAACTATGAATAAATTCATGAAAATACATATAATTTTGTATATTATATGTTTTTATTATTAAATATTCAATATTAACATTCTACGATACTTATTTTGCCTAAAACGTAATCCTGAAGAATTAAAAACTGTTGTTTAAACGAGTTGTTCACGTTTTATAGTATTTTGGCCTCACAATTGCACATAAATTCATTCAAATTCAAAAGAACATTTCTAATATTATCTATTATATTTTTTATAATTAAATATCCAATATGAATATTCTACGACACTAATTTTGCACAAAACATTCTCTGGATGCATTAAAAACTATTATTTAAATAACTTGATTGTGTATTATATTACTTTTCTTTCATAACTAAAATGAAATTCATGAAAATTAATATGAACACTCATAATATTGACTACTATATGATTTTATAATTAAATATTCAATATAAATTTTCTTCGATGATTATTTTGCTCAAAACTTCATCCGTATGAATTAAAACTGTTGTTTAAACATGTTGTTTGAATTATATATTATTTTTTGCCCCATTACCATGTATAAATTTGTGAAAATTCAAATGGACATTTTGAATCTTGTCTTCTATACGTTTTTAAAATTAATTATTCAATATTAAAATTTTACAACACTAACTTTGCCAAAAATTCATCTAAATGCAATGAAAACTGCCGTTTAAATGAGTTATTTGCGTTTTTATGTTATATTGGCCTCATAACTGCGTATAAATTCATGCAAATTTATATGAATACTCCTAATATTTTATATTATGTATTTTTAGAATTAAATATTTAATATGAATATGCTACAACACTCATTTTACATAAAACATCATCCGTATGTATTATAAATAGTTGTTTAAACAAATTGATTGTATTTTATGTTATTTTAGCCCCAAAATTGCGTAGAAATTCATGCAAATTTGTATGGACGCTTTTAATTTTGACTCTTATATGTTTAAATAATTAAATATTCAATATTAAGATTCTACGATACTTAATTTGCCGAAAACGTAATCCAGATGAATTAAAAACTGCATTTTAAATGAGTTATTTGCGTTTTATTGTATTTTTGCCTCACAACTGTGTGTAAATTCATTCAAATTCAAATGAACACTCCTAATATTGTCTATTATATATTTTCACGTTGAATATTCAATATGAATATTCTACGACACTCATTTTGTACAAAACATCCTCAGAATGCGTTAAAAACTGTTGTTTAAATAAGTTGATTGTGTTTTATGTTATTTTGGCTTCGTAACTTCAATTAAATTCGTGAAAATTCATACGAGCACTCCTAATATTATCTATTATAAGATTTTATAATTAAATATTCAATATGAACTTTTTGCGACACACATTTTGGTCAAAGTTTCATCCGTATGTATTAAAAAATACTGTTTAGACATATTAATTTTATTATTTTAGGCTCATAATTGTGCATAAATTCATGCAAATTCATATGAAAACTTCTAATTTTGTCTATTTAATGTTTAAATAATTAAATATTTAATATTAAGGTTTTACGACACTTAATTTACCAAAAAAATAATCCAGAGAAATTAAAACTGTTGTTTAAATGAGTATTTACGTTTTATGTTATTTTGGCCCCACAACTGCACTTAAATTCATTTAAATTTATATGAGCACTTCTAACATTATCAATTATATTATTTTATAATTAAATGTTCAATATAAATTTTTCGCGACACTCATTTTGCTTAAAACTTCTTTCGTATGTATTAAAAACTGTTGTTAAACCATGTTGTGTGTCTTTTATGTTATTTTTAGCCTCATTTCTGTACATAAATTCATGCAAATTCACATGGACAATTTTAATATTATCTATTATATATTTTTATATTTAAATATTTAATATTAATATTTTACAAAACTAACATCATGCAAATTACACATGGACGCTTCTAATTTCGTCTATTATATGTTTTAATGATTAAACATTTAATATTAAGGTTCTACGACACTTAATTTACCAAAAAACATAATTCAGAGGAATTAAAACCGCTGTTTAAACGAGTGGTTGCGTTTTATGTTATTTTGGCCTCACAACTGCACGTAAATTCGTTCAAATTCGTATGAGCACCCCTAATATTGCCTATTATATGATTTTATAATTAAATGTTCAATATGAATTTTCTGCGACACTCATTTTGCTCAAAATTTTATTTGTATGTATTAAAAGCTCGCTAGTTTAAGCATGTTGTTTGCATTTTATGTTATTTTGTTGCCTCCTTACGCACATAAATTCATGCAAAATCATGTGGACACTTCAAATATTATCCATTATATATTTTTGTAATTAAATATTGAGTATTATGATTTTACAAAACTAACTTTGCCTAAAACATCATCCAGATGCATTGATAAGCTGCGGTTTAAACGAGTTGTTTGTGTTTTATGTTATTTTGGCCCCATAACGCCGCGTAAATTGCGTGACTCATATGAAGAAACGTAATATTGTCCATTATGTATTTTTATAACTAAATATTTAATATGAATATTCTACGACGCTCATTTTCCACAAACTTTCATCCGTATGTATTAAAAAGCGTGGTTCAATTAAGTAGTTTGCATTTTATGTTATTTCGGCGTCGTAACTATGAATAAATTCGTGAAAATATATATGGACACTTATAATTTTGTCTATTATATGTTTAGATAATTAAATATTCAATATTAACATTCTACGACACTTATTTTGCCTAAAACATAATCCCGATGAATTAAAAAACTGTTGTGTTAAACGAGTTGTTTGCGTTTGATGTTATTTTGGCCTCACAATTGCACATAAATTCGATCAAATTCATTTGAACCCTCCTAATATTGTCTATTATATATTTTTACAATTGAATATCCAATATGAATATTCTACGACACTCATTTTGCACAAAACACCCTCTGGATACATTAAAAACTATTATTTAAATAAGTTGATTGTGTTTTATATTACTTTTGTTTCATAACTGAAACTAAATTCGTGAAAATTAATATTAACGCTCCTAATATTCTCTACTATATGATTTTATAATTAAATATTCAATATGAATTATCCGCGATGCTCATTTTGCTCAAAACTTCATCCGTATGTATTAAAGCTGCTGCCTAAACATGTTGTTTGCATTTTATGTTATTTTTCGCCTCATTGCCGGGCATAAATTCATGCAAATTCAAATGGACACTTCAAATATTGTCTTTTATATGTTTTTATAATTAAATCTTCAATATTAAGATTTTACCACACTAGCTTTGCCTGAAATTCATCTAGATGCATTGAAAAGCGCCGTTTAAATGAGTTATTTGCGTTTTTATGTTATATTGGCCTCATAACTGCGTATAAATTCATATGAAGACTCCTAATATTTTATATTATGTATTTTTAGAATTAAATATTTAATATGAATATGCTACAACACTCATTTTGCACAAAAGCTGTCGTTTAAACAAGTTGATTGCATTTTATGTTATTTTGGCCTCATAAATGCGCACAAATTCATGCAAAATTTGAATGGACACATTGAATTTTGTCTGTTATATGTTTCAATAAATAAATATTCAATATTAAGATTCTACGACACTTAATTTGCCGAAAACGTAATCCAGATGAATTAAAAGCTGTAGTTTAAATGAGTTGTTTGCGTTTTATTGTATTTTGGCCTCACAAGCTGCGTGTAAATTCATTCAAATTCAAATGAGCACTCCTAATATTGTCTATTATATGTTTTCACAGTTGAATATTCATTATGAAATATTCTACGACACTCATTTTGCACAAAACATCCTCTGGATGCATTAAAAACTTGTTGTTTAAATAAGTTGATTTTGTTTTAGGTTATTTTGGGCTCGTAACTTCAATTAAATTCGTGAAAATTCATATGAGCACTCCTAATATTGTATGTTATATGATTTTATAATTAAATGTTCAATATGAACTTTCCGCGACACTCATTTTGGTCAAAACATCATCCGTATGTATTGAAAAATACTGTTCAGAAATGTTAATTTTATTTTATGTTATTTTTGGCCTCATTATTGTGTATCAATTCGTGAAAATTCACATGGACGTTTCAAATATTATCTATCCTTATATGATTTTATAATTGAATATTCAATATTAAGATTTTACAACACAAACTTTGCCTAATACTTCATCCAGATGCATTAAAAACTGCGTTTTAAATGAGTTATTTGCGTTTTATGTTATTTTGGTCTCGTAACTACGCATAAATTCGTGCAAATTCATATGAACACTCGTAATATTGTCTGTTATGTGTCTCATTATTAAATATTCAATATGAATATTCTATGAGACCGATATTGCCTAGAACTTCATCCGTATGTATTAAAAACTATCGTTTAAACAAGTTGTTTGTATTTTATGTTATTCGGCCTCATAAATCGTGCATAAATTCATGCAAATTCATATGGACGCTTCTAATTTCGTCTATTATATGTTTTAATGATTAAACATTTAATATTAAGGTTCTACGACACTTAATTTACCAAAAACATAATCTAGAGGAATTAAAACCATTGTTTAAACGAGTGCTTGCGTTTTATGTTATTTTGGCCTCACGACCGCACGTAAATTCGTTCAAATTCGTATGAGCACCCCTAATATTGCCTATTATATGATTTTATAATTAAATGTTCAATATGAATTTTCTGCGATGCTCATTTTGCTCAAAATTTCATTTGTATGTATTAAAAACCGCCGTTTAAGCATGTTGTTTGCATTTTATGTTATTTTGTTGCCTCCTTACTGCGCATAAATTCATGCAAAATCATGTGGACACTTCAAATATTATCCATTATATATTTTTGTAATTAAATATTGAGTATTATGATTTTACAAAACTAACTTTGCCTAAAACATCATCCAGATGCATTGACAACTCGCGCGGTTTAAACGAGTTGTTTGTGTTTTATGTTATTTTGGCCCCATAACGCCGCGTAAATTCGTGCGGACTCATATGAAGAAACATAATATTGTCCATTATGTATTTTTATAACTAAATATTTAATATGAATATTCTACGACGCTCATTTTCCACAAACTTTCATCCGTATGTATTAAAAACGTGGTTCAATTAAGTAGTTTGCATTTTATGTTATTTCGGCGTCGTAACTATGAATAAATTCGTGAAAATATATATGGACACTTATAATTTTGTCTATTATATGTTTAGATAATTAAATATTCAATATTAACATTCTACGACACTTATTTTGCCTAAAACGTAATCCCGATGAATTAAAAACTGTTGTGTTAAACGAGTTGTTTGCGTTTGATGTTATTTTGGCCTCACAATTGCACATAAATTCGATCAAATTCATTTGAACCCTCCTAATATTGTCTATTATATATTTTTACAATTGAATATCCAATATGAATATTCTACGACACTCATTTTGCACAAAACACCCTCTGGATACATTAAAAACTATTATTTAAATAAGTTGATTGTGTTTTATATTACTTTTGTTTCATAACTGAAACTAAATTCGTGAAAATTAATATTAACGCTCCTAATATTCTCTACTATATGATTTTATAATTAAATATTCAATATGAATTATCCGCGATGCTCATTTTGCTCAAAACTTCATCCGTATGTATTAAAACTGCTGCCTAAACATGTTGTTTGCATTTTATGTTATTTTTCGCCTCATTGCCGGGCATAAATTCATGCAAATTCAAATGGACACTTCAAATATTGTCTTTTATATGTTTTTATAATTAAATCTTCAATATTAAGATTTTACCACACTAGCTTTGCCTGAAATTCATCTAGATGCATTGAAAACTCGCCGTTTAAATGAGTTATTTGCGTTTTTATGTTATATTGGCCTCATAACTGCGTATAAATTCATATGAAGACTCCTAATATTTTATATTATGTATTTTTAGAATTAAATATTTAATATGAATATGCTACAACACTCATTTTGCACAAAACTGTCGTTTAAACAAGTTGATTGCATTTTATGTTATTTTGGCCTCATAAATGCGCACAAATTCATGCAAAATTTGAATGGACACATTGAATTTTGTCTGTTATATGTTTCAATAAATAAATATTCAATATTAAGATTCTACGACACTTAATTTGCCGAAAACGTAATCAGATGAATTAAAAACTCGCCGTTTAAATGAGTTGTTTGCGTTTTATTGTATTTTGGCCTCACAACTGCGTGTAAATTCATTCAAATTCAAATGAGCACTCCTAATATTGTTATTATATGTTTTCACAGTTGAATATTCATTATGAAATATTCTACGACACTCATTTTGCACAAAACATCCTCTGGATGCATTAAAAACTGTTGTTTAAATAAGTTGATTTTGTTTTAGGTTATTTTGGGCTCGTAACTTCAATTAAATTCGTGAAAATTCATATGAGCACTCCTAATATTGTATGTTATATGATTTTATAATTAAATGTTCAATATGAACTTTCCGCGACACTCATTTTGGTCAAAACATCATCCGTATGTATTGAAAAATACTGTTCAGAAATGTTAATTTTATTTTATGTTATTTTTGGCCTCATTACTGTGTATCAATTCGTGAAAATTCACATGGACGTTTCAAATATTATCTATCCTTATATGATTTTATAATTGAATATTCAATATTAAGATTTTACAACACAAACTTTGCCTAATACTTCATCCAGATGCATTAAAAACTGCGTTTTAAATGAGTTATTTGCGTTTTATGTTATTTTGGTCTCGTAACTACGCATAAATTCGTGCAAATTCATATGAACACTCGTAATATTGTCTGTTATGTGTCTCATTATTAAATATTCAATATGAATATTCTATGAGACCAGTATTGCCTAGAACTTCATCCGTATGTATTAAAAACTATCGTTTAAACAAGTTGTTTGTATTTTATGTTATTCTGGCCTCATAACTGTGCATAAATTCATGCAAATTCATATGGACGCTTCTAATTTCGTCTATTATATGTTTTAATGATTAAACATTTAATATTAAGGTTCTACGACACTTAATTTACCAAAAAACATAATCCAGAGGAATTAAAACCGCTGTTTAAACGAGTGCTTGCGTTTTATGTTATTTTGGCCTCACGACTGCACGTAAATTCGTTCAAATTCGTATGAGCACCCCTAATATTGCCTATTATATGATTTTATAATTAAATGTTCAATATGAATTTTCTGCGATGCTCATTTTGCTCAAAATTTCATTTGTATGTATTAAAAACTGCCGTTTAAGCATGTTGTTTGCATTTTATGTTATTTTGTTGCCTCCTTACTGCGCATAAATTCATGCAAAATCATGTGGACACTTCAAATATTATCCATTATATATTTTTGTAATTAAATATTGAGTATTATGATTTTACAAAACTAACTTTGCCTAAAACATCATCCAGATGCATTGACAACTGCGGTTTAAACGAGTTGTTTGTGTTTTATGTTATTTTGGCCCCATAACGCCGCGTAAATTCGTGCAGACTCATATGAAGAAACATAATATTGTCCATTATGTATTTTTATAACTAAATATTTAATATGAATATTCTACGACGCTCATTTTCCACAAACTTTCATCCGTATGTATTAAAAACTGTGGTTCAATTAAGTAGTTTGCATTTTATGTTATTTCGGCGTCGTAACTATGAATAAATTCGTGAAAATATATATGGACACTTATAATTTTGTCTATTATATGTTTAGATAATTAAATATTCAATATTAACATTCTACGACACTTATTTTGCCTAAAACGTAATCCTGATGAATTAAAAAACTGTTGTGTTAAACGAGTTGTTTGCGTTTGATGTTATTTTGGCCTCACAATTGCACATAAATTCGATCAAATTCATTTGAACCCTCCTAATATTGTCTATTATATATTTTTACAATTGAATATCCAATATGAATATTCTACGACACTCATTTTGCACAAAACACCCTCTGGATACATTAAAAACTATTATTTAAATAAGTTGATTGTGTTTTATATTACTTTTGTTTCATAACTGAAACTAAATTCGTGAAAATTAATATTAACGCTCCTAATATTCTCTACTATATGATTTTATAATTAAATATTCAATATGAATTATCCGCGATGCTCATTTTGCTCAAAACTTCATCCGTATGTATTAAAACTGCTGCCTAAACATGTTGTTTGCATTTTATGTTATTTTTCGCCTCATTGCCGGGCATAAATTCATGCAAATTCAAATGGACACTTCAAATATTGTCTTTTATATGTTTTTATAATTAAATCTTCAATATTAAGATTTTACCACACTAGCTTTGCCTGAAATTCATCTAGATGCATTGAAAAACTGCCGTTTAAATGAGTTATTTGCGTTTTTATGTTATATTGGCCTCATAACTGCGTATAAATTCATATGAAGACTCCTAATATTTTATATTATGTATTTTTAGAATTAAATATTTAATATGAATATGCTACAACACTCATTTTGCACAAAACTGTCGTTTAAACAAGTTGATTGCATTTTATGTTATTTTGGCCTCATAAATGCGCACAAATTCATGCAAAATTTGAATGGACACATTGAATTTTGTCTGTTATATGTTTCAATAAATAAATATTCAATATTAAGATTCTACGACACTTAATTTGCCGAAAACGTAATCCAGATGAATTAAAAACTGCCGTTTAAATGAGTTGTTTGCGTTTTATTGTATTTTGGCCTCACAACTGCGTGTAAATTCATTCAAATTCAAATGAGCACTCCTAATATTGTCTATTATATGTTTTCACAGTTGAATATTCATTATGAAATATTCTACGACACTCATTTTGCACAAAACATCCTCTGGATGCATTAAAAACTGTTGTTTAAATAAGTTGATTTTGTTTTAGGTTATTTTGGGCTCGTAACTTCAATTAAATTCGTGAAAATTCATATGAGCACTCCTAATATTGTATGTTATATGATTTTATAATTAAATGTTCAATATGAACTTTCCGCGACACTCATTTTGGTCAAAACATCATCCGTATGTATTGAAAAATACTGTTCAGAAATGTTAATTTTATTTTATGTTATTTTTGGCCTCATTACTGTGTATCAATTCGTGAAAATTCACATGGACGTTTCAAATATTATCTATCCTTATATGATTTTATAATTGAATATTCAATATTAAGATTTTACAACACAAACTTTGCCTAATACTTCATCCAGATGCATTAAAAACTGCGTTTTAAATGAGTTATTTGCGTTTTATGTTATTTTGGTCTCGTAACTACGCATAAATTCGTGCAAATTCATATGAACACTCGTAATATTGTCTGTTATGTGTCTCATTATTAAATATTCAATATGAATATTCTATGAGACCAGTATTGCCTAGAACTTCATCCGTATGTATTAAAAACTATCGTTTAAACAAGTTGTTTGTATTTTATGTTATTCTGGCCTCATAACTGTGCATAAATTCATGCAAATTCATATGGACGCTTCTAATTTCGTCTATTATATGTTTTAATGATTAAACATTTAATATTAAGGTTCTACGACACTTAATTTACCAAAAAACATAATCCAGAGGAATTAAAACCGCTGTTTAAACGAGTGCTTGCGTTTTATGTTATTTTGGCCTCACAACTGCACGTAAATTCGTTCAAATTCGTATGAGCACCCCTAATATTGCCTATTATATGATTTTATAATTAAATGTTCAATATGAATTTTCTGCGATGCTCATTTTGCTCAAAATTTCATTTGTATGTATTAAAAACTGCCGTTTAAGCATGTTGTTTGCATTTTATGTTATTTTGTTGCCTCCTTACTGCGCATAAATTCATGCAAAATCATGTGGACACTTCAAATATTATCCATTATATATTTTTGTAATTAAATATTGAGTATTATGATTTTACAAAACTAACTTTGCCTAAAACATCATCCAGATGCATTGACAACTGCGGTTTAAACGAGTTGTTTGTGTTTTATGTTATTTTGGCCCCATAACGCCGCGTAAATTCGTGCAGACTCATATGAAGAAACGTAATATTGTCCATTATGTATTTTTATAACTAAATATTTAATATGAATATTCTACGACGCTCATTTTCCACAAACTTTCATCCGTATGTATTAAAAACTGTGGTTCAATTAAGTAGTTTGCATTTTATGTTATTTCGGCGTCGTAACTATGAATAAATTCGTGAAAATATATATGGACACTTATAATTTTGTCTATTATATGTTTAGATAATTAAATATTCAATATTAACATTCTACGACACTTATTTTGCCTAAAACGTAATCCTGATGAATTAAAAAACTGTTGTGTTAAACGAGTTGTTTGCGTTTGATGTTATTTTGGCCTCACAATTGCACATAAATTCGATCAAATTCATTTGAACCCTCCTAATATTGTCTATTATATATTTTTACAATTGAATATCCAATATGAATATTCTACGACACTCATTTTGCACAAAACACCCTCGGATACATTAAAAACTATTATTTAAATAAGTTGATTGTGTTTTATATTACTTTTGTTTCATAACTGAAACTAAATTCGTGAAAATTAATATTAACGCTCCTAATATTCTCTACTATATGATTTTATAATTAAATATTCAATATGAATTATCCGCGATGCTCATTTTGCTCAAAACTTCATCCGTATGTATTAAAACTGCTGCCTAAACATGTTGTTTGCATTTTATGTTATTTTTCGCCTCATTACGGGCATAAATTCATGCAAATTCAAATGGACACTTCAAATATTGTCTTTTATATGTTTTTATAATTAAATCTTCAATATTAAGATTTTACCACACTAGCTTTGCCTCGAAATTCATCTAGATGCATTGAAAACTGCGTTTAAATGAGTTATTTGCGTTTTTATGTTATATTGGCCTCATAACTGCGTATAAATTCATATGAAGACTCCTAATATTTTATATTATGTATTTTTAGAATTAAATATTTAATATGAATATGCTACAACACTCATTTTGCACAAAGCTGTCGTTTAAACAAGTTGATTGCATTTTATGTTATTTTGGCCTCATAAATGCGCACAAATTCATGCAAAATTTGAATGGACACATTGAATTTTGTCTGTTATATGTTTCAATAAATAAATATTCAATATTAAGATTCTACGACACTTAATTTGCCGAAAACGTAATCCAGATGAATTAAAATTGCTGTTTAAATGAGTTGTTTGCGTTTTATTGTATTTTGACCTCACAACTGCGTGTAAATTCATTCAAATTCAAATGAGCACTCCTAATATTGTCTATTATATGTTTTCACAGTTGAATATTCATTATGAAATATTCTACGACACTCATTTTGCACAAAACATCCCTCGGATGCATTAAAAACTGTTGTTTAAATAAGTTGATTTTGTTTTAGGTTATTTTGGGCTCGTAACTTCAATTAAATTCGTGAAAATTCATATGAGCACTCCTAATATTGTATGTTATATGATTTTATAATTAAATGTTCAATATGAACTTTCCGCGACACTCATTTTGGTCAAAACATCATCCGTATGTATTGAAAAATACTGTTCAGAAATGTTAATTTTATTTTATGTTATTTTTGGCCTCATTATTTGTGTATCAATTCGTGAAAATTCACATGGACGTTTCAAATATTATCTATCCTTATATGATTTTATAATTGAATATTCAATATTAAGATTTTACAACACAAACTTTGCCTAATACTTCATCCAGATGCATTAAAAACTGCGTTTTAAATGAGTTATTTGCGTTTTATGTTATTTTGGTCTCGTAACTACGCATAAATTCGTGCAAATTCATATGAACACTCGTAATATTGTCTGTTATGTGTCTCATTATTAAATATTCAATATGAATATTCTATGAGACCAGTATTGTCACACCCCAGAAATAATAAAACGGGTTAGGGGTGCTAATATCCCGCCACGTACGCACGATGAGACGTGCGTACGAAAGGCTAAGTGAATAAAACATAAAGAAAATCCCAGAATAAATAAAATAATAATAATAATACAAAACAAAACAGTCCAGAATATACAGATAAATACAACGCCAGACACCGGCGGGGCTAACTCCATCGGAATGGGTAGCAAAATCTCTCAAATAAAGCCCAAAGAAAGAAACCAAAAACCCGATACCCGATAAGCCCTAATCAACTACCCGCCTCACTGTCCGATGCGGCGAAGCACCTCTTGATATCGCGCAGATCGCTTGGTCCTAGCACTCTCATCAAAACTCGAGCCCATACCTGTAAACCTGGATCCCACAACCACCGTGGAAACGTGAGTAATTTTAAAAATTACTCAGTACGGATTTAGATCCAGCCTTAAGATTTGATCTTCTTTCCTAGACTGGACCCAAATACCGATACCGGATTTAAATGCAATTTATTTATTTTAATATATGTTAATGTATTATTATTTTATATATTTCGAGAAAATCTCTACATGAATGACATGAAATGACAATAACCCAAAAGAGAAAATCTGTGGAAATAGTAATATAATATAAAATATAAGGTACGAGAAAACAAACACCCGAAATAAATATCCCAATTTGCAAATCACCAGATTTATCCCAAGCGGGCGCCACCAGCGTCCCAACTTACGAACTTGGGCCTTGCCTAAGCGGGCGCCACCAGCGACCCAACTTACGAACTTAGGACTTTATGTTTATGCGGCGCCAATGCCACATAAACGGCAATTCGGGCTCCCGAGGCGATAACGCCCTAGGAGAGTGAGCGTGCATAAGCACGTACTCTGGTCTGCTAAATCTGGTAATTCACCTTACAAAATAAAAGCAAGTGGATAATTATGTCTTCAGTTGCCATATCGCCGAAGGAGATAACTACTCGTGAATTAACAAATCGAAATCAAATGGGAGCCTACACCTGTACCAACCAAGGGTCGAGGACCGCATCCCGTAAAAGTATCAAAACGAAATATAACAAATGGGAGCCTACACTGTACCCACTAAGGCCAGTGGACCGCATCCCGACTTTCTCTGTACCAACTACGGGCCAAAGGAGAAAGCCCTTCGGACAATATTAGGATCCTAAATACGCCGGATAAATATAATAATATAATATCACGAACTAGATTCCAGTCTCGGATATGGCCGCCCACACTAAACACTGAAGTACACGGTATCCTAAAACGCTCAAATTTGGATTAAAAATTTAATCATATTAAGAATAATAAAAATATAATATTGATCAAAGAAAAACGCTCCGACACGAAACCGCCAAATGACGGGATCGGTGGATAATCCGACAGGCACAGATGCGCAATACATATACAGACCGGTGGGTCCCACGGGCCTATGGGTCACCGTACGTAACCACAACGGTCTGGTTATGCAAGGCAACTTAGACTGGGAATTACCCGGTCCGCCTCTCAGCACTCCCATGCATTTAATGCATGATTAACTACCTAGCTAAATTAATAATTAGTAATAGTAATAATATTTTCCTAATAAATATAATCTACAACTTGAATTATTTAATTCTATCTGATCCTACCTCGGGACTATTTCCCGAATCCTACTCCTATCCTGTCTACGTGCAATATGACATGATATGACATGCGAATGCGGGTATGTCTCGAATATGCTGGTCAATTTACCGGATGCAGATGACAAGTCAATTTTGGTCTCTAATCAAGGTTTGGTCGAAAGTACCGCAATTCAGATTTATTTTAAAAACAGTTTTAATTTCGGTTTGGATTCCTAATTCTAAAGAGAGAAAATCAAATCCCAGGAAACCGTACCTGGGAGTGCTGGCGAGGATCGCGGAGTTGCTCTACTCCGGAGGTAGAACACCGGCCTCGGGGTCGGTGTCCGCGTACGTCGGGTCGGGAATGACCTCGTACTCCGCGAGAGGATCCGAGTCGACTATATCACCTAATTAATTTAAATTAGATGTTTATTAGTTTTACTTGATTTACTTAACAATTACTAACTAAATTAGATTGATAATTAATTACACGGTTGTTCCGGTTTTATTGTCTTTTCTTGAAAATTTTGGCAGCATTTCTGCTGCATCTGTGCGGTGCGGGAATTTTCGTTGTTCGCATACTGATTTTGTTAACTTATGTTTATCGTTCTAGATCATTTTTATACGTTAAATCTTCATTTTAGTTTCAAGTTTACGGATTTAATTTCTAAACCAAGTAATTTAAAATAGAGAAATTGATTAATATATATAGTTTAAAAATCTAAATTATTATTATAATTTAAGTTATTATTTTATAACTCTTAATTATTTATAATCTATTAATTGATTATGTTTTATTTTAGTTATACTAGTATTATTTTTATAATTTAGAGATTATATTTATTTGAGTAACGTAACTAATTTAATTTACTTAAATTAAATAAATTAACTTAATGTTATCCTTAATTGACATTCGATTATAATTAGGATAATTAATTTGTTATAAATAGAGAAATTGATTAATATATAATATTATATAATTAATATTGTTCTTATTTATAATAGATAAATTGATTATTAGGTTTTATAAGTTAGAAAAATAATTTTAAAATTTAAAAGTAAAACAAAAAGGGTTAAAAAGAAATAAATAAAATAAAATAAAGAAAAATGAATAAACAAAAACAAAATAAAGAAAGTTATTATATTAATATGTGTTGGTGTTTTAATGTTCGGGATCATACGCTGACTACCAAATCATTGGTGCCAATGCACCGATATCCCGAATCGGGGGCAGTCAGGGAATATAATCATTTCCCGATCTTTAAGTTTACGTTTTAGTCCAAGGATACCGCCGACCTTTCGGGGCGGCCTCCAATTTGTTAATCACATTTAAGTTAATCCCCTTTAATTATCTTGAGACTTTTTAATTCATTGGGCCTAATCTAGCATATTAAATTCTACCCTATATTTTAAGTTAATTAGATTTATTTGTCGGCCCAATGGGTTATATTCTCTTAAGTCTTGATTAATAGAATTTGGCCGATTTCCATTTCTTATTCCATATCAATTTATATTTCCTCAAGGTATGCTCTTAAGCCCAAATGTAAATCATATCTATCCATCCACAACAAGCAGGCCCACCCAGATTTCGGACTAATAAAGCAACAGACATAGGCAACCACCAGGGAATTTCCAAGCCACGGATCCAACAAGCAAGGCCCAATTAAGAGGGGTGGACCAGGATAACAAACTATGCCACAGCAACAGATCAGGGACAAATAAAGATTGACAAAACAACAACACACAATTATGCCAGTAGTGCACTCAAGAGTCAAGGGAAATGTCAGGGCCAGCATCAGCATAACAACCAGATCTCAAATCGGTTAAATGAGTCAATTCCACCATCTCACAACCCAAATCAGATAACCATCAAATCAGTCCCCAAATCAACAGATTAACAGTTCAATCAATTTTATTTATTTTTTTTTTTTTTTTTTTTTTTATTTTCCCCAAGGGCCAACAGATCAGATCAGGGCACCAAGCCAAACCAGTATCGGGTCAGCGTCTACCAGTAACCACAGAGAGGGGTCTGGACAGTATCCCGCTTCACTGGTACCTACTGGTACCAGTGTACCAGGATCCAAAGATCGATCATAAGAAAAGGGTGCTAACCACCGAATCAAGAAGTATCACAACACAGCAAATAAGGGCAACCATTTAACACATTCTCAATCATCAAGCAACAACACAACCCACAGAAGGGGAGAATCGGCCAAGCAAGGAAATAAGGAATGCCACACAAACAACAATCACAAATACAGCAAATAGCCAGCAAAGAATAGTACCGAGTCTAGGGTTTTTACCAGAAAGCAAGGAGGCAAAAGGCAGTACTACACAGAGCAAAAATCAAGGCAGCAAGGGGGTCTGGGGTCGCCTCCTCCTCCACACCACCTCCGACCTCTTCCCTTTTCTCAAAATTCTCAGAAATTGATAGAATGTTCTTATCAGTGTTAGATCTCAACGCATGAGTAACGAAAATAACCAGAGCCGAGAAAGGGGGGCCAGGAGGGGGTTTTATAGAGGAGGTGGCTGTCAGGGTGTCAAAGGCAGCGGGGTAGAAAGAGGTGTGCCAGAGGGAGCGGGGCAAAGTACGGTCACTAGGCGGGACTGGTCCGGGCTCTGACGGGACAACCCGGGAGGGTAGGGACAGTCGGCCATAGTACGGAGGACAGACAAAGAGGGCGACCTCGCTCGTCAGAGAGAGAGTGTGAGAGACTGAGAGTGATGGCTCGACGGAGAAACACAGGGGTATCAAGGGGGAATCGCGTCGCCAGAGAGAGACAGAGGAAAGAGAGAGACAGAAAATGGAAACCGGGCGGCGGGTAGTAAGGAATAGGAGGGAGAGAAAAGAGAGAGAGACATTAAATGGCATTAATTGTGAGGGGAGATTTTGATGGGGCAATAAATGGGAGAGAGAAAAAGAGAGTGAGGGGATGGGATTTTCTGTGATTTCAAGGGTAGTGGTCTTGGGTATAACAGGTCGAAGGGATAAATTTATAGCTACCGAATTTTAAGTGGGGTTTTGGTTGATCGGTTAAATTTTAGACTTAACTTATTTTTTTTTTTGCGTTTATTTTTTTTTTTCACGTTAGATAAAGTGGTAATTAAGATTTATTCTTTATTCATTTATCTTATAAGTCAATATAATAATTAAATTAGATTATTACATTTAAGTTTTGTTAACTATTGCGTTACGTTATTTTCTTAATCGTAATTGAGATCGACGATTAACTTCATCCGTATGTATTAAAAACCATCGTTTAAACAAGTTGTTTGCATTTTATGTTATTTTGGCCTCATAAATGTGCATAAATTCATGCAAAATCATATGGACGCTTCTAATTTCGTCTACTATATGTTTTAATAATTAAATATTTAATTTATAAGGTTCCATGACACTTAATTTACCAAAAACGTAATCCAGAGGAATTAAAACTGTTGTTTAAACGAGTGTTTGCGTTTTATGTTATTTTGGCATCACAACTGCACGTAAATTCGTTCAAATTCGTATGAGCACTCCTAATATTGTCTGTTATGTGAGTTTGTAATTAAATGTTCAATATGAATTTTCCGCGACACTCATTTTGCTCAAAACCTCATTCGTATGTATTAAAAACTGCAGTTTAAACGAGTTATTGGTGTTTTATGTTACACTTTGCCCCATAACGGCGCATAAATTCGTGCAAACTCATATGAAGAAACATAATTTTGTCTATTATGTATTTTTATAATTAAATATTTAATATGAATATTCTACGACGCTCATTTTGCACAAAAATTCATCCGTGTGTATTAAAAACTGTGGTTCAATTAAGTTGTTTGCATCTTATGTTATTTTGGCCTCATAACTATGAATAAATTCGTGCAAATATATATGGACACTTATAATTTTGTCTAATATACGTTTCGATAATTAAATATTCAATATTAACATTCTACGACACTTATTTTGCCTAAAATGTAATCCCGATGAATTAAAAACTGTTGTTTAAACGAGTTGTTTTCGTTTTGTGTTATTTTAGCCTCACAATTGTGCATAAATTCGTTCAAATTCATTTGAACACTCCTAATATTGGCTATTATATATTTTTACAATTGAATATCCAATACGAATATTCTACGACACTCATTTTAAATAAAACATCCTCTGGATACATTAAAAATTATTATTAAAATAAGTTGATTGTGTTTTGGATTACTTTGCTTCCTAACTGAAACTAAATTCGTGAAAATTAATATGAACACTCCTAATATGGTCTACTATATGATTTTATAATTAAATATTCAATATGAATTTTCCGCGACACTCATTTTGCTCAAAACTTCATCCGTATGTATTAAAACTGCTGTCTAAACATGTTGTTTGCTTTTTATGTTATCTTTCGCCTCATTACCGTGAATAAATTCGTGAAAATTCAAATGGACACTTCAAATATTGTCTTTTATATGATTTTATAATTAAATCTTCAATATTAAGATTTTACAACACTAACTTTGCCTAAAGTTCATCTAGATGCATTGAAAACTGCTGTTCAAATGAGTTATTTGTGTTTTATGTTATATCGGCCTGATAACTGCGTATAAATTCATATGAACACTCCTAATATTTTATATTATGTATTTTTAGAATTAAATATTTAATATGAATATGCTACAACACTCATTTTGCACAAAACATCATCGGTATGTATTAAAAACTGTCGTTTAAACAAGTTGATTGCATTTTATGTTATTTTGGCCTCATAGCTGCGCACAAATTCATGCAAATTTGAACGGACACATCTAATTTTGTCTGTTATATGTTTCGATAAATTAATATTCAATATTAAGAATCTACGACCCTTAATTTGCCGAAAACGTAATCCAGATGAATTCTAAATTGTTGTTTAAATGAGTTGTTGGCGTTTTATTGTATTTTGGCTTCACAACTGCGTGTAAATTCATTCAAATTCAAATGAGCACTCCTAATATTGTCTATTATATGTTTTCACATTTGAATATTCAATATGAATATTCTACGACACTCATTTTTCACAAAACATACTCTGGATGCATTAAAAACTGTTGTTTAAATAAGATGATTTTGTTTTATGTTATTTTGGCCTCGTAACTTCAATTAAATTCGTGAAAATTCATATGAGCACTCCTAATATTGTCTATTATATGATTTTATAATTAAATGTTCAATATGAACTCTCCGCGACACTCATTTTGGTCGAAGCTTCATCCGTATGTATTGAAAAGATTCTGTTTAGACATGTTAATTTTATTTTATGTTATTTTTTGGCCTCATTACTGTGTATAAATTCATGTAAATTCACATGGACGTTTCAAATATTATCTATCATTATATGATTTATAATTGAATATTCAATATTAAGATCTTAAAACACAAACTTTGCCTAAAACTTCATCCAGATGCATTGAAAACTGCGTTTGTTCAAACGAGTTGTTTGCGTTTTATGTTATTTTGGTCTCAAAACTACGCATAAATTCGTGCAAATTCATATGAACACTCGTAATATTGTCTATTATGTGTTTTCATAATGAAATATTCAATATGAATATTCTACGAGACTAGTTTTGCACATAACTTCATCCGTATGTATTAAAAACCATCGTTTAAACAAGTTGATTGCATTGTATGTTATTTTGGTCTCATAAATGTGCATAAATTCATGCAAATTCATATGGACGCTTCTAATTTCGTCTATAATATGTTTTAATAATTAAATATTTAATTTATAAGGTTCTATGACACTTAATTTACCAAAAACGTAATCTAGAGGAATTAAAACTGTTGTTTAAACGAGTGTTTGCGTTTTATGTTATTTTGGCATCACAACTGCACGTAAATTCGTTCAAATTCGTATGAGCACTCCTAATATTGTCTGTTATGTGAGTTTGTAATTAAATGCTCAATATGAATTTTTTCTGCGACACTCATTTTGCTCAAAACCTCATTCGTATGTATAAAAAACTGCAGTTTAAACGAGTTATTGGTGTTTTATGTTACATTGGCCCCATAACGGCGCATAAATTCGTGCAAACTCATATGAAGAAACATAATTTTGTCTATTATGTATTTTTATAATTAAATATTTAATATGAATATTCTACGACGCTCATTTTGCACAAAAATTCATCCGTGTGTATTAAAAACTGTGGTTCAATTAAGTTGTTTGCATCTTATGTTATTTTGGCCTCATAACTATGAATAAATTCGTGCAAATATATATGGACACTTATAATTTTGTCTAATATACGTTTCGATAATTAAATATTCAATATTAACATTCTACGACACTTATTTTGCCTAAAATGTAATCCTGATGAATTAAAAACTGTTGTTTAAACGAGTTGTTTTCGTTTTGTGTTATTTTAGCCTCACAATTGTGCATAAATTCGTTCAAATTCATTTGAACACTCCTAATATTGGCTATTATATATTTTTACAATTGAATATCCAATACGAATATTCTACGACACTCATTTTAAATAAAACATCCTCTGGATACATTAAAAATTATTATTAAAATAAGTTGATTGTGTTTTGGATTACTTTTGCTTCCTAACTGAAACTAAATTCGTGAAAATTAATATGAACACTCCTAATATGGTCTACTATATGATTTTATAATTAAATATTCAATATGAATTTTCCGCGACACTCATTTTGCTCAAAACTTCATCCGTATGTATTAAAACTGCTGTCTAAACATGTTGTTTGCTTTTTATGTTATCTTTCGCCTCATTACCGTGAATAAATTCGTGAAAATTCAAATGGACACTTCAAATATTGTCTTTTATATGATTTTATAATTAAATCTTCAATATTAAGATTTTACAACACTAACTTTGCCTAAAGTTCATCTAGATGCATTGAAAACTGCTGTTCAAATGAGTTATTTGTGTTTTATGTTATATCGGCCTGATAACTGCGTATAAATTCATATGAACACTCCTAATATTTTATATTATGTATTTTTAGAATTAAATATTTAATATGAATATGCTACAACACTCATTTTGCACAAAACATCATCGGTATGTATTAAAAACTGTCGTTTAAACAAGTTGATTGCATTTTATGTTATTTTGGCCTCATAGCTGCGCACAAATTCATGCAAATTTGAACGGACACATCTAATTTTGTCTGTTATATGTTTCGATAAATTAATATTCAATATTAAGAATCTACGACCCTTAATTTGCCGAAAACGTAATCCAGATGAATTCTAAATTGTTGTTTAAATGAGTTGTTGGCGTTTTATTGTATTTTGGCTTCACAACTGCGTGTAAATTCATTCAAATTCAAATGAGCACTCCTAATATTGTCTATTATATGTTTTCACATTTGAATATTCAATATGAATATTCTACGACACTCATTTTTCACAAAACATACTCTGGATGCATTAAAAACTGTTGTTTAAATAAGATGATTTTGTTTTATGTTATTTTGGCCTCGTAACTTCAATTAAATTCGTGAAAATTCATATGAGCACTCCTAATATTGTCTATTATATGATTTTATAATTAAATGTTCAATATGAACTCTCCGCGACACTCATTTTGGTCGAAGCTTCATCCGTATGTATTGAAAAGATTCTGTTTAGACATGTTAATTTTATTTTATGTTATTTTTTGGCCTCATTACTGTGTATAAATTCATGTAAATTCACATGGACGTTTCAAATATTATCTATCATTATATGATTTATAATTGAATATTCAATATTAAGATCTTAAAACACAAACTTTGCCTAAAACTTCATCCAGATGCATTGAAAACTGCGTTGTTCAAACGAGTTGTTTGCGTTTTATGTTATTTTGGTCTCAAAACTACGCATAAATTCGTGCAAATTCATATGAACACTCGTAATATTGTCTATTATGTGTTTTCATAATGAAATATTCAATATGAATATTCTACGAGACTAGTTTTGCACATAACTTCATCCGTATGTATTAAAAACCATCGTTTAAACAAGTTGATTGCATTGTATGTTATTTTGGTCTCATAAATGTGCATAAATTCATGCAAATTCATATGGACGCTTCTAATTTCGTCTATAATATGTTTTAATAATTAAATATTTAATTTATAAGGTTCTATGACACTTAATTTACCAAAAACGTAATCTAGAGGAATTAAAACTGTTGTTTAAACGAGTGTTTGCGTTTTATGTTATTTTGGCATCACAACTGCACGTAAATTCGTTCAAATTCGTATGAGCACTCCTAATATTGTCTGTTATGTGAGTTTGTAATTAAATGCTCAATATGAATTTTCTGCGACACTCATTTTGCTCAAAACCTCATTCGTATGTATTACAAAAAACTGCAGTTTAAACGAGTTATTGGTGTTTTATGTTACATTGCCCCATAACGGCGCATAAATTCGTGCAAACTCATATGAAGAAACATAATTTTGTCTATTATGTATTTTTATAATTAAATATTTAATATGAATATTCTACGACGCTCATTTTGCACAAAAATTCATCCGTGTGTATTAAAAACTGTGGTTCAATTAAGTTGTTTGCATCTTATGTTATTTTGGCCTCATAACTATGAATAAATTCGTGCAAATATATATGGACACTTATAATTTTGTCTAATATACGTTTCGATAATTAAATATTCAATATTAACATTCTACGACACTTATTTTGCCTAAAATGTAATCCTGATGAATTAAAAACTGTTGTTTAAACGAGTTGTTTTCGTTTTGTGTTATTTTAGCCTCACAATTGTGCATAAATTCGTTCAAATTCATTTGAACACTCCTAATATTGGCTATTATATATTTTTACAATTGAATATCCAATACGAATATTCTACGACACTCATTTTAAATAAAACATCCTCTGGATACATTAAAAATTATTATTAAAATAAGTTGATTGTGTTTTGGATTACTTTTGCTTCCTAACTGAAACTAAATTCGTGAAAATTAATATGAACACTCCTAATATGGTCTACTATATGATTTTATAATTAAATATTCAATATGAATTTTCCGCGACACTCATTTTGCTCAAAACTTCATCCGTATGTATTAAAACTGCTGTCTAAACATGTTGTTTGCTTTTTATGTTATCTTTCGCCTCATTACCGTGAATAAATTCGTGAAAATTCAAATGGACACTTCAAATATTGTCTTTTATATGATTTTATAATTAAATCTTCAATATTAAGATTTTACAACACTAACTTTGCCTAAAGTTCATCTAGATGCATTGAAAACTGCTGTTCAAATGAGTTATTTGTGTTTTATGTTATATCGGCCTGATAACTGCGTATAAATTCATATGAACACTCCTAATATTTTATATTATGTATTTTTAGAATTAAATATTTAATATGAATATGCTACAACACTCATTTTGCACAAAACATCATCGGTATGTATTAAAAACTGTCGTTTAAACAAGTTGATTGCATTTTATGTTATTTTGGCCTCATAATGCGCACAAATTCATGCAAATTTGAACGGACACATCTAATTTTGTCTGTTATATGTTTCGATAAATTAATATTCAATATTAAGAATCTACGACCCTTAATTTGCCGAAAACGTAATCCAGATGAATTCTAAATTGTTGTTTAAATGAGTTGTTGGCGTTTTATTGTATTTTGGCTTCACAACTGCGTGTAAATTCATTCAAATTCAAATGAGCACTCCTAATATTGTCTATTATATGTTTTCACATTTGAATATTCAATATGAATATTCTACGACACTCATTTTTCACAAAACATACTCTGGATGCATTAAAAACTGTTGTTTAAATAAGATGATTTTGTTTTATGTTATTTTGGCCTCGTAACTTCAATTAAATTCGTGAAAATTCATATGAGCACTCCTAATATTGTCTATTATATGATTTTATAATTAAATGTTCAATATGAACTCTCCGCGACACTCATTTTGGTCGAAGCTTCATCCGTATGTATTGAAAAGATTCTGTTTAGACATGTTAATTTTATTTTATGTTATTTTTGGCCTCATTACTGTGTATAAATTCATGTAAATTCACATGGACGTTTCAAATATTATCTATCATTATATGATTTATAATTGAATATTCAATATTAAGATCTTAAAACACAAACTTTGCCTAAAACTTCATCCAGATGCATTAAAAACTGCTTTTCAAACGAGTTGTTTGCGTTTTATGTTATTTTGGTCTCAAAACTACGCATAAATTCGTGCAAATTCATATGAACACTCGTAATATTGTCTATTATGTGTTTTCATAATGAAATATTCAATATGAATATTCTATGAGACTAGTTTTGCAGATAACTTCATCTGTATGTACTAAAAACCATCGTTTAAACAAGTTGATTGCATTGTATGTTATTTTGGTCTCATAAATGTGCATAAATTCATGCAAATTCATATGGACGCTTCTAATTTCGTCTATAATATGTTTTAATAATTAAATATTTAATTTATAAGGTTCTATGACACTTAATTTACCAAAAACGTAATCTAGAGGAATTAAAACTGTTGTTTAAACGAGTGTTTGCGTTTTATGTTATTTTGGCATCACAACTGCACGTAAATTCGTTCAAATTCGTATGAGCACTCCTAATATTGTCTGTTATGTGAGTTTGTAATTAAATGCTCAATATGAATTTTCTGCGACACTCATTTTGCTCAAAACCTCATTCGTATGTATTAAAAACTGCAGTTTAAACGAGTTATTGGTGTTTTATGTTACATTGCCCCCATAACGGCGCATAAATTCGTGCAAACTCATATGAAGAAACATAATTTTGTCTATTATGTATTTTTATAATTAAATATTTAATATGAATATTCTACGACGCTCATTTTGCACAAAAATTCATCCGTGTGTATTAAAAACTGTGGTTCAATTAAGTTGTTTGCATCTTATGTTATTTTGGCCTCATAACTATGAATAAATTCGTGCAAATATATATGGACACTTATAATTTTGTCTAATATACGTTTCGATAATTAAATATTCAATATTAACATTCTACGACACTTATTTTGCCTAAAATGTAATCCTGATGAATTAAAAACTGTTGTTTAAACGAGTTGTTTTCGTTTTGTGTTATTTTAGCCTCACAATTGTGCATAAATTCGTTCAAATTCATTTGAACACTCCTAATATTGGCTATTATATATTTTTACAATTGAATATCCAATACGAATATTCTACGACACTCATTTTAAATAAAACATCCTCTGGATACATTAAAAATTATTATTAAAATAAGTTGATTGTGTTTTGGATTACTTTTGCTTCCTAACTGAAACTAAATTCGTGAAAATTAATATGAACACTCCTAATATGGTCTACTATATGATTTTATAATTAAATATTCAATATGAATTTTCCGCGACACTCATTTTGCTCAAAACTTCATCCGTATGTATTAAAACTGCTGTCTAAACATGTTGTTTGCTTTTTATGTTATCTTTCGCCTCATTACCGTGAATAAATTCGTGAAAATTCAAATGGACACTTCAAATATTGTCTTTTATATGATTTTATAATTAAATCTTCAATATTAAGATTTTACAACACTAACTTTGCCTAAAGTTCATCTAGATGCATTGAAAAACTGCTGTTCAAATGAGTTATTTGTGTTTTATGTTATATCGGCCTGATAACTGCGTATAAATTCATATGAACACTCCTAATATTTTATATTATGTATTTTTAGAATTAAATATTTAATATGAATATGCTACAACACTCATTTTGCACAAAACATCATCGGTATGTATTAAAAACTGTCGTTTAAACAAGTTGATTGCATTTTATGTTATTTTGGCCTCATAGCTGCGCACAAATTCATGCAAATTTGAACGGACACATCTAATTTTGTCTGTTATATGTTTCGATAAATTAATATTCAATATTAAGAATCTACGACCCTTAATTTGCCGAAAACGTAATCCAGATGAATTCTAAATTGTTGTTTAAATGAGTTGTTGGCGTTTTATTGTATTTTGGCTTCACAACTGCGTGTAAATTCATTCAAATTCAAATGAGCACTCCTAATATTGTCTATTATATGTTTTCACATTTGAATATTCAATATGAATATTCTACGACACTCATTTTTCACAAAACATACTCTGGATGCATTAAAAACTGTTGTTTAAATAAGATGATTTTGTTTTATGTTATTTTGGCCTCGTAACTTCAATTAAATTCGTGAAAATTCATATGAGCACTCCTAATATTGTCTATTATATGATTTTATAATTAAATGTTCAATATGAACTCTCCGCGACACTCATTTTGGTCGAAGCTTCATCCGTATGTATTGAAAAGATTCTGTTTAGACATGTTAATTTTATTTTATGTTATTTTTTGGCCTCATTACTGTGTATAAATTCATGTAAATTCACATGGACGCTTCAAATATTATCTATCATTATATGATTTATAATTGAATATTCAATATTAAGATCTTAAAACACAAACTTTGCCTAAAACTTCATCCAGATGCATTGAAAACTGCTGTTCAAACGAGTTGTTTGCGTTTTATGTTATTTTGGTCTCAAAACTACGCATAAATTCGTGCAAATTCATATGAACACTCGTAATATTGTCTATTATGTGTTTTCATAATGAAATATTCAATATGAATATTCTACGAGACTAGTTTTGCACATAACTTCATCGTATGTATTAAAAACCATCGTTTAAACAAGTTGATTGCATTGTATGTTATTTTGGTCTCATAAATGTGCATAAATTCATGCAAATTCATATGGACGCTTCTAATTTCGTCTATAATATGTTTTAATAATTAAATATTTAATTTATAAGGTTCTATGACACTTAATTTACCAAAAACGTAATCTAGAGGAATTAAAACTGTTGTTTAAACGAGTGTTTGCGTTTTATGTTATTTTGGCATCACAACTGCACGTAAATTCGTTCAAATTCGTATGAGCACTCCTAATATTGTCTGTTATGTGAGTTTGTAATTAAATGCTCAATATGAATTTTCTGCGACACTCATTTTGCTCAAAACCTCATTCGTATGTATTAAAAACTGCAGTTTAAACGAGTTATTGGTGTTTTATGTTACATTGCCCCCATAACGGCGCATAAATTCGTGCAAACTCATATGAAGAAACATAATTTTGTCTATTATGTATTTTTATAATTAAATATTTAATATGAATATTCTACGACGCTCATTTTGCACAAAAATTCATCCGTGTGTATTAAAAACTGTGGTTCAATTAAGTTGTTTGCATCTTATGTTATTTTGGCCTCATAACTATGAATAAATTCGTGCAAATATATATGGACACTTATAATTTTGTCTAATATACGTTTCGATAATTAAATATTCAATATTAACATTCTACGACACTTATTTTGCCTAAAATGTAATCCTGATGAATTAAAAACTGTTGTTTAAACGAGTTGTTTTCGTTTTGTGTTATTTTAGCCTCACAATTGTGCATAAATTCGTTCAAATTCATTTGAACACTCCTAATATTGGCTATTATATATTTTTACAATTGAATATCCAATACGAATATTCTACGACACTCATTTTAAATAAAACATCCTCTGGATACATTAAAAATTATTATTAAAATAAGTTGATTGTGTTTTGGATTACTTTTGCTTCCTAACTGAAACTAAATTCGTGAAAATTAATATGAACACTCCTAATATGGTCTACTATATGATTTTATAATTAAATATTCAATATGAATTTTCCGCGACACTCATTTTGCTCAAAACTTCATCCGTATGTATTAAAACTGCTGTCTAAACATGTTGTTTGCTTTTTATGTTATCTTTCGCCTCATTACCGTGAATAAATTCGTGAAAATTCAAATGGACACTTCAAATATTGTCTTTTATATGATTTTATAATTAAATCTTCAATATTAAGATTTTACAACACTAACTTTGCCTAAAGTTCATCTAGATGCATTGAAAACTGCTGTTCAAATGAGTTATTTGTGTTTTATGTTATATCGGCCTGATAACTGCGTATAAATTCATATGAACACTCCTAATATTTTATATTATGTATTTTTAGAATTAAATATTTAATATGAATATGCTACAACACTCATTTTGCACAAAACATCATCGGTATGTATTAAAAACTGTCGTTTAAACAAGTTGATTGCATTTTATGTTATTTTGGCCTCATAGCTGCGCACAAATTCATGCAAATTTGAACGGACACATCTAATTTTGTCTGTTATATGTTTCGATAAATTAATATTCAATATTAAGAATCTACGACCCTTAATTTGCCGAAAACGTAATCCAGATGAATTCTAAATTGTTGTTTAAATGAGTTGTTGGCGTTTTATTGTATTTTGGCTTCACAACTGCGTGTAAATTCATTCAAATTCAAATGAGCACTCCTAATATTGTCTATTATATGTTTTCACATTTGAATATTCAATATGAATATTCTACGACACTCATTTTTCACAAAACATACTCTGGATGCATTAAAAACTGTTGTTTAAATAAGATGATTTTGTTTTATGTTATTTTGGCCTCGTAACTTCAATTAAATTCGTGAAAATTCATATGAGCACTCCTAATATTGTCTATTATATGATTTTATAATTAAATGTTCAATATGAACTCTCCGCGACACTCATTTTGGTCGAAGCTTCATCCGTATGTATTGAAAAGATTCTGTTTAGACATGTTAATTTTATTTTATGTTATTTTTGGCCTCATTACTGTGTATAAATTCATGTAAATTCACATGGACGTTTCAAATATTATCTATCATTATATGATTTATAATTGAATATTCAATATTAAGATCTTAAAACACAAACTTTGCCTAAAACTTCATCCAGATGCATTGAAAACTGCTGTTCAAACGAGTTGTTTGCGTTTTATGTTATTTTGGTCTCAAAACTACGCATAAATTCGTGCAAATTCATATGAACACTCGTAATATTGTCTATTATGTGTTTTCATAATGAAATATTCAATATGAATATTCTACGAGACTAGTTTTGCACATAACTTCATCCGTATGTATTAAAAACCATCGTTTAAACAAGTTGATTGCATTGTATGTTATTTTGGTCTCATAAATGTGCATAAATTCATGCAAATTCATATGGACGCTTCTAATTTCGTCTATAATATGTTTTAATAATTAAATATTTAATTTATAAGGTTCTATGACACTTAATTTACCAAAAACGTAATCTAGAGGAATTAAAACTGTTGTTTAAACGAGTGTTTGCGTTTTATGTTATTTTGGCATCACAACTGCACGTAAATTCGTTCAAATTCGTATGAGCACTCCTAATATTGTCTGTTATGTGAGTTTGTAATTAAATGCTCAATATGAATTTTCTGCGACACTCATTTTGCTCAAAACTCATTCGTATGTATTAAAAACTGCAGTTTAAACGAGTTATTGGTGTTTTATGTTACATTGATGCCCCATAACGGCGCATAAATTCGTGCAAACTCATATGAAGAAACATAATTTTGTCTATTATGTATTTTTATAATTAAATATTTAATATGAATATTCTACGACGCTCATTTTGCACAAAAATTCATCCGTGTGTATTAAAAACTGTGGTTCAATTAAGTTGTTTGCATCTTATGTTATTTTGGCCTCATAACTATGAATAAATTCGTGCAAATATATATGGACACTTATAATTTTGTCTAATATACGTTTCGATAATTAAATATTCAATATTAACATTCTACGACACTTATTTTGCCTAAAATGTAATCCTGATGAATTAAAAACTGTTGTTTAAACGAGTTGTTTTCGTTTTGTGTTATTTTAGCCTCACAATTGTGCATAAATTCGTTCAAATTCATTTGAACACTCCTAATATTGGCTATTATATATTTTTACAATTGAATATCCAATACGAATATTCTACGACACTCATTTTAAATAAAACATCCTCTGGATACATTAAAAATTATTATTAAAATAAGTTGATTGTGTTTTGGATTACTTTTGCTTCCTAACTGAAACTAAATTCGTGAAAATTAATATGAACACTCCTAATATGGTCTACTATATGATTTTATAATTAAATATTCAATATGAATTTTCCGCGACACTCATTTTGCTCAAAACTTCATCCGTATGTATTAAAACTGCTGTCTAAACATGTTGTTTGCTTTTTATGTTATCTTTCGCCTCATTACCGTGAATAAATTCGTGAAAATTCAAATGGACACTTCAAATATTGTCTTTTATATGATTTTATAATTAAATCTTCAATATTAAGATTTTACAACACTAACTTTGCCTAAAGTTCATCTAGATGCATTGAAAACTGCTGTTCAAATGAGTTATTTGTGTTTTATGTTATATCGGCCTGATAACTGCGTATAAATTCATATGAACACTCCTAATATTTTATATTATGTATTTTTAGAATTAAATATTTAATATGAATATGCTACAACACTCATTTTGCACAAAACATCATCGGTATGTATTAAAAACTGTCGTTTAAACAAGTTGATTGCATTTTATGTTATTTTGGCCTCATAGCTGCGCACAAATTCATGCAAATTTGAACGGACACATCTAATTTTGTCTGTTATATGTTTCGATAAATTAATATTCAATATTAAGAATCTACGACCCTTAATTTGCCGAAAACGTAATCCAGATGAATTCTAAATTGTTGTTTAAATGAGTTGTTGGCGTTTTATTGTATTTTGGCTTCACAACTGCGTGTAAATTCATTCAAATTCAAATGAGCACTCCTAATATTGTCTATTATATGTTTTCACATTTGAATATTCAATATGAATATTCTACGACACTCATTTTTCACAAAACATACTCTGGATGCATTAAAAACTGTTGTTTAAATAAGATGATTTTGTTTTATGTTATTTTGGCCTCGTAACTTCAATTAAATTCGTGAAAATTCATATGAGCACTCCTAATATTGTCTATTATATGATTTTATAATTAAATGTTCAATATGAACTCTCCGCGACACTCATTTTGGTCGAAGCTTCATCCGTATGTATTGAAAAGATTCTGTTTAGACATGTTAATTTTATTTTATGTTATTTTTTGGCCTCATTACTGTGTATAAATTCATGTAAATTCACATGGACGTTTCAAATATTATCTATCATTATATGATTTATAATTGAATATTCAATATTAAGATCTTAAAACACAAACTTTGCCTAAAACTTCATCCAGATGCATTGAAAACTGCGTTGTTCAAACGAGTTGTTTGCGTTTTATGTTATTTTGGTCTCAAAACTACGCATAAATTCGTGCAAATTCATATGAACACTCGTAATATTGTCTATTATGTGTTTTCATAATGAAATATTCAATATGAATATTCTACGAGACTAGTTTTGCACATAACTTCATCCGTATGTATTAAAAACCATCGTTTAAACAAGTTGATTGCATTGTATGTTATTTTGGTCTCATAAATGTGCATAAATTCATGCAAATTCATATGGACGCTTCTAATTTCGTCTATAATATGTTTTAATAATTAAATATTTAATTTATAAGGTTCTATGACACTTAATTTACCAAAAACGTAATCTAGAGGAATTAAAACTGTTGTTTAAACGAGTGTTTGCGTTTTATGTTATTTTGGCATCACAACTGCACGTAAATTCGTTCAAATTCGTATGAGCACTCCTAATATTGTCTGTTATGTGAGTTTGTAATTAAATGCTCAATATGAATTTTCTGCGCGACACTCATTTTGCTCAAAACCTCATTCGTATGTATTAAAAACTGCAGTTTAAACGAGTTATTGGTGTTTTATGTTACATTGCCCCCATAAACGCGCGCATAAATTCGTGCAAACTCATATGAAGAAACATAATTTTGTCTATTATGTATTTTTATAATTAAATATTTAATATGAATATTCTACGACGCTCATTTTGCACAAAATTCATCCGTGTGTATTAAAAACTGTGGTTCAATTAAGTTGTTTGCATCTTATGTTATTTTGGCCTCATAACTATGAATAAATTCGTGCAAATATATATGGACACTTATAATTTTGTCTATTATACGTTTTGATAATTAAATATTCAATATTAACATTCTACGATACTTATTTTGCATAAAATGTAATCCTGATAAATTAAAAACTGTTGTTTAAACGAGATGTTTTTGTTTTATATTATTTTAGCCTAACAATTGCACATAAATTCGTTCAAATTCATTTGAACACTCCTAATATTGGCTACTATATATATTTACAATTGAATATCCAATACGAATATTCTACGACACTCATTTTAAATAAAACATCCTCTGGATACATTAAAAATTATTATTAAAATAAGTTGATTGTGTTTTGGATTACTTTTGCTTCCTAACTGAAACTAAATTCGTGAAAATTAATATGAACACTCCTAATATGGTCTACTATATGATTTTATAATTAAATATTCAATATGAATTTTCCGCGACACTCATTTTGCTCAAAACTTCATCCGTATGTATTAAAACTGCTGTCTAAACATGTTGTTTGCTTTTTATGTTATTTTTCGCCTCATTACCGTGAATAAATTCGTGAAAATTCAAATGGACACTTCAAATATTGTCTTTTATATGATTTTATAATTAAATCTTCAATATTAAGATTTTACAACACTAACTTTGCCTAAAGTTCATCTAGATGCATTGAAAAACTGCTGTTCAAATGAGTTATTTGTGTTTTATGTTATATTGGCCTGATAACTGCGTATAAATTCATATGAACACTCCTAATATTTTATATTATGTATTTTTAGAATTAAATATTTAATATGAATATGCTACAACACTCATTTTGCACAAAACATCATCGGTATGTATTAAAAACTGTCGTTTAAACAAGTTGATTGCATTTTATGTTATTTTGGCCTCATAAATGCGCACAAATTCATGCAAATTTGAACGGACACATCTAATTTTGTCTGTTATATGTTTCGATAAATTAATATTCAATATTAAGAATCTACGACCACTTAATTTGCCGAAAACGTAATCCAGATGAATTCTAAATTGTTGTTTAAATGAGTTGTTGGCGTTTTATTGTATTTTGGCTTCACAACTGCGTGTAAATTCATTCAAATTCAAATGAGCACTCCTAATATTGTCTATTATATGTTTTCACATTTGAATATTCAATATGAATATTCTACGACACTCATTTTTCACAAAACATACTCTGGATGCATTAAAAACTGTTGTTTAAATAAGATGATTTTGTTTTATGTTATTTTGGCCTCGTAACTTCAATTAAATTCGTGAAAATTCATATGAGCACTCCTAATATTGTCTATTATATGATTTTATAATTAAATGTTCAATATGAACTCTCCGCGACACTCATTTTGGTCGAAGCTTCATCCGTATGTATTGAAAAATACTGTTTAGACATGTTAATTTTATTTTATGTTATTTTTTGGCCTCATTACTGTGTATAAATTCATGTAAATTCACATGGACGTTTCAAATATTATCTATCATTATATGATTTATAATTGAATATTCAATATTAAGATCTTAAAACACAAACTTTGCCTAAAACTTCATCCAGATGCATTGAAAACTGCTGTTCAAACGAGTTGTTTGCGTTTTATGTTATTTTGGTCTCAAAACTACGCATAAATTCGTGCAAATTCATATGAACACTGTAATATTGTCTATTATGTGTTTTCATAATGAAATATTCAATATGAATATTCTACGAGACTAGTTTTGCACATAACTTCATCCGTATGTATTAAAAACCATCGTTTAAACAAGTTGATTGCATTTTATGTTATTTTGGCCTCATAACTGTGCATAAATTCATGCAAATTCATATGGACGCTTCTAATTTCGTCTATTATATGTTTTAATAATTAAATATTTAATTTATAAGGTTCTATGACACTTAATTTACCAAAAACGTAATCCAGAGGAATTAAAACTGTTGTTTAAACGAGTGTTTGCGTTTTATGTTATTTTGGCATCACAACTGCACGTAAATTCGTTCAAATTCGTATGAGCACCCCTAATATTGCCTATTATATGATTTTATAATTAAATGTTCAATATGAATTTTTGCGATTCATTTTGCTCAAAATTTCATTTGTATGTACGTTTAACTCATTTTATGTTATTTTTTGCTCAAAACCTCATTCGTATGTATTAAAATTATCCTGCAGTAATTAAACGAGTTATTGGTGATTTTTATGTTACATCATCCAGATATTGACAACTGCGGCGCATAAAGTTGTTTGTGTTTTCGTGCAAACTCATATGAAGAAACATAATTTTGTCTATTATGTATTTTTATAATTAAATATTTAATATGAATATTCTACGACGCTCATTTTGCACAAAATTCATCCGTATGTATTAAAAACTGTGGTTCAATTAAGTAGTTTGCATTTTATGTTATTTTGGCCTCATAACTATGAATAAATTCGTGCAAATATATATGGACACTTATAATTTTGTCTAATATATGTTTAGATAATTAAATATTCAATATTAACATTCTACGACACTTATTTTGCCTAAAATGTAATCCGATGAATTAAAAACTGTTGTTTAAACGAGTTGTTTTGCGTTTGATGTTATTTTAGCCTCACAATTGCACATAAATTCGTTCAAATTCATTTGAACACTCCTAATATTGCTATTATATATTTTTACAATTGAATATCCAATATGAATATTCTACGACACTCATTTTAAATAAAACATCCTCTGGATACATTAAAAACTATTATTTAAATAAGTTGATTGTGTTTTGGATTACTTTTGTTTCATAACTGAAACTAAATTCGTGAAAATTAATATGAACACTCCTAATATGGTCTACTATATGATTTTATAATTAAATATTCAATATGAATTTTCCGCGACACTCATTTTGCTCAAAACTTCATCCGTATGTATTAAAACTGCTGTCTAAACATGTTGTTTGCATTTTATGTTATTTTTCGCCTCATTACCGTGCATAAATTCATGCAAATTCAAATGGACACTTCAAATATTGTCTTTTATATGTTTTTATAATTAAATCTTCAATATTAAGATTTTACAACACTAACTTTGCCTAAATTCATCTAGATGCATTGAAAACTGCTGTTCAAATGAGTTATTTGTGTTTTATGTTATATTGGCCTCATAACTGCGTATAAATTCATATGAACACTCCTAATATTTTATATTATGTATTTTTAGAATTAAATATTTAATATGAATATGCTACAACACTCATTTTGCACAAAACATCATCGGTATGTATTAAAACTGTCGTTTAAACAAGTTGATTGCATTTTATGTTATTTTGGCCTCATAAATGCGCACAAATTCATGCAAAATTTGAATGGACACATCTAATTTTGTCTGTTATATGTTTCAATAAATAAATATTCAATATTAAGAATCTACGACACTTAATTTGCCGAAAACGTAATCCAGATGAATTAAAATTGTTGTTTAAATGAGTTGTTTGCGTTTTATTGTATTTTGGCCTCACAACTGCGTGTAAATTCATTCAAATTCAAATGAGCACTCCTAATATTGTCTATTATATGTTTTCACATTTGAATATTCATTATGAATATTCTACGACACTCATTTTTCACAAAACATCCTCTGGATGCATTAAAAACTGTTGTTTAAATAAGTTGATTTTGTTTTATGTTATTTTGGGCTCGTAACTTCAATTAAATTCGTGAAAATTCATATGAGCACTCCTAATATTGTATGTTATATGATTTTATAATTAAATGTTCAATATGAACTTTCCGCGACACTCATTTTGGTCAAAACATCATCCGTATGTATTGAAAAATACTGTTAGAAATGTTAATTTTATTTTATGTTATTTTTGGCCTCATTACTGTGTATAAATTCATGAAAATTCACATGGACGTTTCAAATATTATCTATCCTTATATGATTTTATAATTGAATATTCAATATTAAGATTTTACAACACAAACTTTGCCTAATACTTCATCCAGATGCATTAAAAACTGCGTTTTAAATGAGTTATTTGCGTTTTATGTTATTTTGGTCTCAAACTACGCATAAATTCGTGCAAATTCATATGAACACTCGTAATATTGTCTCTATTATGTGTCTCATTATTAAATATTCAATATGAATATTCTATGAGACTAGTTTTGCCATAACTTCATCCGTATGTATTAAAAACTATCGTTTAAACAAGTTGTTTGTATTTTATGTTATTTTGGTCTCATAAATGTGCATAAATTCATGCAAATTCATATGGACGCTTCTAATTTCGTCTATTATATGTTTTAATGATTAAACATTTAATATTAAGGTTCTATGACACTTAATTTACCAAAAACATAATCTAGAGGAATTAAACCTGTTGTTTAAACGAGTGTTTGCGTTTTATGTTATTTTGGCTCACAACTGCACGTAAATTCGTTCAAATTCGTATGAGCACCCTAATATTGCCTATTATATGATTTTATAATTAAATGTTCAATATGAAATGATGCTCATTTTGCTCAAAATTTCATTTGTATGTACACGTTTAAGCATGTTCAAATTTTATGTTATTTTGTTGTATGCATAAATTCATGCAAAATCATGTGGACACTTCAAATATTATCCATTATATATTTTTGTAATTAAATATTGAGTATTATGATTTTACAAAACTAACTTTGCCTAAAACATCATCCAGATGCATTGACCCGGTTTAAACGAGTTGTTTGTGTTTTATGTTATTTTGGCCCCATAACGCCGCGTAAATTCGTGCAAACTCATATGAAGAAACATAATATTGTCCATTATGTATTTTTATAACTAAATATTTAATATGAATATTCTACGACGCTCATTTTCCACAAACTTTCATCCGTATGTATTAAAAACTGTGGTTCAATTAAGTAGTTTGCATTTTATGTTATTTTGGCCTCATAACTATGAATAAATTCGTGAAAATATATATGGACACTTATAATTTTGTCTATTATATGTTTAGATAATTAAATATTCAATATTAACATTCTACGACACTTATTTTGCCTAAAACGTAATCCCGATGAATTAAAAACTGTTGTGTTAAACGAGTTGTTTTCGTTTGATGTTATTTTGGCCTCACAATTGCACATAAATTCGATCAAATTCATTTGAACCTCCTAATATTGTCTATTATATATTTTTACAATTGAATATCCAATACGAATATTCTACGACACTCATTTTGCATAAAACATCCTCTGGATACATTAAAAACTATTATTTAAATAAGTTGATTGTGTTTTATATTACTTTTGTTTCATAACTGAAACTAAATTCGTGAAAATTAATATTAACACTCCTAATATTCTCTACTATATGATTTTATAATTAAATATTCAATATGAATTATCCGCGATGCTCATTTTGCTCAAAACTTCATCCGTATGTATTAAAACTGCTGCCTAAACATGTTGTTTGCATTTTATGTTATTTTTCGCCTCATTGCCGGGCATAAATTCATGCAAATTCAAATGGACACTTCAAATATTGTCTTTTATATGTTTTTATAATTAAATCTTCAATATTATGATTTTACCACACTACCTTTGCCTGAAATTCATCTAGATGCATTGAAAACTGCCGTTTAAATGAGTTATTTGCGTTTTTATAGAGAGACTCTACACACTGAGACGATACTAATGCATTGGTCTGATCGGAGAAGAAGAGCTTCGGTCGACGGGACGCCACCTAGGATGGATCTTAATGTATCGGGAAGTCAGAAGCTGAAGGGATCTCATTTGCACGATTATTGAAGCATTCACCAATCTTTAAAGACCATTAGCGGATGAGATCCATCAAGAGTTTAAAAGAAACGAAATGGAGAATAGATCTGGGCCCTAAATCTATTAAACACGCATCTCAATTGAATATAACGGCCCAAGTGCACTTAAACATTTAAATAAAAATCTACACTAATCTCAGCACAATCCAACGGCCTACATTAAATAACAGAGTTTAAAGAGAAAGGGCCTGCCCAGCTGTATGTTGGGCCCAATTCGGAAAAATAAAGAGAAAATAAAAGAGGAAACGAATTCGGCCCAATTCATTAAGCCCAACTGTCAATTAATAACAGAAAATTAAAAATAAAGAGTAAATAAATCATTTGAAAATCTTCTCAAACTCCAAATTAACTCAAATTTATTTCTAAAAATTCTTTGTTTTCCATAGTATTTTTCTGTATAAAAGTAATCTAATTATAAAAATATTATTATATAAAAATAATTTAAAAGCAAAAGATGCTATATTGCATTTTCCTATTTAATTTAGCTTTGACTTACCATTTTAGATGTTATAAAATTCTAAAAATTCAAATAAAAATCCTAAACCATAATTAGATATATTTTACTGATTTTTTAAGTAATTTTTCATGAAATAATAATAACAATAGTAACATCCAATAAGAAATAATAGGATAAATTATATTATTTAGTTATTATAAAAAGAGAATAAATAACAATAAAATTTATTAACAATAATTAAATATTATTTTAACCCTTCTTTCATAGAAACAAAAATAAATAATAATAAATAATAAATATACCTTCTTTTATTTTAGAATCCAAAATAGAGCAAATTATATTCTTTTGGTTATTATATAAAAATCTAAAACTCAAATGAAAAATATAATAATAACAGAATAAATACTATTATTATCAGTTTAAAAATACTAATAAAAATATAATAAGAATTAAATCATTCCTAATATTTTTGTGAATAACATTCAATAAGAAAAATAATGATTGTAATAAAGAATATAATAAATTTCATTCTTTTAGCTATTATAAAAATTCTAAAAATTCAAATAATAATAATAAAACAAAATCTTATTCTAAAAAGCTTGAAACTCAAATAAAAAATCACAAAATTCATTTTCTACTATTTTTTACAAATAATAAATAAAATAAAAGTAATAAAAAGCTTAAAATTCAAAATTATAAAATTTAATAAAAGAAATAAAAATAAAATCCTACTTTTAAAAGTCTAGAATTCAATAAAAAAATTATTTTCTATTATTTTTCAACAAATAATAAATCACTTTTCTTTTAGTTTTCTATGAGTGATAAATAGAATAAAGCAAGAAAAATAAAATTCTACTTTATAAGGGTTAGAATTCAAGTAAAATTCATCTTCTTTAAATGAAAGTAATAAAAAAATAAAATCCTAAAATTCAAATAAGATCATAAATAAAATAAAAATAATTCTTTTAGCCATTATAAATTCTAAAATCAAAATAAAAAAATTATGAAAAATAGCCAACTACTCTTTTATTTTTATAAGTAACTTTCTACAAAAATAAATAAAATTTAAAAAAATAATAAAAATAAAATTCTATTAGTTTAGCTATTATAAAATCCCAAAAATCTAAATAAAAATTCTGAATAATAGCTAACTCATTTTCTATTATTTTTGTAAATAATCTCCTACAGAAATAAATAAAATTCAAAAATAAAGATAAATCCACCTTTGTAATTGAGATAATAATGAAAGGAATTAAACATGCTCGTAAGAGGTGATTAAACATGCTCGTAAGAGGTGAAGAATAACACAGTGATCTTGCACAAGTAATGCAACATTCAGAACAATTAGTCGAGATAAGAACATCTTGACACTCGTTGAAGAATGACCAAGACTGCGACATCAACACGAAAAAATATGTCGACTTTAAAAGAGAAGAATATTATGATGTCCGAAAGATGTGACATCTTAATGACTCGGTGTCATGAACAAGTAATTCATGACTAGTTGAGCTAGTAAGACTGAACTCATCCGTCGATAAGTTTGTCTTTTAGTTCATCTCCCGAGGTTGTGAGATTGAATCGTTCTGTAGTTGATTCATTCACAAAATAGTGAATGTGAACCGTTCTGCAGTTGGTTCTTTCACTGACACATGCCTCAATGTTAAACTGGCTTAGTGCTTCATGTTTGGCTTTGTGTGCAGTTGTGTTCCTAGGTTTATGAATCAGCTTAGTGCTTGGAATTCATGATCTAGAAGATCAGTGAGAAGAAACACGTGGGCCAAATCCACCCATCTCATGATTCACCAACCTCAAGATCAACCGGCTAAGTGCTTCGAGTTGTATTTTGTGTGATTAGTCGTTGACTAGTAAAGATTAAACCATTCTGTAGTTGGTTTATCTTCTAAGTCAACCGAGGTCGAGTCATTCTGTAGTTGACTCACCTTTCGTCCCTCCGCGAAGGTCAATCTCATATGTTGGTGAGATTACCTCCTGGAGTGGTAAAGATTGAACTGATCTGTAGTAAGTTCATCTTTTCACCCCCCATCTCACTGGACTGACCTATTGGTGAGTTCAGGATACTTCGGTGACCCCAATCACCGAAGCACATGACCACTTGACCATCATTTAACTATACTATTTGTTTCTCCCTTTTAAAGATCCAGAGATACTTCGAGGTTAACAACCCAGGGTAATTAACGGTGGGGGCTTGCGCCCATCGGAATCTACAAGAACTCACAATCACTAAAAACCCCCTAAATGTGCATTCAAATTAGTCTAAACGGTGGAATCAACCAGCGTTAAACAAATGCACGCTTGAGAGGGATCTCCGTGTCCTTCTTCCGCATCCCATCGCCAACAAACCGTAAGGCGGTGCGGAGCGCGCGAAAAAGGGTCGCACATTCCCGTCAAAAAAATACTGCCGCTCGGTTGTTCTGCCGTATAATTTTCTTCATCGGGAATATAATTTAAATCTGGTAGCATTTTGAAGAAGTTGGATGTTTGTTGTTTTTGTGTTTGTGAGAATTGATCGAGCAGGCATCGATATTTATAGCAAACAAAAGCGCCACTGGCCGTGGCGTGTTTTAAAGAAACGCGCCACTGCCAGTGGCGCGTTGTGATTCATATTTTTGAACTTATCCGTTTCTCACTCTTATTTTTAATAATACTAATTTATTAATAATTAATAATATTAAAAACTGTCAGGCCCGGTATCCTTTGCCATCTCATCTCAATGTACATTCTATGTCTAAAACTTAAGAGTTTTTGAAATACTTTTTATTTAAATTTGGGAATTAACTTTTGATCCAGTGTCAAAGAATACTTTTTATATAACTTAGACCTCATTTTATCTTAACAAAAAAAATAGTATTTGATTTGATAGTTTTTTGAAAATTATTGTTCTGCTCTTTAAGATTTATAATTACTACTTTTATTTATGTTAATCAATGTTGTAAATACATAAAGTAAGATATGTACTAAAATAATCCTTGAAAATATTATATAACTAATCAAAGTTCACATTGATTCAAATTATCACATAATATCTAAATGAAGAAAAAGACTACAATTTTATTATATTAATCTAAATTAATAATTGTCGAAGATACTAAATAGATGACTGTAAAATTTGGATGTAATTACTGAGATATATCCAATGAAATTTCCAATAGGTTGGATAAGCAAGAAATTTAACTAACTTTTACTATTGCATATTAACACGGCCTTGTTTCATTAGCTAATTAAGATTTGAACAATGTTTGAAATTTAAGTACCATCGTCGATATAGATATGATTATCAATTTTATTATATATTCATGTTAATATTAGTGACTCTTTGACTCCTTCCTTATAAAAAAAAGGTTGGATATACGCCATTCAACTTTAGAATTATCTGTGAACAATATTTAATAATTTGTTATATCTGTGATGTGTCAACTGTTCTTGCGTTTTCTTCGTCTCTCACGCTCTTTCTTTTGGAAAAAAAGAAGTGGCAAGGAGCCACCGATTTATTTTTTCCTGTCCTTGTTGTTCCCCGTCAGAAAAGAAACAAAATACAACCATTTTATTGCAGAGTTTTCAAGGAATATTGACAATTTTTTTGCACTCTTGTTGCCGTCTTAAACTGATCATCTATGAAGTATTCGAACCGTCCTAACCAAATTAAATTAATAGATTAAATGAGTGAAAAGGACAGGCCGGTGCTTGCTAAGTTTCTATGATTAGGGTGTTAATTATTGACCCGATCCGACGGGTTAACCTGATCCGACTCGACATGATTCGAAAAAAATGGGTTGGCTATGAGTTCAATTTTTTTTACCCAAATCGGATCGGGTCGGGTTCGGATCAACCCGACCCAACATGATTAATTATATATTTTGAAGTAATTTTATGATTTAGTACTAATTAAAGCTTAAATATATACTAATTAAGATTAATTATAAATTAATTAATATTTTATTATTTAAAATTAAATAAAAATAATTAATAAATATTATATTATTTTACATGGGTCGGGTCGGATCAACCCGTGACCCGTCGGATCGGGTCAATCCGTGACCCGTCGGATCGGGTATGAGTCAAGATTTTTTGACCCGAATTTAATTGGGTCGGATTCGGATCGTATTCGGATCGGAAATAATAATAAAATAATATTATCCGACCCCCGATCCGACCCATTAACACCCCTATTATGATCCCTCTATTAGATAGTTATGAAATGAACTAATATGTGGCAATAAGATCTTCTCTATGCCAAGGTCAGCACAACTGCACAAGAAACAACAATGTCGTCAACTTTAATTTGTAACTATTAGCAAAAATGTTAGTGCGTTTTTCCAGAAATAAATATAGCATTCTGGAAAGACAAGTATCAACGTCCCACGAATTGATAGTATCAAATGATAGATTTTAGTAATAATAAATTTTATTAAATTAATATTATTAAAAATAAGAGTGAGAAACGTATAATTTCAAATATATGAATGACAGTGCGCCACTGGCAGTAGCGCGTTTTATTATTTTTAGGAAACGCGTCACTGCCAGTGACGCGTTTCATCCAAACCCCGCGCAAGGAGATGAAGAGGCACTACGCATTTTGTATATATAAAAAGCAAACACGTCACTGTCAGTGGCACGTTTCGTAAAAATAATGAAATGCGCCACTGCCAGTGACGCGCTGCCATTCGTATATTTAAAATTTTACGTTTCTCACTTTTATTTTTAATAATATTAATTTAATAAAACTTATTATTACTAAAAACTGATCAAATGATTGACAATTAGTCAGGTAGTTTTGACCAAAAACATTGGAAAAATGAACAGTATTATATTCATGATTCCACGCTAACAAATTCAGCAACTACGTTGTACGGTTTGTTGACTGTACAAACACGTGATGAGAAAAATTGCTGAAGTAAATTTTAGACCAAATAGACAATTTAAACAGTTCTATAGCAAACAAAAATATATTCTGCAGTGGCGCCGAATTCAAACAGTTATATATGTACAAGTATAGAGAAATGAAATCTATTCTTTTTTTTTATTTGTAAAAAAATAATAATAAAGAGTTTACATCTTCCTTGGTCATTGCAATATAAGACGGACTCGGATCGTTATAGAATTTTTTTTTCACTGGTTCAGGTATATCCGAAAAAAAAAATATTAAAGACAAATGCAGCTCTCATTGAGCTAGAAATGTCAGATATGGCAAAGATAATTAAACACGATCGGAACTAAAAAAATGTTTTGGTGTGCTAAACAGAGTCATTTTTTTAATTGGTTTCAATCAACCGTGTTTTTTAACAAAAGGGAGCGTAACAAATACCAAAATCGATACACACCTTATTATTCACATTAAATGAACTATTATTTATATTAATGATATCCAAGTTGCACAATAAAAGGCAATATAAAATAAGTATAATAAAATCATTAATATCAATACCAACTCATTTAACATGAATAATAAAATATATAGCAATTTTAGTATTTTATGACATTTCAATTTAAAAACCTCCATTGTTAGCTAAAGAGAGGTCCATTGTCAATATTTTCAATTTTGGTGTTTACTGGATTGCAGCTTTCTTCTTACCTAATGGAGTTTTTTATTTGCTTTTTTTTTTTTTCAAATAAAGATGGTACTCTTAACTAATTCAACTTTAAATGTCTAATAAAAAACTTCCTCATACAAATTCTGAACCTACAATCTCCTGCACGAAGAACATTATTTTTCTGGCTAAATCAATTTTTTTCTCAGAACTGATGAACTTGATTCACTAATATAAAAATATAGAATTTAACAGTGAGGAAAAACTGATAATGTACAACACACAATTGAAAAACCTTATATTGGTTAGAGATATCCTTTGAAAACGTATATATATTTTTTGATATATGACATATAATTCATACTGCATATATAAATGTGAAAATGAATTCTATATAAACTTATTTTTAATCAGACGATATGAAATTTGTAACGTTTTGTATAAAACGATGTTCAACGGAATATTGATTGACACTTAAATTTTATAAGAGTTTATATACAACCTACTTATAGTAAAACCAATATGAGTATAAATTTATTTTGTATTTTAATTGTACTTGATGAATTTTAAACGTCTCATTCTTCTCCCTCTTTTTTTCCTCCACAAGTAGGGATGTAAATGAATCGGATATGGAGATATAATGATTTTAACGTAACCATATTCGTTATAATTTTTAGATATAAATTCAAATTTGGATAAATAATGGTCTTATTTATAAAATTTAAATACTAATTATCAGTTCAAATTTATCGATGAGTCATTATAAAGCATGATGTATGGGGACAAATTAGTTATAAAAATAATTAGATCTGTAATCTATGCTAAAAATCTAATAAAAAATATGTAATGAGAAATTTTCAAATATGTATTCGGATAAAATCAGATACGAGTACCTTCAGATAATATTGGATATTGATGAATAATAGTTGAACGATTTGATACAGATAGTCAAAATATATCCTTATCCGTTATAATTTTTAAATACATATATTAAAAAGATATCTTCATATATGATATGAATCAGTTAATTTTTATTATTTTTATATCAAATTGAGAATAAAATCGAATAATTTACTATCTATTTACACCCAGTCCACAAGAGCGTTCAAAATTTCTGCTTCTATAAAGATACCTTTTAAAGAAATTTATCTAAATAATAAATTAGAAAAATAGTTGCTAAATCGGGATTTATGTGTTGCGAATAAATGAACGAAAGATTCAGTAATAACTTTTAAATAACAACAATTATAAAAGATGTGTCAAAAATAGCAAAATAAATATGAAAAAAAGTTAGTAACGATTTTTATGAAAAAATCATTATTGAAGGTCAGCGGCTCCATCTATGTCAAACCTACTAACTTAATTGTCATATATATTCACCTTAAGTAACGATTTTTTAATAAAAAAATATTACTGAATGAATTAGATCAATGGGTCCCGTCGATATCAGAACATACGTACTTCATGAAAGATTACCTTCAGTAATGATTTTGACAAAAAAAAAATCATTAGTAAGGTAAGGTTAGTAGAAGGGCCCTACCAATGTCAGAACCACCTATAGTTTTGATGAAACAATAGTTACTAAGGTCAGTGGGTGGGCTCATCATAGAGCGATGAGATTCACTGCTCGTAAAAAAAATGAGCAGCTACCTATTAGTTGAGATCGGATGATAGATATGTATTTTATCTTTCCGGATTCATGCATAGCTTTTTAAGATATTCATTATCGTCGGATTTACAAACATAATGCTACTAGTTTGAAAAACGAGCAAAAGATTCTCACCCCACCATACAAACTAAACCTTCAGTAATGATTTTGTTGAAATAATTGTTAGTAAGGTCAGTGCCGAGCCTCATCTATGTCAGAACTTTATTGTCTTAATTGTTAGATGCACTCAGTAATTTTTTTTACCATAAAAGTCATCATTGAAGGTCAGATTTTATGTTAGAACGCCTCTATGTCCGAATTATTAGTAATTCCGAAAATTGTCACCCACAAATTCTGAACTCTTATCATATTCATCGTTCATCTGACACCTCACAATAATATATGTTCTTCCTTTCTACTTCATCCTCTCTCTCCTACTTATTTTCAAATTTTATATTTGAAATTTAGAAGAGCTACTAAGTGGTTGAGTTAGAGAAGAAGGAACCGTGAAAAAATGTGAAGCACAATCAAATTCGAGTACCTCGTCTTCAAACGATCATAATTTTTAATAGAAAATCCCGATCGAGTCATTCTACGTGGTGATTTTAAGAGCAAATAAAGTTCATCTTGACTCTAAAAAACGCGTTTGAAGATTCAAGATATATATATTTAATTTTTCTTAAAAATTATATAATTTTCATATTATTGTATGAATAAGATGTATTTATGCTTTATATTTATAAATGTGCATGTTCTTTATATGCTCATATTCTTTATATAATCATGGTTATTAAATCAAATAGCTAAAATACTCTTCACATAAAACTCTCAAGGATATTTTTATAAATTATTTAAAAAAAAAATAAAGACTTATCAATGATTTTATGTAAAAATTATTACTGAAGGTCATCAGTAATGATTTTGCATAAAAATAATTACTAAGATGAACTTAGTAATGATTCTTTCGTAAAAACTGTTATGAAAATAGGTATAAAAGGTGTCCTGACATTTTATCTGTGGTGAAGTCCATTATCCTTTAGAAACTGTTGTTATAAATTTTTATTAACTGTGCCATTGGTAATGAGTAACGGTAACACAACTGTTACTAATGAATTTAAAAAACCGTTATTGATATTATTTTTTGTGGTAGTGTGTTAAGAAAAAGAGAGGTTGGGTGAAGGAGGAACACATAACACATTGCAAGTTGGATCTCCTTGACTAAAAGTGGAAACTTGAATAAAGAACGAATAAATCAACACCTGTTTCTGTCCGTCCATCTAGCATTAATAAAATCAACCTCACTGGAAAGATGCAAATCGAGAGCACAGAGCCAGTTATAAAAAAAAAAAGAGCACAGAGCCAAAGGCGGGGCTGGACGCATCTGTTGATTTGACCCTCAATTTTATGGAAAATAATCCACATGTGTAGCACCGTCCAGTATAGTACATGAATTATTCGATCATTTCAAAATTCATACTAATACGATTTTAAAATGATCGAATGATTCATGTGCTGTGTGCTACACGGTGATCCATAGCAGTGGGTTACGTTCTATATCATATATGTTGATAAATTTCCTTGTTCTAATATTCTCGCCCTTAAATTCCAAATTATATATAACCAACAAATGAATTTGTACCCCCTCAAATATCTAACTCGGATATATATAATATTTAATTTTTAAATCAATATTCAAATATAGTGTTATATCAAATGTCTTCTCGTGTTAAGCACCCTAGGAGATTGGAAAAAAAATAGATTGAACCAGTATTTTGAGCTCTAAGTTAATTTTTTATGACATTAAAAAATTATATTGTGATTTTTCTGTTATTTAGCTCCATCCCTGTTTCAGTTATGATTTAATTAAAAAGAATACTATATTTCAGCTCTTCCAAGCTTCCCAGTTGGGGTTACTTTGCCATTTCTCGAAATGGAGAGGCTGAATAGAGATGATGTATACATGTATGTCAGCTAATCGGATAGCTGTCACATCGCAACTGATGACAATTTAATTTGTTTGGCTAAATTATGGCTTTTAGAAAAAGATATAGCCAGCTATTATTAAAAAAAAGAAAGCTAAACTTGTACTCTTTGCTCAAATCTTTTACTTACTGCAAATATGCAACCTATTAAATAAAGGATAAAGGGAAAAAAAATATCTTGAACAATAAGTTATCTTGACAATAAATTTTCAAATAAATATAAAAAAATTAAAATAAAGAAACCCTCTTATAAATATGTTCTTCTATTTATAAATTGATGGTGATTAAAATTTCATATAATTTCATTACCGTTTGTTAGTCCATCAAAGATCATCAAAATATTATACATTTTACAATGGTCTTTGATGAACTATCAAACGATAACGAAATTGTATGAAATTTGAATCATTATCAACTATAAATAGATGGATATATCTACAATTTTTTTATTTTTAATTTTTTTTCATATTTATTTAAAGATTTATTGTTAAAAATTTCAAAATAACCATTGTCAAGTGATCACTTCCCTTAAATAAACTAGCAGCGATAATTGATTTTCCCACTAAAGTTACCCCATTGTAGAGCGTCTTTTCGCAAAACGTGGAATGTACCAAAGTTTATATATATTTTCAAGTGGGAACCAGAACCAAAAACTGTTAATTTGAATAATTTTTTTTTTGTAATTGTGGGTTTCAACCGACTTTGAGATAAAAAGGCACTGAATATTGTAACAAAATTATCATTTCTAAAAGAATAAAGTTATTACAAGTATCTAATAAATTAAAGGCAAACATTTTGATAAAAAAGGCAAACAAAATACTCAAAAGTAACGGAGTACCGCATGTTTAATTTCCGTCAAAATATATGAAAAATAATAAACGCCAGGTTAATAATATTAATCTATTTAGCTTAGAATCAACTAGTTTTCTAATCAGGAAAATTTGAATAATATAAGCAAAAAATAGAAAATATTTTTTCTTTCATAAATTAAGACTTGTTATTGTAATTTAAATTCCAAACATAGTAATGATTTTAATTATCCGAAATTTTTCTTAGAAAAATATACTATATATATTTGAAAATTAACTCAGCATAATTTTTAAAAGTAAAAAAGAACTAATTTCAGTACTGATCGAAAATTTGTAAAAGATAGTTAGCCAATAGCACTCGTTTTTAATTGAATCCTGCAAGTTGAGCTTCTAATATCACCTTATGTAGGTGCAAATTCAACTATCCAACTATTAATTAATAACGACAGTCAAGCGATCTAATATGAGATTGAGTTTGACTAGATGACTTTAGCAATACAAATCTTTTATATATCCATTAATCCATTTTTTTCTTTCCTTTCTCTCATTTGTTCTCCGTCCTCATAAAATCCTATAGAATCCCTGTGACATCCCTAATTAAAATGTATCACTGCCACAAATTTTTTGTTCTGATCAAAATAGATGCTTGTATATTGGATAATTATATATATTTTTAATATAAATCTATATAGAAAAATAAAAATTACATTAATTTATACACATTGAATCCGAATTAAACAATGAAGATCATGTATCATAATTTTTGTTGTTGTTATATCTATAACAGAAAATACAGACACAAAATTACCTGCCTCAATTCACACGAAGATCCAGATGAAAAAAAAAGAAAGGAAAGAAAGAGGAGGTCGCCTTCAATCCCTTGTCTCCAAAATCACATGCTTCTATTTTTCCAACCCCCCACGTTCCAAGAAACGACATCATAATCCTGCATTATGGAAAAACACATATTAAAGAAGAAAAAAAATCCTCACCTCTATATAACTATGTCATCATCCTCTTTACTTCCTCCAGGGACAAAGGACGATTGAAGTACCACTTACCAGGTACCAAAGGCTAAACCAAATACCGATGGATTTTTTAAGTGTGAAGCAGAAAAGCCCCAAGCATTCAAAGACCGACAAGAAGAAGCCATTCAAGATAGTGTACATCTCCAACCCCGTAAAATTCACTGCTAGCCCCGACCAATTCCGTGCCTTGGTACAGCAACTCACTGGAAGGTACTCTACTGCTGCCAATCTGCCAGGCGCATATGACGATGATACCGACTTTTCGATGGTAAAAGAGACGGGCAACGGGCTGATACCCGCAAAATCTGAGATTGAACATGGAATGAATATGTCTGATTGGTGCCACAAAGGTGTGACTGCCTCCTCGTATGGTGATTTTGAGGCGGTATTTGAGATGTTTGGAGAGAAAACCGCGTCGGACTTGCTACTGAGCTATGATCCCCATCGATATGACACATATACTGAAGCTTATCTAGGATTAAGAAATTAATTAAGGTATTAGTTGCAGGACAGATTTCTGATTTGGGACGATGAGCTTACCAGTTATCAGTTATGAGTTTTTATTTAAGACTTTGTCGTAGAGGGAAACATATCTGTGTGCATACTTGTGTCAATTTAAATAATTATATTCATCGTCATTTAGTTTTTGCACATTTAATTATGCTATGGGATGCTTCTTTCTATGGAGTTCTGATTTCTTTTTCTTTTTTATCTTATATGACTAAGATATGTGTACATTTAGGACACTTTGCTTAATTTGTATACACATGCATGTATATGATATTCCCAACTTATTACACAGCGCTCAGTTGGAGAAGATTAACACATAAATGTTGTTGGAAATACTATCAATAATTAAAAGCATACAATGGCAATTAATTAAAAACCATGTGGAGATCAATCATAAACAGTTCTATCCTCCTAGCCAGCGGCAATTTTTATTAATTCTGTAGTTGATCATGTACAAATTATAAATCATCCGTGTTGGTGACATGAATGTGTTCAGGGATGGATCCTTAATAGCATCCAGCAAAGCAGGAGTTTCTTTTTTCGGTTTTCATTTTACCGACAACATATATGAGAAATAAAAAAAAATTAGTTTTTGAAAGTTGATATTATGGTATGAGTAAAATTAGGGTGCTCTTAGAAGCACAAATTTTTTTAATCTTAACTCATAAACATATTTAATTACCTATAAATTTTTACTATATTTTGAGTTTCATAAGTATTTATTTTATATTTTTTAAGATGAATCTAAATGAATACAGTAAAATAATTAATATTTGCATATGAAAAATAAGTCATTTTAAAAATCCAAAATAAATACATAAGAAAATCTAAAAATAATTTTTTTTATATACCATAAGATTTTGATATAAAGAATTTATTGAGATATATAAATTGAAACTAAAAAATAATTAAATATATTTTTGAGTTAGGAATATAAATAGTCTCTGTGTTCCTAGGAACATACTAATTTTACTATTATGGTATTATATATATATATATATATATATATATATATATATATATATATAGTAAATCTACGGTGAGCTTAAACTCACGGAAAGTATATCAAATGATCAATAAATTTTAATTTTTCAATCTCATTAAATTCTTCATATTGAAATCTTATGGGGTACAAAAAATTGAGATATTTTGAGTTTTTTAAGTCACTCTTTTTAATTTTTGAAAATAATGTACAAACTTTGAATATTTTATTATTATTTTTAGAGCTGATTTTTAAAAATTAAAAAGAGTGACATAGAAAACTTGAAACATCTCAAATTTTTGTACCCCATAAGATTTCAATATGAAGAATTTAATGACAGTGAAAAATTAAAATTTAGAGATTATTTGATATATTTTTTGAGGTAAGCTCACAGAGGTCTTCCGTGAGCTTAAGCTCACCGTAGATTTACTCTCTCTCTATATATATATTAATTATAGTTTGCCTTTCTCTAATTATATATTCAAATTTTGTCTCTGAACTCTGAACACGTTTTCAAGAACATTTATTTTTTCTAAATTCAATCAAAATGTGAAGAATACTAGCTAAGTTTTTGAATCAACGAACTATAAAGCACATACTGCAGTCCGCTAAATCGGTAGTTCACCTTACAAAATAAAAATAAGCGGATAAATATGTTTTTAGTTGCCATATCGCGAAAAGGAGATAACTACCCGTGAATTAACAAATCGAAATCAAATGAGAGCCTACACTATACCAACTAAGGGCCAGAGGACCGCATCCCGTAAAAAGATCAAAACGAAATATAAACAAATGAGAGCCTACACTGTACCCACTAAGGTCAGCGGACCACATCCCGACTTTCTTTGTACCAACCAAGGGCCAAAGGAGAAAGCCCTTCGGATAATATTAGGATCCTAAATAAACCGGATAAATATAATAATATAATATCACGAAGTAGATTCCAGTCTCGAATATGGCCGCCCACACTAAACACTGAAGTACACGGTATCCTAATCGCTCAAATTTGGATTAAAAATTTAATCATATTAAGGGTAATAATAAAATATAATAAAGATCAAAAGAAATCACTCTAACACAACCAAACCCGCCAAATGATGGGATCGGTGGATAATCCGATAGATAAATATGTGCATTACATATACAGACTGGTGGGTCCCACAGGCCTAAGGGTCACCATACGTAACCACAATAGTCTGGTTATGCAAGGCAACTCAGACTGAGAATTACCCGATCCGCCTCTCAGCACTCTCATGCATTTAATGTATGATAACTACCTGACTTAATTAATAATTTGTGATAGCAATAATATTTTCCTAATAATTATAATCTACAACTTGAGTTATTTAATTATATCTAATCCTATCTCGGGACTATTTCCCGAATCCTACTCCTATTATGTCTACATGCAATATGATATGATATGACATACGAATGCGGGTATGTCTCGAATATGCTGGTCAATTTATCAGATGCATATGACAGGTCAGATTAAGTCTTTAATCATGTTTGGTCAGAAAACACCGTAATTCAGATTTATTTTGAAAACAGTTTTATTTTCAGTTTGGATTCCTATTTCTGAAGAAAGAAAATCAAATCCCAGAAAATCGTACCTGGGAGTGCTGGTGAGGATCGAGGAGTCGCTCTACTCCGGGGGTAGAACACCGGCCTCGAGGTCGGCGTCTGCGTACGTCGGGTCAAGAGTGACCTTGTACTCCGCGAGTGGATCCGAGTCGACTATATCACCTATTTTTATTTAAATAAATGTTTATTAGTTTTAACGTGATTTATTTCACAACTAATCATTTAAATTAGATTGATAGTTTAATTAAGTGATTGTTCGGGTTTCATCGTCTTTTCTTGAAAAATTCGGCAGCATTCCGACTGCATTTATGCACTGTCGGAATTTTTAGTTGTTCGCAGATCGATCCATCAATTTGTGTTTATCGTTCTTGATCGCTTTTATACGTTCATTATTTATTTTAGTCTCGAGTTTATAGATCTAAGTACTAAATTAATTAATTTAAAATAGAGAAATTGATTAATATATAATATATAATATATATAATATTATATTCTAATATTCTCTTATTTGTTAATTAAAAATAGAGAAATTGATTAATTTATATTTTAATACATATACTAGTATATTTTAATATTCTTTTATTTATTATTTTTAAAAATAGAGAAATTGGTTAATATATATTTTAATATATCTTAAATATATCCTAAATATTATTTTTATTATATTTTTAAATTGTATATTTTACATTATTATATATAAGTATTGTTATTGGATTTTTTATAAGTTAGAGAAAATAGTTTTAAAATAAATAAAATAAAATAAAAATAAAAATAAAAAGAAAAGAAAAGAAAAGAAAAGAAATAAATAAATAAATAAATAGAAATAGAATAAACGAAAATGAAATAAAACAAAATTAAAGAAAAAGTTATTATGTTATTAATGTGTTGGTCTTTTAATGTTCGGGATCATACGCTGACTACCAAATCGTTGGTGCCAATGCACCGATATCTCGAATCGGGGGCAGTCAGGGAATCTAATCATTTCCCGCTCTTTAAGTTTACATGATTAGTTCATGAATACCGCCAAACCTCTCGGGGCGGGCTCTAATTTAATTAGTAACATTTTATTTTAGTCACTTTGCTAGCTTGGGGTCTTTTTAAGTTATTGGGCCTTAATAAAATTCTCAAATCCTTAAATTATTTTCAAGCTTAATTAAATCTTCACTTGTAGGCCCAATAACTGATTTTAAATCCAGCCCATATCATTAAGTTTGGCATGTTTCTTTTTTTCTTGCCACTTGGGTTCTTATTCACTTAATTACTTGGCCCATCATTCCTAACCCAACAACCACATATTAATGACACAACTTGACAGAGGCAACAAGAGCAAACAACGGCCCACAAAGGCAACAGGTAATAGGCCAAGGCACACAAATCGACAAAATAATTGGTAATAGCACACAAGGCAACAGAATAGCACAGTCACAGTGCAAGAGAAATAATACGGTTAGCAAAATAGTGAACCAGCACAGATCTAGGGCATAATAATCCACAATAAAAAATCAACACCACAATTTCACCAGATAACATATACCAGAGCACAACATACAAGGCCAGATAACATACCCCAAGGGTACAAGGATATCAGATATTGCTATAAATAGGGAACAATCCACAGTGCATACCAGTAAAATCAATCAGCAAGACAACAAGGGGCAAAAGGGGGTATTAACTAGTACCAGCAAACACAAAAGAGCCATATCAGCCCTCTGCATCACTGGTACTTGGGGTACCAGTGTACCAGAGGTGCTACTAACATGCATCAGTCATCTTAACCCAACGACAACCCTTATTCCCCATAGTCAGAACAACAACAAAAATCGAGCAAACCAGTCATAGAACTAACAAAAAGCACAGCATCTGGATAAATACCAGATACAAAAGGCAGCACGGTACCTGAAATCAGATAGTATGTGACAGAGGGAATCAAAGCCACGCGGCTATGGCCTCGCTTCACTGGTACCGAATTGGTACCATTGTACCAAAGCGTAAAAATAGACAAGGTATGAACAGTGACATATCAAGCAACAAAGGCAAAAGACAAGGCAACAGAGGCAAACCGATAGCAAGACTCGATAGCCAGCCAACAACAAACGCGGTTCACAAGTAGACACGAATTCCCCATAGGGGAAAAATAGGTTAGGGTTGTTACCAGAAGGGTAAGTCGGGCAACAAAGGGGGTAACACACAAGCAAGTAGTGCACCAGAGATTAAAAACCACCCTTCCAACTCCGGTCACGCCTCCCTTTCTCAGAAATCAAGTTACAAGTGTATAATTTGTTCTTATCAAAATTTTAGTCTAGATCTCAACACATGAGCAATATAGCAAGCAAACCGAAAGGAGGATGAACTGGAGCGGGGGATTTAAAGGGAAAAGGATGGGGGACAAGTCGAGGGGTGAAAGACAAGAGGGTAGGGGTGGCGAGGCCAGCTAAGGGGGTCGGCTAGGCAATCAATTGCCTGAGGGGACAGGACAGAGGATGGGAGAGGGGGCTGCACAAATCCTAGAGGGGCGGGTTTTCAGGTGAGAGAACCGAGAGAGAGGGCAGTATCGCCAGAGGAGGTAAGGGAACTAGGGGCGAAAAGAAAGGGAAGAAGGGCAGAAACAGAGAGAGAGAGGGAGAGAAATTAATGGGATGAGATTGGGCCGGTGACAGAGAGAGAGGGAGAGAGAGAGAGAGAGTTGATGGGTAATTAATTGGGGGAGAGATGAGAATTAAATGGGGAAAGAGAAAACCAAAAAGGGTGAGATCCTTTGTGGCAGCGAATTTATGACCGTTGGTGTGACAATTAAAATTTCCTCTAATTTCTTATTGTTAAATTTAAGAAATATGAATGTTTTGTTATTGTGAATTATTTTTCCTTTGTTAAATCAAAACGGGGTTAAATCCAAAGATCTTTCCGAAATATTCCAGTTATATTTATTTTAGGTGATTATTTATTTTATATCGGTCGTTCTCAGTCCTTAGTTTATTCACGCATCGTATTATTTCGCACTATAAGTTTGTAATATTGAACCTTCTCTGTCAGAGAGTATATATATTATATTAGTATATTGTCCGTACTTTGTCATTATATATTATACTAGTATATTGTCCATGCTTTGTCATAAGTGATTTCTATAATATAAATTTTGTATAGTAAAATCTAAAAATGTCATTTTATTTCAATATAAAATATGATAACAAATAAAAAGTAAGAAGTAGATATAATTAATCAATTATTTTTATACGTTAATAATAACTTTTCTAAAAAAAGTATAATTAAATTTTAAATTTGATAAATTTCTTCAGAAAAATAATGTCTTTTAAAAAATATATCATAAATTATATAATATTTAATGTAGCAGATGTGTTATGAATTTATTAAGAAATTTAATATTTTCATTATAATTTATCATGTCATAAAAAATCTGTAATATATCTAATCACACAAAACTAAGCTTGAAGCGTTATGCCAGCTAACTTTGAGGTTGGTGAATCAGAAGACTAGCGATCTTAACTCGCATGCACGTCTTAACTGATCTTCTAAATCATGAATTTGAAGCGCTAAGCCAATTCATGAACTTAGGTGTGTCCTTTTAATATAGGGTGACAAAACCCATCCAATCACACAAAACCAAGCTTGAAGCATTGAGCCAACTGGTATTGAGGGTTGATGAATAGGAGATTTAACGAACTTAACTTGTATCCATATCCCACTGATTTTCTAGATTATAAATTTGAAGCACGAAGTCAATTCATGAATCTAAGGTTACCACACACACAAAGTTAAATTCAAAGCGCTTGACTGATTTAACATTGAGATAGGCATGCTAAAATGAATCATGTGACTTTGACAAACTCGAAGTAAAAGTTACATATCACACCCCAGAAACAATAAATCGGATTAGGGGTGATTAATCCCGCCACGTTCGCACAACGAGATGTGCGTACGGAAGGCTAAATAAATAGAATAGATCAAACACTGAATAAACAAAATAATATACATTCCAGAATACATAGTAGGACCCGACGCCCGACACCGACGGGGCTAACTCCATCAGAATGGACAGCAAAAATCTCTCAAATAAAACCTAAAGAAAGAAACAAAAACTCGATACCCGATAAGTCCTAATCATCTACCCGCCTCACTGTACTGATGCGGCGAAGCACCTCTGATATCACGCAGGACTGCACCTAGCACTCTCATCAACACTTAATCCCGCACCTTTAAACCTGGATCCCACAACCACTGTGGAAACATGAGTAATTTAAAAATTACTCAGTAGGGATTTAGATCCAGCCTTAAGATTTGATCTTCTTTCCTAGACTGGACCCAAATACTAATACTATATTTAATGCAATAAAGTGACTATATATGAATATAATAATAATTTTATGCACATTTTAAGAAAAGCACCTACATGTTATGACATGAAATGGTAAAGAAACCCTAAATAGAAAATCAGTGGAAATAATAGTATAATATGAAATATATAGTACAAAAGTCAAACACCTGAAATAAATACCCAGATTGTAAATCACCAAATCTACAGCTTTTATTATAAATAATAATTATTAAATTAATATTATTAAATATAAGAGTGATAACGGTGGAAGTTTAAAAATACGAATCGTAACGCGCCCACGCCATTGGCGTATGGTGAAACGCGCCACGCCGGTGGCGCGTTTCCTATTAATAGGAAACGCGCCATGCGGCAAGGGCGCGTTTCACCGTATATATTTCACCGCGCAGCGCATCTGCGCGTTGTTGACAGGAGAGAGAAAGAGAGAAACGAAAAGAGAGAGGAAGAGAGAAAGAGAGAAAGAGAGGAAGAGAGAGGAAGAGAGAGGAAGAGAGGAAGAGAGAGGAAGAGAGAGGAAGAGAGAAAGAGAGAGAAAGAGAGGAAGAGAGAGGAAGAGAGAAAGAGAGGAAGAGAACCGGAGGAAAAAAACGCACGCTAGCATTTCTGAGGATTTTGCAATTAAAGGTAATTTTTTATAAATATTATTTAATTGTATAGATTATTTAAAATTTAATTTAATTGTGTAGATTAATTGTAATTTAATTTAATTGTGTAGATTAATTATAATTTAATTTAATTATATAGATTAATTATAATTTAATTAATTTAATTGTGTAGATTAATTGTAATTTAATTTAATTGTGTAGATTAATTATAACTTAATTTAATTATGTAGATTAATTATAATTTAATTTAATTATGTAGATTAATTATAATTTAATTTAATTTAATTGTGTACATTATTTATAACTTAATTTAATTATGTAGATTAATTATAATTTAATTTAATTTAATTGTGTAGATTAATTATAATTTAATTTAATTATATAGATTAATTATAATTTAATTTAATTGTGTAGATTAATTGTAATTTAATTTAATTGTGTAGATTAATTATAACTTAATTTAATTATGTAGATTAATTATAATTTAATTTAATTATGTAGATTAATTATATTTTAATTTAATTTAATTGTGTACATTATTTATAACTTAATTTAATTATGTAGATTAATTATAATTTAATTTAATTTAATTGTGTAGATTAATTATAATTTAATTTAATTATATAGATTAATTATAATTTAATTTAATTGTGTAGATTAATTGTAGAATTTATTGTAGAATTTATTGTTTATTTAATTATGTAGATTAATTATAATTTAAATTAATTTAATTGTGTAGATTAATTATAATTTAATTTAATTTAATTGTGTAGATTAATTATAATTTAATTTAATTATATAGATTAATTAGAATTTAATTTAATTGTGTAGATAGAATTTAATTTAATTTATTGATTATTTAATTATATGATAGATAGATTAAAAATGAAGTACAATAATTATAAATTAATTATGAAATGAATTTTTTTACTAGATAATGGCAGGCGAGCAACGAAATGATTTAAGATTCTACCTCCAAAAATTATTTTTTTTTTCCTCCGTGTGAAAACATACATCATTTTTTTTCCTCCGTGTGAAAAAATTTAAGATTCTACCTCCAAAATTATTTCCTCTAGCACCCCTAGTTGAAGCATTACGATATACTTGTCTTTCTTGATCATGACCAGTTGAGAATCTCGTTGATTGCAAGGCATCTCGAGAAGTTTGAGTTATTCTCGTTGTTATCTCTTGGATCATAACTAGTTGAGTGTCTCATTCGATTGTAAGGCATCTCGCCGGTTTGAGTTATTCTGTTGTTATCTCTTGGATCATAACTAGTTGAGTGTCTCGCTGATTGCAAAGTATTTCGAGAAGTTTGGGTTCTTCTGTTTGTTGTGGGACTTGAAGCCCTACTCCTATGCCGTCCTGATTGTAATGTATCCATTGGAAGTGGGTCACGGCTCATTTCATCTCTTCGATATGACCCACCTTCAGAAGACTGTATATTTCTCGTTCTACCTCGACTCCGTATCCTGCCCTCCATCTCATCCATTACCATTCGACGTCTAACCTTCGCACGCCGACCAATTTTTATCAATTCTTTATCTGGTATTATAGTTTCTCCAAGATATGGCGCCAAACTTGTTGATCACCGTAACAATGAAATTGTCCAGGACCAAGTATTCTAGGTGAGCTGTATTGTATCGCTCATCTATGAAACCGTACACATCAAAGTTTCTATGTTGGCATACAGCAATTACGTGAGAGCAGGGTATCCCAGTCAGTTGAGGTTTTTGACAATCACACGTGCAGTGCGGTTCCGGCAATTGTGGGTCATCTCGAGTGCGTCGTTCACTCGAAATTATAACAGTGTACTTGAACGGTCCATACCCTCCACTCTCGATCCTCTCACCAAGCACATGAACCTCATATTCTCCTCGAGCAGTTCCGAGTGGAATTACGTTCATACGAGCTGTAATTATTGAAACAAATACAAAAGATATCACGATATGTTAAAAATTTTGTAAAATATAGTAAAATAATATCAACACGAACCTGCTTTGTCGTCACGTTTTGCCAAGATGTCATCAATTTTTTTGGCCATTGCTTGCATGCTCTATATGTGTTCATTGCTTCCATTTCCCTCTTATCGAACCATTTAGCACATTTATACCATGTCCCCTCCACAATTGCCGCAACCGGTAAAGTTCGTTCAACTCAAGACGCTATTCGTAGCTTCGTAACCATCTTTGGTCATTATACCCCATCGATGTCCTCCATCATACGTTTGTGCCCACGAAGCAAAATTAGGAGGTTCTTTATCATCATTTTCTAATCTTCTCGCCGACTTTTTTTAAAAAATCATAAGCTTTTCTATTTGATTTCCTCAAAATTCGCCATCTTTCTACGAAACGACGCGTTTCTTTTTGTTCGCTAGTCTTCTTCGGAAATCATCTCCGAGATTATCTTCTTTCTTTCCAGCTTTTTCCGCTTCCTTATATAAATTCTCTGCGACGTGTTGCATGCAATACCGTGTACCGCCTCTCCATGTTGTACGTACCATCCCAAATGCGGTCGCTCAAAACTCCCTTTATTCCCCTATGACTATTCGGATATAACACATATTTTCATATTACATTGGATCACTTCATTACGGACCCATCGCATGAACCAACCCCAATTGTCCACATTTTCTCGCATCCACGATTCCAAATGCTAGAGGAATGATTTTATTCTCTCGCATCGTATCCACACGCCATCAATAATCTACCCTTATAACGACCCGATAAGAATCCAAAGCGTCAATAGTTATAACGGGTCTTAAATGTTTAAACGCTCGCAATGCACGGTCCATAAGCCCAAACTATGGATTTAAACATTTTTACATTATTATCCGAAGTATCACACGTCAATAATTTAAATTTTGTACCCGGAGTAGTCCGAGCAATCGCCTCCAATATCTCGTGGAAGCAATGTATATGATCCTTCCCAAGTGCCAAATAATTGTTCAATTGCTCTTTCGGCCACGCCAAAGTTTACCGTATGTCGGTGCCACACCGGATATTTTGTTTCTATAATCATACCGATTTGTTGAACTCGTTAGAGAGAGATCCTTCTTTAAATGTTGTCGAACACATCCCGCAATCAAATTAGATGTGAGTTGTAAGTGTTTGCGGTCTCCGGTGGTCTTCTACGCTTGTGGGGGTTTTTATTTGTGATGATCCTCCATGTGGTCGAGCCCTCTTCGTGTCTAGCGTATAATCTCCAAGGACAACTATCTTCTTTGCATTTCATAATAAGTCGTGTTTTACAACTTTCTTGTACCCAACATTGAACGTTTTTCCTAACACTCCAATCACAAATTACCCACTTTAAAGCCGATTTAGAATCAAATATTCTATTTTCAGCTAACTCATCATCGAGTCCTAAAAGATATTCATTCGCGCCTAAACGGTCAAACATCTCAAAATTATTTAACGCTTCTACGGGATGGTGTCTCTCGGTTCGTTCCGTAACTAACAATGTGGTATCGCATCTCTCGAATTTCCTCATCTTCGATTCATCGATCGAAAAATCCGAGTGGTCGTGTAATCCTCTCCGTTTCTTCTTCATTTGAATAATACTGGACCGCCATCATCTTGCTCATCCGATCATCACTTAATTCCATTATCGTTGGATCAACACTACTTCGTCATCAATATTATCGCCTAAATTATAAATTTACCAGACGTAGTACTACTACTACCGCCAAAGAAATTATATAGTGGCACCGCTGGGTTTGGTTGTTGATAAATTATATTGTTACTGTAAATAGATGGATACGGATATAAATTGGTTTGATCGAGGGTTGGATAGGAATTGGTTTGATCGTAGGTTTGATAGGAATTGGTTTGATCGAGGGTTGGATAGGAATTGGTTTGATCGTAGGTTTGATAGGAATTGGTTTGATCGAGGGTTGGATAGGAATTGGTTTGATCGTAGGTTTGATAGGAATTGGTTTGATCGAGGGTTGGATAGGAATTGGTTTGATCGTAGGTTTGATAGGAATTGGTTTGATCGTAGGTAGGATAGGAATTGGTTTCATTCTGGTTTGGAAATATTCCCGTCAAAAATTTATTCGCTTCGGTTGTTCTAAAGATAATTTTCTTCATCGGGATTATAATTTAAATCTGGTAGCATTTTGAAGAAAAATGGATGTTTATTGTAATTGGATGTTGGTTGTTTGATGTTGGTTGTTTTTGTGGTTGTGATAAATGAACCGATCGGGCGGGTATTTATAGCAAAGATAGGCGCGCCACCGGCGCAAATGGCGTGAACTCGAGGAAACGCGCGCGATCGCTGGCGCGTTTACAGTGAAAGACGCCATCGCGCATGGCGCGTTTAGTGAAAGACGCCACGGCGTGGCGCGCGTTTAAACGCGCCACCGGCAAGGGCGCGTTTGGTTCGTATTTTTGAAAATTATCGTTCTCACTCTTATTATTAATATTATTATTTTATTAATTATTATTTATAATAAAAACTGCAAATCTATCCCAAGCAGGTGCCACCAGCGTCCCAACTTACGAACTTGGACCTTGCCTAAGCGGACGCCACCAGCGACCCAACTTACGAACTTAGAAATTTATATTTATGCGGCGCCAATACTGCATAAATGACAATTTGGGCTCCCGAGGTGATAATGCCCTAGGAGAGTGAGCGTGCATAGGCACGAACTCTGGTCTGCTAAATCTAATAATTCACCTTATAAAATAAAAGCAAGCGGATAAGTATGTCTTCAGTTGCCATATCGTCAAAAGAAGATAACTACCCAGGAAATAACAAATCAGAAACTAATACAAATGGGAGCCTACACTGTACCAACCAGGGGCTAGAGGACCGCATTCCGAGAAATGACAAAATAAAATATAATACAGATGGGAGCCTACACTGTACCAACCTGGGGCCAGAGGACCGCATCCCGAATGAGAGCCTACACTGTACCAACCAGGGGCTAGAGGATCGCATCCCGAGAAATGATAAAACGATATATGATACAAATGAGAGTCTATACTGTACCAACTAGGGGCAAGAGGACCGTATCCCGAGAAATGACAAAATGATATATGATACAAATGGGAGCCTACACTGTACTAACTAGGGGCCAGATGATCGCATCCCGAGAAATAACAAAAAGAGTAGAATCTAGTCTCGGATATGGTTGCCCACACTAAACACTGAAAGACATGGTATCCTAATCGCTCAAATTTGGATTAAAAATCTTAATCATATTAAGTATAGTAAAAATATAATATTGATCAAAAGAAAAATACTCTCGCACTATCGAACCCGCCAAATGACGGGGTCGGTGGATAACCGACAAGCAAAGGTGTTCAGTGTATATACAGACCAAGGGGAATGTAACCCGTTGGTCTGGTTATACAAGGCAACCTCAGATTGAGATCACCCGGCCCGTCTCTCAGCACTTTCCATGCATTTAATGCATGATTAACTATCCAACTTAACTGATAATTGGTGGTAATAAGAATATTATCCTATTAATTATAATCTATAACTTTAATTATTTAATTCTAATATAATCCTATCTCGGGACTATTTTTCGAGTCTTACTCCTATTCTATCTATATGCAGTATGACATGATATGACATGCGAATGCGAGTAGACCTCAAGAATGCTGGTCAAGTACCGAATGTATATGACAGTTCAAATTTGGTCCCTAATTATTTTGGTAAGAAAACACCGCAGTTCATATTCATTTTAAAAATGGTTTTATTTTCGGTTTGGATTCCTAATTCTAGAGAAAGGAAATCAAATCCCAGAAAACCGTACCTGAGAATAATTCGATCAGGTCAATAGCGTCAAATTGCTTAGTCTCCGGTGACGCTCACGATCTTGTCAACCGTCTCATCCTGAGTGTACTCGTTTGTCGGCTCGTCAAGATAAATTTCAAGAACCTATGAAGTCAAAATAGATTAAATTGGCGAGCATCCTAATCATGTTTGGTCTGATTAAGTCAGGGTATACCATACTCTGAATCATGATTATATTTATTTCAATTAATGTAACTAACTTAATTTATTTCGATTAATTAAGTTACCTTAATGTTATCACTCAATTAATTTAATTATAATTAGGATAATTAATTATTTAGAAATAAAAAAATTGATTAATATATAATATTATATAATTAATATTATTTTTATTAAAAATAGAGAAATTAATTTATATATATATATATATTTATATATTTATTAATATTATTCCATTATTAAATAACGAATTTGATTAATAGGTATTTATATATATTAATTAATGTTATGCAATTATTAAAATAGAGAAATTAATTAATATATATTTTATATTATAAATTATTATTATAATTTATTTATTATTTTATAACCCCTAATTATTTATATCATATTCGTTAATTATATCTCATTTTATATTTTAATATTATATTCATTAATTAGAAAATATAAAATATATTATATAAAACTAGAATAAAAATAATAATTAAATGAAGGAAATTAAATTCAATTGAACTTAAATTTAAATTAATCATTTTTATTTATTTAAATGTGTTGATGTTTTAATGAACGGGATCATACGCTGACTACTAAGCAAATTGTGCATGTGCACTAGCAACCCGAAACGGGGGCAGTCGGGGAATATAATCATTTCCATAGATTTAAGTTTACGTTATTATCCATGACGTCGCCAAACCTTTCGGGGCGGCGTCAATTAATTAATCACCTTTTTTTGTTAATTTAAAATTTATTATCTTGGAACTTTTTAATTATTAGGCCTGAATTAATTTACTAAACCTAGTTATTTTATTATTAATTACAATGATTTTCTTTGGCCCAATAATAGTAACTATTATTCTTGCAGGTCCATAGTACTGGGGTTGGACCAATTCCACTATATTCTTTTTGTTAAGCCACCCTTATTTATCCTAATTATTTTCTAAGGCCCAACCCCTAAATCCAACAGCCCACCACAATAAAATGAAGGATACCATCCAAGGCACAAAAATAACAATCGACAGAGCAGTCTGGACAAGCACAAACATAATAGAATTCAGCAAGCAAGGATCTCATACAACAACACAACAACCAACCAGTACTAGTACAAACCAGTAACCAGGAATTAAGCAGACAAGCATAGCAGGGAGGGTATGGCTGGTACCAGTGCATATGGTACCATAACAGATCATAAAGACCAAGAAACTAAGGTCATTCTAGCCAACAATGGTCAATTCCAAGGGTACATACTAGAATCGACAACTCAAAATAGATCAAACAAAATAAACCACACACAGCAAGCAGGTGGCAAATAACAAACGATTCAGGTTCAACCATACCAACATCAATAACAGAGAGAATGAGCCCTAAATCATATAACCAGCAAAATAGAAAAATCCAGGGGACATATCAGCAACCCAACTAGTACAAGCTCATCCTGAGACCACATCGTACATTCGGTGGATCTCAAGGGTAGAGGGTACCCCTCAGAATAACCAATTTAGCACATAAGTCATCAGCACAAATTCAACAAACATAAACCAGACAAAAGCTAGGGTTTTTTTACCAGTATCGGAGGGAAGGGACAGGCAACCGGTAAGGCAGCAAGGGTAGGCTAGTCAAGGATCCCCTTCTCAAGAATCTCTGGCCCCACTTCTATCCCTTCAAGAACCGACTTAGCGCAATTTACAAGTATTAGACATTGTTCTTATCAGTCTTTCTCCTTTTTTTTTTCTTTGAATCTAAGCTCAATGCATGAGCCACAACGATGCAGAAAAAAGGGATAGTAGGGGCCAGGATTTCCTTTTAAAGGGGTTTTTCGAAAGTATTTTGGGGTTTTAGGTCAACAGGTCCGGTGAGAGTGGGACGAGGGAGACAGTGGGCTGACCAGAGCCACAAAAGAGAGAGAGATGGAGTGAGGTGGAGAACCCGAGTGGGGGTAGGTCGCATCTCAGAAGGGAAAAAAATCAACACTTCTTCTCCTATGCACACTCTAGCTCCAGCTGAAGAGAATTCAAAGTTTTGAGCTGTAGAAAGCTTGATTGGCATCCATGGCGCTTTCTGCTTCGTCGAGAAGAAGGAGAAAGAGAGGAAGGGAAGAAGGAGAGACCTCCAAGGAAGCTGAACTCGGCGCTCAAGGTCTACAACGCACTTGGGCCCATTATCGAGGGCGCAAGCCATATGGGCTAGGTACACATCGTCTTTTCCCTTTGATTTAAACTTATGCTTAATTTTGTATAAGCTTAGTGCATGAATGAATGAATGAATTGCCTACTTAAACACCTGACTTGTGGGCCCCACATGTAAGATCTATGAGTCTGGACTCACAAGTCTAGTCATCAACTGCTTAGTGTTAATTAGGCTGAGGTGACATGCTATGATAGGTCCATCTAATCAAACCTCATCTCTTAAGCCTAATGATTTGTTAATTGCCTGCTGATGTGGCCAAGTGTGGTGCTGCCACGTGGCACAAGTGGGACACATGAGGTGGGTGCTGCCACGTGACACTGAATGCTGAGGTGACCCAATGAGGTGCTGCCACGTGGCACATTCTCTCTCTTCTCTGATTATGTGTGTGCATGTTTGGGATCCCCAATTTGCACCCAATAATGCCTCTGTCCCCAAGTTACACCCAAACAAGTATGTAATTGAATCTCAACCCTTGATTAATCTATTTTTCTTGTCTAATTTTATTATGGTAGCTCCACTTGTTCAAAAATTATGAAAATTTCACAAAAAATCTCTAAATTCTTGATAACCCATGTAATTTTTAATTTCTATTTTGCCATTGTCTCTCTGAGTTAAAAATTATCTCAAAATAAACCCTATTATTAATCACACAAAATCCTAAATATAAATGTTGGAGTTTGATGCTTGTGCCAACAATATATTTTGTGTTGTCCTTAGTCAAATATCTATTTGTGATGTTATTACTAAGTACAACCCTATCTAATTAAAAGTTGATAATGTGTCAACAATTGAAACATATATCAGTTCAATTAAATGCAACTCACATGGCATCTAATGAACTCTATGAAATTGACCTTCAAGTTTTTGTGAATGAAGTCAAATCACATTAAATCTCATTTATCTAGCTGTATCAAAATATTGATTTTGAACACAATATCTTCCTGATTGTCTGAGAACTCTTTATTCCTGCAATTAGGGTTTATCTTAGACATTTCTCTTGAATTTCTGGGCATTTCTCTTGAATTTCTCTCTTTATCTCTGGCAATATGTGTGAGACCCACTTGTCAGGCAAAATAATCACGATGATGACAGCTCAAGAGACCTCTCTCTCTCCTGGATCTCTTGAGAGTCATCTACTCAAATGATGGGGTGATAACAAGGTATTTATATCCTGTGACCCTTGCTCAACTTCTCTTGTGGGATTAATGGATTGACTCCGGAGGGTGACAGCGATCTCTTCCGACTGGTGACCCTTCTCTCTCTCCTTCTTATGTTTATATGATTTATGATTATCTCTTCAATATTATTTACTTGAATATGCTCACTCTTCTCTTGACATTTCAAGAGTAAACACAAAGTTATTAGCCTTATATTGGCATGGAGTATTCAAAGTTCGAAGAATTTGAGTAATCTATTTTTTCTGTGCTTTGTATTTTTTGAAAGTAGAAGTGCTTTGTATTTGAGTGAATTTGAGTGCATTTTGTTGTTGTGCTGAAGAAGATAGCATTTACTCTTTTACTAGTATGCGCAGAGGTGTTATGCTTTGTATATTGTGTCATGCTTATATGTTTGGATGATAAATAGGTGTTATGCTTGTATTTTTGTGTTATGCTTGTATGCGCAGAGGTGTTATGCTTGTATGTTATGCCTGATGCTCATGCAAGCAAATTTCTAGGTAAATTTCAAGTCTGATGCTCATTAGTTCCTTGCGATGTTAGGATTGATCCAAGTAAATTTTCATAATATAACATGCAAAATTTCATACAAGCAAATTTCATGTAGGATTGATCCAAGTAAGAAAATTTCCATAACAGTACAAGCAATTTTCCATATAAGTACAATAATTTTCCATAATAGTACAAGCAAATTTCCATAACAAAATTTCCTTAATTACAAAACTGCACTTAGTTTCAATCTATAGTTAGATAGTCACATCACAATACAAGCATCACATGAGTGGACACAAAAGTTAAACTGGACACATGCCAGAAAGTGAACAAAAAACTGGACACATGCCACATTACAATACAAGCATCACAGAGAGTGAACACCCTCTTGAAACTCAAAGCTCCATGCCTTTTCAAAATTTTGAGCTTATAGATCGGTGACATCCATCTATCATAGGAAATAAAGCATATATTAAAAAATATAGTCAAGAAAGCGTAAGTTGCTCAGGTACTATGGTATTTATTGATTGGTACTACAGGAAGCGTAAGTTGCTCACAGATTGGTATAAAACCGAAGGAAATGCAAATCAAAGCTAGGTGCTAATATTTTAGTAGATTGCCATACTACATCAACTAGCAAATTACTACATAAGTACCTGACGCACGCCGGGTCTCAAATCTCAACTCCACGAGGACGAGAAGAGACAAATGATTTAGTGGAAAAGAAAACACAAAGTATAACTGCTAAGTAGCAAAGAGTGAATTCTTAAAATTCTTAAAAGAAACTAATTGTATTCAAAACTTGATTATCTCTTACAAATGACAAGGGTCCTTTATATAGGTGAAGGTGTCTTGGTCTCAAAGAAAGTAAATAACGGAAAGAAATAACTGAAAGATACTATAATTAAATGTTAATGACTTAAAGGAAGAAAATCTTGAAGATAAAATCTTGATAAGATCCATCAGATTAAATCTTGGTCAGAATATAAATAAGTTTCGGATGGGATCTCTTGTTGATTTGCATCAGGCTCCCCGAGTTGTTGAAAGCTTGACCTCAAACTTGTATTCTCACCATCAAACTTCTCAAGGATCGGGTAAGGTCCAAACTTACGACGAGTGAGATTGTTGTAATCACCTTTCGGATAGCGATCCTTGCTCAGATAGACCCACACCAATTCTCCAATGTTGAAATCCACTTGGCGACGCTTCTTATCCGCGTGAGCCTTATACCTCTCATAGGTTGCCTTCAAGTTATGGTGTACTTGCTCATGAATTTCCTACATATTGCGAACATGTGTTGCCGCATCCTTCGGGTTCTTACTTGGGCCTTGAATCGATAACAAGTCGAGAGGGCCTCAGGGAATGTTTCCATACACTACATAGAAAGAAGCAAATCAGGTGGAATGGTTGACCGAACAGTTGTACTCGAACTCGATCTTCGGCAAGATAGTGTCCCATGTCCCGAATGAAGTCACTTGTGCTCGCAACATATTTGCAAGGCTTCGGTTGACTGCTTCGGTCTGCCCATCAGTCTGAGGGTGACAAGTTATGCTAAACTTCAGTTCGATTCCAAGCATTGTTTTAAAATGTGTCCGCATGACCACATATGCAGTCAGTTTATGCTTATGCGGTGCGATGCCGCATACATAAGAATATGCATCCGCATATTCAACAATGCGCATTATTTTTTTAAATATTTATCACAATAAGCCTATAAAATTAATTATATGATATTTTTCATGCAAAATATTCAAAATTATATTAATATCTTATTATATTTTCTTATTTTTCATTAAAATTCTTCAAAAATAAATTATTGATTTAAATATTGTAAGAATTTTTTAGAATACTTATCCGCATACTAAACCACATATGCACTCGCATATCGTATATGCGCTATGCAATGGTCAACCGAATGTATATTGAAATCCGCATTTTAAAACCTTAGTTCCAAGTCGAGACCAAACTTCCTTCCAGAATGTGCTCATGAACTTAACATCTCAGTCAGAAACTATGGAATTCGGTAACCCATGATGGCGAACGACCTCGATAAAGAAGAGCTTGACAACCTTACAAGCATTGATGGTTGTCTTGCAGGCTGCGAAGATAGCCATCTTGCTGAATCGATCTACCACAACAAAAATACCGTCGTTCTTCTTTCGAGTTGTTGGCAGACCTACAACAAAGTTCATCGAGATATGTTGCCATGGTGCGGTTGGAACATGCAAAGGTGTGTACAATCCCTAGTTGGTGTCGGTTCCTTTGGCAGCTTGGCATTGCTTCACGAACAGCTTGATGTCTTTTGACATGTTTGGCCAAAAGAATTCTCGAACCAGATGGAGTGTCTTATCGGCACCAAAATGACCTTGTTTATGGAGTTCTTAAACAATCGAGAATCGAAGGGAAGTGTTCGGGATACAAAGTAAGTTCCTGAAGAAAAGATATTCATCCCGGAGAAGATAGTCATGTCGGGTTTTTTCTTCCACGCCTTCGATTATTGGTCCAAATGCAGCATTTTCACGTAGCTCTCGGGGAAGCACTTCGAATCCAAGAACCACATTCTTCATTGCCGACATCAAATTGTCCCAGCGAATTAATGCATCGGCTGCTTTGTTGCTAGTTCCAGACTTGTGAATAATGGTGAAAGTGTATTCTTGCAGCATTATGAACCATTTCGCATGTCATGTACTGAGTTTGTTCTAGTTCTGCAAAAACTTCAAGGCTTGATGGTCGGTAAAGAGAAGGAACTCTTTCGGGAGAAAGTAATGTCGTCAATGTTGGAGACCTTGAACAATGGCATAGAGCTCAACATCATAAACTGAGTAATTTGCACGCGATTCCACATAACTTCTCGCTGAAGTAAGCTACTAGTTTCTTCTCTTGGGATAACACAACTCCAATCCCGATGAACGAGGCATCACATTCGACCTCGAACACCTTATCAAAATTTGGCAGAGAAAGTACTAGAGCATTGTGAGCAAGGTTTTGAGTTGTTCGAAAGCCTTCTAAGCCTCTTCGGTCCAAGCAAAATTCTTGCCTTTGAGCAAATCGGTGATCGGTGTAGTGATTGAGCTGTGTAGCCTTTGATAAATATTCGATAGAAACCAGTAAGGCCTAAAAATGAACGAACTTCGCCAACGATGGTCGAGCGTGGCCAACTTTGGATAGCTTGAACTTTGCTCTCGTCGGGACTGATGCCTTGACCCGAGATGATAAAGCCCAAAAATATGAGGGTCGGAACCATCCAGGAACACTTCTTCGGGTTGGCAAAGAGTTGGTTTGCTCGGAGAGTCTCAAGTACTTCTCGCAAATGGTGGAGATGATCGATTTTGTTTTGATTGTAGATGAGAATATCATTCAAGTAAACCACCACAAATTTATTGAGAAAAGGGCGAAGTACCTGATTCATGACTCTCATGAAAGTGCTCGGTGCGTTTGACAATCCGAAGGGCATAACAACCTGTTCAAAAATTTCATCCTTCGTCTTGAAGGCAGTTTCCCATTCATCTCCCAGTTTAATACTAATCTGATGATATCCGCTCTTCAAGTCGAGTTTCGAGAAGATGGTTACACCACTGAGCTGATCTAACATGTCTTCGAGCCTTAGTATCGGGAACCGATATTTGATGGTGATTCGGTTAATAGCTCGGCTATTGACACACATTCGGAACGTTCCATCCTTCTTCGGTACGAGCAATGCTGGCACAACACATGGGCTTATGCTCTCACGCACGAAGCCTTTGTCGAGGAGTTCTTGCACTTGCCTTTGGAGCTCTTCGTGCTGATCAAGGGACATTCGATAATGAGCTTTGTTCGAGAGTGTGACATTCATTAGCATAGTGTTCGAGAGTGTGACATCTATGGCAACAGATGTTGGCTTTGCGGTCAATCGGGGTATGACTGCTCGGGTTATTCACCAGGGGTAGTGTGAGAGGAAGACGGGTTGGTGCTCGGTTTGACTAGAGGTTGTTCGACACCCTTTGCAGTCTTAGATTGATTTCTGCTAGGGAACTGTAAATTCCTTGGGACAAAATTACAAACTCGGGATTGTTGTTGTTCGATTGCTTTTGCTGTGGATTAAGCCTCAGAGACCGTGTTGAAGGTGTGAACAATCAATGCGTCTTGGATTACGCCACGAAGTCCATGAAGGAATCAAGCCACTCGTTGGTCCTCGGTCTCATTGAGTTAGTTTTGAGCTTCTAGTTGGTAGAACTCGAGGGTGTAGTCGTCAACACTTCTTGAACCCCGAGTCAGCGATTGAAATTGCCGAAACAACGTCTGTCGGTAGTTGGGAGGTAAAAACTCTCGGTTCATGTCACGCTTGAGTTCATCCCAATCGGAGAGTGGAGGAAGGTCATCGAGATAGCGACGGTACTTATAGTTTTGCCATCATGCTGAGGCTTGTTCTCGAAAACAAATTGTAACTAGGGGTACTTGTTTCTCAGGTGAAATCTCCTTCAACTCAAAAACTTCTTCCACGGTGTGAGTCCAGTCGAGGAACTCCTCGAGTTTGAGACTTTCTGGAAAGTTAGGGATCTCGACTCGAAGACCACTATCCCAGTTTTGATCATGAGGCAGAGGGTTGTTGCGATTTCGATTGTCATAATTATCTCGGTTTTGATTACTATTAGGGTTATGAGGAGGTATAGCGAGACATACTACTAGGTCGGTAAGAAGTTGTCAAACCGTGAAATTTACTTAAGAAATAATGATAATTAATATAACAAATAAATTAATTTTAACATAAATTAGTAAATAACTTAAAATAAAAAAAATTAAAGAAATATAAATATAATTATACAACTATAAATAAACAATAGTCAAAGTTAACAATAAAGAAAAATAATAATAATAATATTTGAATTTAAAACAAATAATTTGATAATTAATTCAATTAAATCTGTTAATAAATAAATAAAGATAAAGCGTAATTACGATCTTATTTAATGATCAAATGAAAAATCAAACCAAAAGGGGCAGAAATAATACAATGCGTGAATAAACTGATGACTGAAAATCAACCGATATAAAATAAATAATCCCCTAAAATAAATTAAAATCAGAAACGTTAACTCATTTAATTTAATATAATCAAAAATTTTCCAAATACTCTCGGGATTTAACCCGGTTTGGATTTAATAAGGAAATAATAATTCCCAATAATAACAATGAATATGAGATTTTCGTTTGGAAATTGAATTGCAATACAATCTTGTCACACATGTTGCCACAAAATATCCGTCACAGACAATCCCAAATATTTTTTCTCTCTCCCATTTATTTCCTACTATCCCCTCAACTCTCCCTCTCTCTCTCTCTCTCTCTCTCTCTCTCTCCCTGCCCGTGACTTACTCCTTTTCCCCTTTATTTTTCCCCGCTTCCTTCCTTCTCCTCTGGCGACAGCCCTCTCCCTCATTCCCGTTTTCGCTTCACTCTCCCTTACCCATTCACATTTTTCCCCTTTTCCGCTGACGATAGAACCCCTCTACTCACCCTTTTAATCCCATCTTCCCCCTTCGCCTCGCCTCCTGCCTCTTTGAGCTCGGCCGCCACACCAGCAAGGGCGGCGATGAGTGGCGCCCCTCTGGGCCATTATCCGCGCACCGTCTCCGCCACCGTGCCACCTCACCCTCACTGAACTCCGCCCCTTTTTGTTGGTCACCAATGATGACTACCCAACTCGCCTCTTGCTGCCTTGTGTGAAACCGGGTAATATTGTTCCCCTTTTTCTTTTCCGGCCGTGTGGGCCGTGCGCCGGCCGAGTCGTGCAGCCTATAAATTATTGCTTGTGCAATTTTGCTTGTTTATCTCCTTCTTCTTAAAACAACTGGTGTTGTTGTTGCCTCTTCTTAATTAACGGGTTGCAAATCCCCCTTTGGTACATGGGTACCGACTGGTACCGATGAGGCAAGGCCGGGACCCGATTAATTTTACTGGTTGTACCTATATCTCCTGGTTATTTTTTTTGTAATTATTGGTTAGGTGTTGATTTGTGTTGTTTATGCCAGACCGGTACCGAAATGCCCTTACCTTATGTGCTTTGATACACTGGTACCATCGTACTAGTGAAGCGAGATGATATCTGGTGCCTTACCGTTCTGGTTGATTATAATTCTTGTGTGACTAAATTGGCTGTATTGATTAGTGATTGTGGTTGGCTGCTTTTGATTGTTGGTGCTGGTACCGAGTAGGTACCAGCTAAGCTCTTGCATGGGGTTCATGTGATGCCTTTGCCCTGTAGTACCTGGATCTAGTCTTGTTGTTCCAAATTTTTCAGTCAGCTCTTGGCATGATATGATTTTTGATATGCCGTATCCATTCCCTTTGTTTGGTATCCTTGATCAAGGACTCGATTATGAAACAAATAAATGTAAGGATCCCAATAAAATTGTGATGAAAATGCTGCTTGGAAGGCTATAAGCATAAGGTTGAAACTAAACAAATAATTGGAATTTGGAACGGTAAAGTAAGTCGGGAAAATAAATTGATCAAGTTGAATGGGCCGAAAGGTATAAGCGGGCTAAAAGTATGAATTGATTTATTGGCAAGTGCCGTAAATTAAAAACGTGCGCAACTAATAATTAATTAATACTTAAAGATAATTGGGAGATGATTACATGATCTGCCTCAATAATGAAAATCCGAACAGATACAGTGGTTTCGGAGGCAGCCTATGATCCCAAACACATTAAAACACCAACACATAAATAAAACAATAATAATTTTCTTAAATTAGTTTACTTCTTTTTATTTTTAATTTTTCTTTTAAGTTTTCCTTTTTAATTTATTTGAAACTATTTTTCTAATTTATGAAATGTAATGTTAAATATATATATATATATAGTGGAGATAGCGTGAGCTTAAGCTCACGGAGGCCTTCCGTGAGCTTAACTCAAAAAACATATTAAATCATCTCAGAATTTTAATTTATCATTCTCATTAAATTATTTATATAAAAATCTCATGGGATGCAAAAATTTAGAGCGTTTTGAGCTTTTTAAGTCACCGTTTTTAATTTTTTAAAATGATGTTCAAGTATTGAATATATTATTATTATTTTTAGAGCTGATTTTCAAAAATTAAAAACGATGACTTAAAAAGCTCAAAACGCTCCAAATTTTTGCATCCCATGAGATTTTCATATAAAGAATTTAATGAGAATGATAAATTAAAATTTCGAGATGATTTAATATGTTTTTTGAGTTAAGCTCACGGAAGGCCTCCGTGAGCTTAAGCTCACGCTATCTCCACTCTATATATATATACATAATAATAAAAGCAATTGATAAGAATAATAATTAGGATATAATGAATATATATTAGTATATATATATATATATTAATCAATTTCTCTATTTTAAATAATTGAATAACATTAATTAATATATATAAATACCTATTAATCAATTTCTCTATTTAATAATAGAATAATATTAATAAATATATAAATATATAAATATATATTAATCAATTTCTCTATTTTTAATAAGAACAATATTAATTATATAATATTATATATTAATTAATTTTTCTATTTCTAATTAATTAATTATCCTTATTATAAATTTAATTTAATTAAGTGATAATAACTAGTTAGCTAAATTAATCAAAATAAAATTTAAATTAATTATATTAAATCAAAATAAATATAATCATAAAATACGAACTTAAATAATAATGATTTAAATTGAGAGTCCTGTATACCCTGACCTAACAAGACCAAGCGTAAATAGGACACTCGCGAATTTAATTATTTTGGACTACGTAGGCTCTCGAAGTGTCCTGACGAGCCGACAATTGAGTGCGCTCAAGATGAGACGGTTGACGAGATCATGAACATCACCGGAAATTAAGCAATTTGACGCTACCGACCTGATCGGATTATTCCCAAGTACGGTTTCCTGGGATTTAATTTTCTTTCTTCAGAAATAGAAACCCAAACCGAAAATAAAACCATTTTTAAAATAAATCTGAATTGCGGTATTTTCTGACCAAAATTTTGTAGAGACTAAATCTGACCTATCATATGCACCCGATAAATTGACCAGCATATTTGAGACATACCCGCATTCACATGTCATATCATATCATACTGCACGTAGACAGGATAAAAGTAAGATTCGGGAAATAGTCCCGAGATAGGATTATGTTAGAGTTAAATAAATAAAGAGATAGATTATAATTAGTAGATTAATATTATTAATTATTAATTAAGTTAGGTAGTTAATCATACATTAAATGCATGAGAGTGTTGAGAGACGGACCGGGTAATTTCCGGTCTGAGTTGCCTTGCATAACTGCATCAGTTGTGGTTACGTACGGTGACCGTATCGTCGATGGGACCCACGTGCTATCAGTATATGTATCGCGTACGTCACTCATTGTCGGATTATCCACCGATCCCGTAATTTGGCGGGTTCGGCTGTGTCAAAGTGTTTTCTTTTGATCTTTATTATATTTTATTATTATTCTTAATATGATTAAATTTTTAGTCCAAATTTGAGCGATTAGGATACCGTGTACTTCAGTGGTTAGTGTGGGCGGCCATATTCGAGACTGGAATCTACTTAGTGATAATATATTATTATATTTATCCGGCTTATTTAGGATCCTAGTATTGTCCGAAGGGCTTTCTCCTTTGGCCCTTAGTTGGTACAGAGAAAGTCGGGATGCGGTCCGCTGACCTTAGTGGGTACAGTGTAGGCTCCCATTTGTTTATATTTCATTTTGACACTTTTACGGGATGCGATCCTCTAACCCTTGGTTGGTATAGTGTAGGCTCTCATTTGTTCCGATTTGTTAATTCACGGGTAGTTATCTCCTTTTTACGATATGGAAACTGAAGACATATTATATCCGTTTGTTTCTATTTTTGTAAGGTAAATTACCAGATTCAGCATACCAGAGTACGTGCTTTATAGTCGTTCACTCTCCTAGGGCGTTATCGCCTCGGGAGCCCGAATTTTTGTTTGTGTGGCGTTGTCGCTGCACAAACGTAAAGTCCTAAGTTAGTAAGTTGGACCCTAGTAGTGCCCGCTTAGGCAAGACCCGAGTTAGTAAGTTGGGCCCTGGTAGTGCCCGCTCGGGATGAGTCTGGTAAATTTACAATCTGAGTATTTATTTCGGGTGTTTGATTCTCGTACATTATATTTTATATTATATTATTATTTCCACAGAATTTTTATTTCGGGTTTCTTCACCATGCAATGTCATATCATATAGGTCAAATGTGCATGATAATATTATTATATTTACTCATCAATATTATATTGCATTTTCAAACATCAGTATCGGTTTTTGAGTCCAGTTTAGGAAAGAAGATCAAATCTTAAGGCTGGATCTAAATCCGTAATGAGTAATTTTTAAATTACTCACGTTTCCACGGTGGTTGTGGGATCCAGGTATTTTCAGGTTCGGGATTTTGCTAGAGTGAGTGCTAGGGACAATCTTGCGCGATGACAGGAATGCTTCGCTGCATTTGCATGTGAGCCGGGTAGTCAGATAGGATCCATCGGGTTTTTGAGTCTTACTTCTTTCTTTTTGGTTTTTATTTGAGAGATTGCTGCCCATTTCGATGGAGCTAGCCCCCGCTTATGTAGGCGTTGTATTCTCTTTGTTCATTCTGGACTGTATGGTCATGTATATTTATATTATTATTGTTTTGTTTATTATGTGATTTCTTCATTTTATTCATTTAGCCTTCCGTACGCAGGTCTCGTCGTGCGTACGTAGCGGGATTATGCACCTCTAATCCGTTTTAATTATTCTGGGGTGTGACAGAAGTTGCATGTTCTGCTATTGTACTTGTTGTGCTTCTTCTCGAGCTTGTCGCATCTCATCACGAATGGCTTGGATGTTTGAGTCTGTCATGGTAGAGGTAATGGTATAGGTATAGGTACAGGTGACGGTTATCGGGGATACGACTTCACACAACGTGAAGGTGGCTGTCAAACCTATGCTCTGATACCACTTGTCGCACGCCGGGTCCCAAGTCTCAACTTCACGAGGATAGAAAGAGAAATGGTTTAGTGAAAAAGAAAACACAAAGTATAATTGTTAAGTAGCAAAGAAAGAATTCTTGAAATTCTTAAAAGAAGATAATTGTATTCAAAACTTGATTCTCCTATAAATGATAAGGATCCTTTATATAGGTGAAGGTGTCTTGGTCAAAAAAAAAAAATAACGAAAATAAATAACTAAAAGATACTGTAATTAAATGCTAATGATTTAAAGGAAGAAAATTTTGAAGATAAAATCTTAATAAGATCCATTAAGATCAATGAGATCAAATCTTAATCAGAATCTGAATCAGATTCGGACAAAATTTCTTGCTGATTTGCGTCAGTACCTCAAACTAACTAGCAAATTACCATACAACTATCTCAAACTAACTATTCATGCTTATTTTCCCTCATTGCTTCTATCCTTCTGTCATGAAAACCAGAGCACAGAGGTTTGCAATCAGCTAAGAAATATTTATAATTTTCAGCCAATACCAATCGAGATATCCCCTTACTGAAACGGTATAGAATGCACAAGATACTAGGTTGGCATTGTTCGACTATTTTCCTCATCTTGATACTCAATCAGTTGGCGAGTATTACAATAAAATAAAATAAAAAAGCATAGAAAAATAATTTTAACTTTTTGGTCTGCTAGCACTCAATCGTTACTCACCATAACTACATGTAGTGAATAGCTAAATCATTTCAACCAAAGATTGAGTTCTTATAATAGTATAAATTGATAACGATAAAATGTTTCCGAGCCTAGGTCGCCAGCAAAGCTCCGCAAAGGCGTGTCGAGGCTAGGTCAGAGCCTTTTAAGGTTTCGCCCCTGGCTAGGTAGAGGCAGGCGGAGGTGACTACAGGGGTGGCGACGATGCGGTGAGTCCCGGATTCGTCGGAGGTAGGCTCCCCAAGTCTGGTGAACTCGATCCAAGCTCCGTCGAAAGCAAACTTCCAGCGTCGAGAGGGGTTCTGCCCTTTGCACATAAGATCCGGCGGAGGTAATGGCCGGCAGCCGGCGCTTCTCTGTTGACCCTTCTCGGTGGTGGGTGGTGAGGTGAGGTGAGGCGAGGGATAAGGGTTAGAGAGAGAGAGTGTGTCAGATTTGCTTCCATTTGAGAGGGGAAATATGGTTCTTCTATCGTAAAAGACGAGAAGAAGCGAACCGGCTTTTTTTTTTAAAACAAAAAAGAGAAGCGAACCGATTTCAAATCGATCAGTTTAGCACAGATCTAATAGTCCGATCGGACAGTTTAAAATGGTGTAGCAAAAAAAGCCCCAACTACGCATAGCATGGTAATCTTACTATATATATATATATATATAGAATTTTTTTTTCTTCCCGGACCCTTCATCCCTCAAATAATTTTCGCGCTATCAGCGCTCATCTCTTTTAATTAAGCACGTGCTAATTGAGTCTGACATCCCATATATATAATTTATTCAATATTTTCCTCAATTAGATCTGGTGTGTAGCGTTTTCTTTTTAAATTCTCTCTTCCTTACAACTTATGATGTTGAAATGTGTTTCATGTATTATAACTTTGATGTTGAACATAAATTAGAATGTTGTGATATTGAATATATTATTATGCTGATAAAATTGTATAAAGATATATTTAAAGTATATTTGATGCTTTATGAGAAAGTATTATTTTGTGAAGTTTAATTTTTTCGTGTTATTTAGTAAATAATTGAAAGAAATTTCATACTCCGGATAAACACATATAAATGATATTTAAATACCCAGAACATATATCTAAATACCTAAATAAGAAATCTAAATACCTAGATATTATACTTAAATATTCAGAACACATATCTAAATATCCAAAATAAATTTCTAAATACCCAGAACACATCTATAAATACCTAAATAAGAAATCGAAATACCTAGATATTATACTTAAATACTCAAAACACATATCTAAATACCCAGAACACATCTATAAATACCTAAATAAGAAATATAAATACCTAAATACGTAAGAACAGATATCTAAATACCCAAGTAAGAAATCTAAATACCTAGATATTATATCTAAATACCCAAAACACATATCTAAATACATAAGTAAGAAATCTAAATACTTAGATAATATATAACTACCCATGACACATATCTAAATACCCAGAACACATATCTAAATACCCAGAACACATATCTAAATACATAAAAAAGAAATCTAAATACCTAGAATATATATCTAAATACCCAGTACAAATATTTAAACACCCAGAACACATATCTAAATACCTAAGTACGAAATCTAAACACATAGGGTGTGTTTGGATGGTGTAGAATAGCACTGTTATGGGAATAATAGTATTCTCGGGTTAGCAATTATCCAAACACAAAATTGAAATTGAGAATAGCAGCAGAACAGTGCTAATCCGCTAACCTATAGAAATCGTTGGGTTAGCGGATTAACGTCCATGAGGGTAGTGAAAATAATAAGATTTTTTTTCTTTTATATTGGTATAGAGTAGTATTAAATAATAATTATTATTAAATAAAATACTAAAAAATAATTGATAGAACTTTTAAAGCCCTAGGATGGTGGTATTAAAAGGTCAAAAATAGTGCAAGAATGTAAAGAACCTAAAGTAGAAATATATAAATCGATTTGGGGCTTAATGTTCAAGTGTAATGACAGCGGAATACAATTTAAATCAATTCAATTCTCATAAGAATATAGCAATCAAAGAAATGTGAGAAAAAAAATTAAAGATAAAATAAGAACACAAGATGTAATGGAGTTCAGTTTTAACAATGCCTATGTCTCCGGGACCCTCAACCTCCAACAATTGAGGTTGAGCCGATATATTAAAAATGGTTTTTACACTTGTAGAACTTGGTCCCTTACACAATAATGGGTTGCCAAGCCTATCGGTAACACGAGTGACAACACACTAAAAAACGTGAGTGAAAACACACTCAAAACAAGAAGTGAGCACTACAGCTCAAAAAGGAGTTAAGCACAACAGCTCAAGAGAATGTTTTCAAGAAGATCACGAATGATCAAGTTGGGAGAATAGATAGAAGCTAGAATGAACTTGAACAAAAATTAGGCTAATTGAGTGTATCAATATCTTGAGTTATCTCTCTCTTGAATATGACTAGTTTAGCTCTCTGGAGTAATGATTTTTCTAGATTGATTAACACTTTTTCAGTGAGAGAGATGATCATTTTAATATGGTTATATATATATAGTAAATCTACCGTGAGCTTAACTCAAAAAATATATCAAATGATCTCTAAATTTTGATTTTTCAATCTCATTAAATTTTTCATATTAAAATCTTGTGGGGTACAAAAATTTAGAATGTTTTGAATTTTCTAAGTAAAGATATCGTAAGGTTAAGCTCACGAAAGGTCATGAAAGGTACCGTAAAGTTAAGCTCATGAAAGATCTCTGTGATATATTTTTTAAGCTAAACTCATTGAAAATCTTCATGAGTTTAACCTTACGGTATCTTTACTCTCTATCTCTGTATATATATATATAGAGTAAAAATACATATATATGGGAAGGGATCACTTGATAATGATTATTTTGATAATGAATTTTTAAATAAATATAAAAAATCTTAAATTTTTTTTATAAATATATTTTTCTACTTAAATAGATACGGCGTGAGAAATCTTCGTGAAACGCTGGCTCTGGTTCCCTACTGCTAAGACGAGAAGTGACACATACCTATGAGGTTCATAATGCAAAGCACATAAGCAGCAACGATGCATTTCTATAACTGCATGTATCTACACGTCCTTTTCTATTCTTTTTCTTTCTTTTTTTTTCTGTTTTTTACTGGTATTTAGTGTTTTTTTTGTTGTCTTTTCTTTTTTTTAACTTTGCTTACATTTTTGTACATTACCGATAACAATTTGTAATCAAAATCAATAAAATTTAAGGACTTAATTCTCATCTTTTTCTAAAAAAAATTACAGTCAATTATACAAAAACTCATGTACAAACAAATTGCTGGTTAATTGGAATCGTGCAAAAGGATTTGGTTAATGTTGGCTACTCTCCCAACGCTTCGTACTAGTGATAATTTAATATCAATTTATTCAGAACCCGACCATTTAGAAAGTATAAATGATAATCTATGTCAATTAAGAGCCACAAATACGAAATCATATCTGCTGTCATACTCTACTATATATGATAGTGACTGACAGTCATGTGAGTATGTGGGTGAGACACACTCAATAATAAATTCCCCCTGATTTTATTATGAGCCTTTTAAATTCATCTGATAGCTGAAAATCTGTACCATAGTTTCTTGACCATAGAAGGTATGCAGCAGATATAGATCCCCACAAATACAGCAAGAAAAATTAATATGGCAAAGCATGCTAATTCCCAGTATAATGAAAATAATTATGCAAAGCTAGAAAAATTAAAATAAAAAAGATGTAGTAACAGTGAATCAGGATACCTGCCAACTTTCATGTGCATTAGTAATTACTGGGTGATTGTGTGTCATTTTAACGTTCTCTAGTATCTAATATAAATTAACTTGCCAGTTCTAACACATCATGTACATTTTTTATCAGAAAAGTTAAAGAGTAATATATATTCATACATCTGTTTTATGCATTTACTTAGCTATTGAGGTCTGTTTGATCACTCAGGACAAAGTGGTTGACGCTAATACTTCTAAGTATAAATGAAGTATTAACTTGTAATATAAAAGAACAAAGCAATGTTACCTTTGTATGATAGTATCAACATATGTGGAGCCTCAATGAGAGATCCCATCCTCATACGACTCAACAGTAAAAACGGTATCAGATTCTATGCTCATCCCAAACAATTGGAATAAGTGGCATACATCAAAACCTTTTAACGAACAGAAAGCTTCTCTCTCTTTGACGTGATAACAGAAAACGACGATTACGAGCTTCATTTTTGTTCAAATATGAACTATATCAATTAAATTACCATGATTTCACCAAAATTTACCCATCTCAAACCTAATTTTGCCAAGTCGAGCAGAAATCATGCACTAGGGTTACTGATTAGGCCTTCAATCAAGGAAGAAAAGTCTCATTCACTACTACAGAAAAAGAAATTTATAACTCTATTTAATAATGATTATATAATAAAACAGATATAAAAGACATTAATAACGATTGTTTAATAGAAACCGCTATTAAAATTGAGCTTTTATAGCGGTTGCTATTAAACAGCCGCTATTAAAGTCTTTTATAGTCATTTTACTAAATAGCCGCTATTAAAGGGTAACGGTCCCTCCAAAAAATCGTTATTAAAGGTCAACCTTTAAAAGTGGTTGTTCAATAGCAACCACTATAAAAGTGGTCCTACGAATATGCACCACTGTCCATAGATCGCCAATATATTTTTTAATCTACAGCGTCCATTTTAATCGATCTGACGCTCAGAAATCACTGAGAAAATTCCCACGAATTCATCCATTTCTTACCTATATATATACCACTCTTCAACCCCCCCCCATTCATCTCTCATTTTCTCTTCATCTTCCCAATTTCTCAAAATTCAAACACAAAAAGTTCAAGATTAAAAAAAAATTAGGACAGATTTTTTGTTTTGTTCTTTTTAAATTAATTTGTTTATTCTTTTTTTTCTGTTTAAATTTCGAACTCAAATTATTTTTTTTTTCAAATTTTGAATTCAAATTACTTTTCTATTTTAAATTTTATATTCAAATTATGATCAAATTTAAAACTCAAATTTTTTTATGTTCTAAATTTTTTGTTCAAATTATTTTCGATTCTAAATTTTTTGTTCAAATTAGTTTTAAAATTTTGAATTTTGAATTTATATTTTAGAATGAAAAAATAAAAAAATTAAAAGTTGACGGATGTGACAAAGCTGTACAGCTATCACATTTGTCAGGATTTTTTTTTAAATTCGGCACAACCCTTTAATAGCGGTTGTTATATAACAGCCGCTATTAAATGATGCCTTTAATAGCGGTTGTTATATAACAGCCGCTATTAAAGAGTATTCTTTAATAGAGGCTCTCAAGACTTTTTATAGCACCCCTCAATAACAGTCCCCCTTGGACCGCTATAAAATATGGTTTTTTGATCGCTATTAAAGGCAGATTGTGTAGTAGTGATTTCAGTAGGGCTGCTAAAAAAACTTATAGCTCGTAACTTATTCATGATTTGTTCGAGATCGACTTGCTATTGGCTCACTCGTTAGTGGACCAAATCATTAACGAGCCGGCTCATTAAGTTAATGAGCTGAATTTGAGCTTTGGCAGGCTCGGCTCGTTAAGCTCGGTAAACCATTAATATTTATTATTTTTATTATATATTTTTAGTATAGTAAATAGTTTATAGTATGACAACATTTAAATTTTTATATCAAATTTATATTAAATATATTTACATTAGCTATTTTATTAATTTTTATCTAAATTTTGATATAAAATATAATAAAAATATTATTAACTGTTAAATAAGTTTTAACGAGGTAGCTCAGTTAGCTCGTTAACTTAACGTGTCAATCTCAAGTCGAAAAATTTCGCTCGAAAGTAATTAACGAGCTATCTTGGCTCAACTCGTTAAGTTAATGAGCCGAGCATGAGCTTGAGAAATAATCATTTCTCTTAAGAAACAATCTTTTCCCAATTTTTTTTTGCCTCGAAAAATTGCCCCATGGATGAAAGTAATCATAATCCTCATAGATGTTATCGTAAGCTTTCTATGACCACGTAGCACATCCCGATCAGAGTTTTTTATCAAAAATTATGGATGTATTGAATATGAGGTGCTCGAATTTTAATTTTACCTTCATATGTCTTTGCCATTATTTCTCAACTTTTTATCTCTTTTTCTTAATGTGATTTTTTTTTTGAAATGAATAGAATGAGAACATAAAATAGGAGAAATATTATATATGAAAGGCTCGTTCGTTCTGGAACATCGGATGAATTAGAAAATGAACGATGGACATGATAAGAGTCAAGAATATGTGGGTGTGTTTATTTCTGAAATTCTATTAGATAGAACTTTAAGATTCATATTTATTAAAAATCCAACAACGATTAAAATCTGAATTTTTTTGAAAAGAATAAGCGGGAGAAAATAATTATTGTCGGATTTTGAGCCAACACTAAATTAGATAAAAATAATTTCATAACATTTAATGGTAATATTAATTTATAAATTTCTAATTATCAATAAATTTCATTTTTATTATTATTCATTAAGTATTTTGAGCTCATTTTGTTATGAAAACGCCATCGATTAATAGATTTCTAATTGGATAGTGTATGTATATGAGATTTGATTTAATGACCATATAATGTTAAAAATATGTGAAAATTTGTAGGTATGATATTTCAGTAAACTTGAATGCATCGCTACGGCTGAATTTTACAAGAATAGTTAAAATTATCGAAGAGATGTAAGTAAGTTTTTATGTAAGTTATATGAGTAAGCAACATGAAATGATATTATTTATGAAAGAACAAAGTTATTTATAAAAATCTATCATCTATATCATTAAGTTTTTGATGTTTGTTAAAATAAGTACGTTGCTAAAATTTCATCAAATTTGAAGTTGCTGTGATGATTGATCCAATGAAATAAATAAACACCATCAATAGCTAGAATAAAATTATTCTATGATGAAAGCTCTCGTATTATGAAATAGGATGAATTATTGGACTATCATAATTTATCGATTCTTGATCAATTTCAAAAAAAAATTACGTTTAAATATCATATATAGGTAAAAATATCATAATTTTAAATTGTACAGTTAGAATTAAATAAACACAATTAATATCGATTTTTTATAAAAGTTTGATGATAATTGAAATCTTAAATTCCAAACAAAAAAAGATGGGAAAACATTTAGTTCTGATTTTTTTATAAACATCTAACATTGATACTTCAATAACCAAAACTGACATTAATTTTTTACACTTTTAGTGTCATTTTTTTATAAAAAATAATATTATAATTTGCTGACTCATTAATGTCAAATTTTTGTAAAAAAAAAATCGACACTATAAATGTGAATTTAGTATCAATATTTATAACAATCCTACACTAATGATTTAATAAATTTTAGCATCATTTTTTCTCAATTTTTTAAACATTTGATACTGAGTATCGCTTGTTTCGCTATCCGACGCTAATGTGGCAACACTGATTTACCATTCTGTACCAGTGAATGCACTTGCATATGTTGCGTGAATTTAATTAGGTTTTTGACGTGTATATATTGTGTGTGTGAGCCACGATTAAAGTCCTATGATGGTGAAATTCAGTAGATTCTAATAGGAATCATGAATAAATTTTGAATTTGTCTGCCGTAAATAATGTAGATATATCAAACATTACTATGCTTTGCTACAGATGATTTCTATATATTAATTTTTCTACATCAAAAATTAAAAGATGTCATTCTATTTCAATTACAAAATGTGGTAACAAATAAAAGTAAGAAGCGATACAATTAATTATTATTTTTTATTAAACTAGATATGCAATCCCATATGTTAAATCAGTGCCATCTGGTTTAAGACTCAGGTCTTGGTACTTCTAAGTTAAGAACCAAATAATTGGATATGTTATAAAATCCTTCACAACGTGAAGTATTTCAGTTGTATTGATATGCATCAACTCCAAATGTCAATGGACATAATATTATCTATTTTTATAAGGCCCTCAATGTTTATAGTAGCAAATTAAATACCCTACGGATTTTAACATCTTAATCAAGTTGATATTGGATGAATCCAGTGGTTTAGAATTGTTATTTACTGCTTGAATAAAAAGAGTTTGCACCATTAAGCACTACTGTTCATTTAATGGATTAGCTCTTAAAAAAATTCTCATTTGTAAATGTTAAGCAGAGTAATTTGTACTATATATTCGATTTCTTATTTTAGAAAAAATAAATTTCAGATAGTTTTTCATGATTTAATGTGTTGTATGCGTAAATCAGTCACTATCTTCCAACAATCTAGCTTAATGCTAATCAATGAAATTAAATCAAGCTCATTTTCTTTTAATCGTATTCATTTCTTTCTAATATTTGATATTATCATTTATATTATTCTTCTTATTATGTTGCTTTGAGTTCTTTTCAGTTTTGTTGGAGCAACATTTTGCACCTACAACTGGATTATGCCTCTCACTATGTGCTGATTATATTTCTTCTATATCATCTCTGTGAAAGTTTATTTCTTTAATTATTTAGCTTTATCTATTATATTGTAAGAGAGTCCAAAGGTATTACTGCAATATTTTGTGCTTCATAAAACTTATTGGTATAAATGTTAAATGTAACATCCCATTTTATATGTTTGTCATGCCATCAATTGATAACCTAAAAATATTCATATTATTGTTATTCCAGCAAATCAGGAGGGTGTCATAAATTAACTTTCTTTTCTTTATTTTTTTCAGGTCAAACTATGAGAACCAGGACTATTTCCATAAAAAGGTAGTTTGTTTCTAGAATTGCTAATTAATAGTAGCGCTCTTTGCTTTTTTCATGCTCAATTGGGTCTTGATATTCAGTTTTTCATCATTAAATCTTTTTATGCTTAATTTTACCTCTTAGTGACTACAGATCAATCATTGTCTTCCAACAATCTCGCTTAATGCTAATTAATAAAATAAAATTATATTCATTTTCTTCTAATTATATTTCTTTCTTTCTAATATTTGATATTATCATTTATAATATTCTTCTTATTATGTTGCTTTAATTTTTTATTATATTTATTATTTAAGTAAAATATATAGGGTCAAAAATATAACATATATTAATAATTAGATATTTAAAATAATTTTTTTACTCTAAAATAACTTTTGTTAGAAAAAATTGGAACATTATAAATATATTTTTCAAAAAGATAAAAAATATATTTAATGATAAATATTATAATTAGCTACATAATTATTATACTAAATAATTTTTTTGATTTGTCGATTTGAAAAACAACACTTGAATTTTATAATGTGCTTTGTTTGAGCATTGCGCACAGGTTAGAATGTAAAATGAATTAGTGAATAAGAACCAAAATAATGATGGGATGGAGGAGCTAAATCAAGATTATACAACAACAACAACAACAACAACAACAAAGCCTTTAATCGTAAATAAATCAAGATTATATTAGGCTTAAATTTAATCAGAATCAAAATGAGTTGAATTAGTTAGATAAATTGAGGTTAAACAATAAAAAAAATTTTTTTGCTCAGTAAGTCGTTGTATTGGTTCATGAGCTATTATAATAGCTCCTTATATCATATGAAAATTTTCACTCTCAAAAGAGTCGAAGCATATCATTATGTAACGGCTTGAAAATTTGTTACAACGATGTGAGTTGTTGTAATGGCTCATCAAGTTGTTATAATAGTTCAAATCTAGATCTCAATATTCATTTTTAAATGGTTATCCCTTCTAAGCCGTTACACTCATAAGTCGGTATAACGACTCAAGTCAAAAACTAATTCTTGATCAGTTTCCAAGAGCACTATATAAAGGGATTACTCTCTTACTTCCATTTAACAAGTTTCTAACATCAAAATTTAAATTTTAGAGTTTATCAACTATATTCAAGTGAGAGAAATAAGTCAAATAGGTTGATAGTTCAGTTCCAAGTTGATCATTTGAGATCAACTCGTCTTGTTATCTTTTGAGTGTGTTGTCACTTCATTCTTTTTTTTTTTTGTGTTGTCACTCTTTGTAATTGTTAGGCTTAACGACTCATTTCGTATAAGAAATCAAGTTCTATATTTTGTAAACGCTTATTTTTAGTGTATCAACTCAACATTGATTGTTAGATGTTGAGGATCATGAGACATAAGTATCGTATATCCAATTTCATTACATCTTATGTTTTTTTTATCTTTCTTTTTTTTTCTCTCTTTTTTAATTGCTAAGTCAAATCCTTACTTTAAATTCATTCTATTTTTTCTTCATTCTCCAAATTTGATACTTTGAGATCAATTCTTCTTGTTGCCTTTTGCCTTTTGTGTGTGTTGTCATTTTATTTTTAATTTTTAGTGTATTATCACTCTTTGTAACTATTAAGTTTGACATCTTATTTTCATGTAAGGGACCAAGTTATACATTTTATAAACACTTATTATTAATGTATATTAGCTCAACCTCGATTGTTAGAGGTTGAGGGTCTACGATATGTAAGTGTTGTTTATCGAATTTTGTTATATCTTATGTTTTTGTCTGATCTTTTTTCTCTCTTTTCTTTAGTTGCTATATTCTTGTGTGAATTGAATTAAATAATCTTCCGCTAGTATTGAACTTGAACATTAAGCTCCAAAATAATTTTACATCCCTTCCCTTTAAGTTTTTTACATTCTTACACCATTTAGTCTCTTTGATGTCTTACTACAAAACCTTACAATAATAATTTATTAAAAAGAATACAAAGAATTGTACTACTTTAGTATTTAAATTGTATCTTAAAGATATCATATCATCTCTTTAAATGAAGAAAGAGAAAAATATATATGAGTCATTTGATTAAGATAAATGAAGAGAGAAAAATAAATTCAATAATGAAAAATATGACATAACAAAATTTTTGAAAAACTAATTCTCTTTCTGTATATAGAATTCGGTATATATATACATTTCTATAATGATCATAATAGTAAATGTTAGTTTCAGATATTAAAAAAATATAATTGAAAAATAAAATGAAAGAAGGGGGAAAAGGAGGGGACAAATGCATGGCTGAAAATAAGATCCTCATCCTTAGGCCCACAGCGTCACAAAGTCTCATGGCATTTGCCAATTTTTCACCAAGACATCATTACTGATGTAATTAGTAGGTTAAAAAGAGTGCAATATAAGCTCTCAGGTAAAAAAATAAATTCAATTTTAAGCTTTCTTGGCTATAAAGTTTTATTTTTTTCTTTGCCAAATTAGCGAATGACAAATGTGAAAAATAAAATAATACGGTACAAATGTCTGTGTCACTGGAGAGTGGAGAGACTTGCATTGAGAATTTTCTCCGTGAGCCTGGATATAATATACGCTACTGTTTCTTGTTCTTTTATTATGGTTGTGACTTGTGAATAACTAGTAGACAAAAAAAAAACCCAGCTGTTTTCTTGTTCCGTTTCAATTGAATGAATTGATAAAATCATAAATAGCCAGGGTTTATTTCAGGTCACTAACGTGTGAATACAGAATACTGTTTAATCAATTAGTAATTAATTAATTGCTGGTTTTTATGGCCACTTAAAATTTATATTTTTGGTTGTGTTGGATTTCAATGTTCCATTTATTTTTAGGAGGTATTATGTGATCATGTCCTATGCAAATGCAATGAATTCAAACTATTGTAATTTATTTCCAAATAAGAAAATTCAGACTTAGTAAAAAATTGTCAATTTCAAGTATCAATTATCTATCTAATCTGATTATTTTATGTAGACTACGCAAAGCTGATCTGCAGATTTGGATAAAGTTTTCACGACCATGAAACAGAGTAACAGACCAACGAGGTATATTTTACGGTCTCGAATCAAATTAAAATTTGACAAATTATTTTTTTATTCATTTCAAAACTCAAATAATTCTTACTTACAGATATTTCAATTTGATTGCCTTGAATTTATTTTTATCTAAAAAAATATTAAGAGCATTTTCATCCCAATAGCAATAACATTTATAATTTTTTATAAGCAGTATGAACATTTTTATTCTCTAACTGCAAGAAATTGAAAATTAGTAATTGTACAAATGGAAGCACTCATAAATTAATTACAAAATATTAAATTCGTGAAGTGAGCACATGACAAAAAGAACAACTAACTTTAATGTGGAACATGAGGACTAAGACTACTAATGTTAATTAATTACTTGCGCGGCTCGGCCTAAAGTCTCCAATGCTAGAAACAACAAGTAGGATTACTAGAACTAATGTAATTCTTACAATCGAGGCGGGTAAAATTGTAAATCAATACCAGCAATGCAGCATACGCTGGTTTCATAATTAAACCGTTGGATCACGCATGACGCATCAAAGATAAATGCTCTCAAGCTTAGCGGCTCATTAAGCCGAGTCGAGCCATAAAATGAGCTGATAACTAATTGCTGACACACGCGTAGAGCGCTGCATTCACGTTATCGTTCGCTCCGGCCTGATCATATCTTCCTTGTAAGCCACGTGGCGATCCTTTCCTTCTTCTTGTACAAGCAAAACTGGATCATCTACTACGGCACTAACCGTATGCTGTGGTTTATTTATTTCCCTTAAAAATCAACGCACCAAAACCAACAAATCAACATTATTTTCATCTTATACACCCAAAAAAATGAAAAGTTTTTTATATTTTGAGATACTTTTTAACGTTAATGTATGGTTTAAATAATCAATTCATATATATATATATATATATAATATTTTAAACTAATGGTTTTTTAATGGAAAAAAAAATCAGATAATATGTAACTGGATAAATTGTTGTGTGTGTAAGCTCTTTTTCGTTGATGCAATTCAATTGTCAAGGGATTCTATTTCTAAGTTCGCACAAGTGCAGTAATGTTATTAACTATGTAAATGAATTCATAATTTCTGTTTATCATAAATGCTATAAAATAAGAAACTACGACTCTTTTAAATTATTTGATGTTGTAATTTCAGGAGTCTACTACATATTGTTCAATTCAGCGAGATGCATTGAATCTCATCACTAAGGTTGACTCTGACTGCCTTGTTGGCGAAGTTTTAATATTGCCTCATGTTTCATTGGGAGAAGTTGGATTATTTTATCTTATGTTGTAGACACTCTACAATTTCTATAGCAGAATCCTGTAATTCCGTCTAAATCTTTTATTCTTTCATAATGACAAGTTAGCTGACAAATTATTAATAAAAAAAAAAGACAAATACAGGCATCAATATGGAAAGACAAAATTACATTAATTAGATTTCTTATTTTATATACACTAGATATATTTTTTAATTAGATTTCTTATTTCATATACACTCGATACATTTTTTTTTGCTAGTGACTGATCGGATGTATGATAAAACCAAATTTATTGATCGTCCATATATAAATGAATTCTACACATTTAGAAGGAATCAAGGATATTTGAATTAATCACTAACTAATACCAATCCGTATAAAAAGAATTCTGCATTATTTTTTATAGTTATGTCATCCAACTAATCACTAATTTATTTAAATTTACGAGCAGAAATCCTGACATAATAGTAGAATTTTCATTATTTCTTCTTCTGATACTAAAAAAAGGATCGTAGACTACATTTCAACATTGCGGATTGTAGACGAACCGCTTGTACTACCAGTAAAAATCCTGCCCCCAAATTTGCATACTTAGATTTTTCAACAAGAAAAATTACATGTGTGTTATAAAAAGGAGCAAAGACCCCCTCATAAATCATAATTCAACAAGACTCTCCGTATCAAGCGAATATATCTGCTTCCCACGTTTTATACACTGATAAATAAGTCGATCACAATTGATTTTTATTTTCGATGGAGAGGCCAATTATGAACCAAAAACACACAAAGCGCTCCAAGGACATCAAGAAAAAGCCTCTGAAGGTAGTATACATCTCAAATCCTATGAAGTTTGTCGCCACACCGGATGAGTTTCGCGCCGTAGTACAGCAACTCACCGGATGGCAATCCAACATAGTCGATGTGGCGGAGTCGAGGGGGTTTCTGACAGCTGGAATTGCGGATGGATCGACCAACGACAAGGAGACTGCCATTGATCAAACTTGTCAGCAGGCATGTATGCATCCCGATGTTGGTGCTTCATTTGATGGTTATCTCTATCAAGGTTTTGCAAACGAGTCTGATATGCTTGGCGACCTGTCGTCGATATGCCTTGAGTCTCTTAGACATTAGACCCATGTCTGTATAGGAATTAGGAGGAGACGAGGAGTAAAGTCTATTACATTATCTTTATCTTTACTTCTTATTAATATATATGTTCTGATTTTACAACGATTTTATTAAATTTTTGGAGCTAATATTATTCATCGGATTGAGTTATTCATCAAATAATGTTACTATCTCTTTGATGAATAACTCAATCCGATTAGTAATATTAGCTCTAAAAATTCAACAAAAAATTTGAACCGTTACAGGATCAGAACAGATACGTGCTTAATAAGGAGTAGAGGTGTTACTATCTCTATGACCATTTGTTGAAGTTAGAATTTCCTCTCAATTTTATTTGTTACATGAAATGTTACATAATTTAGAAATATAATTGCTCTATTTTATTTTATTTTTACTTAGATTACTATCAATTATGAATTTTAACTTTTCGTAAACGCTGAATGTTAATTTTCCTCTCAATTACATTTATTTTACATTAATTATGTATTCATGATTGAAATTTATATTAATTACTAAATTAATTTTATTTTTATTTCCTTATTTTTCATATGAAGATATAAATTTTTATATTTCTGAAAAATATCACCGTAGCAACACACCGATAAGATATTAGTCTTTGTATATAATATATATAATTGTATATAGCGTGTATTACTGGTCAGTATAATTATTTTCATAAAGGATGAAGCATTGAAGACCGAGTGATAATTATCCAGGATTCCAGGGATAGGAGGCACGTGTTGGTCATTTTTGTTTTAATGTAATTAATTTTATCAAGTTCAAAGACACGAAACAAAAAAATATCATCGCATATGTACAAAATTCATGCCTTTTCTTTCAGCAGCACAGCATGTAATTCCATGGTAATCACTACAACAAATTTTAAATTTAATAACGATTTTTAAACCTCTTTAACAACGATTTTCTAACCTTTATTAAAGATGTGTTAGAAAAGTATAAACAACCGTTGTTAAAAACGCGATATTAAAACCGTTTTTGGAAGACATTTAACAATAATTTTTATTTAAAAATCATTATTAAAGGGCCCTTTAACAATGGTTTTTAAATAATAACCGTTGTTAAAGGGTCCTTAGCAACGGTTATTTAAAAAAATTAAAAAAATACCTTTAGCAACGGTTTTTAACTAATAACCGTTGCTAAATGATCCTTTAGCAACGATTATAAATTAAAAATCGTTGCTAAAGATTTTTTTAAAAAAAATATTATTTTTTTAATTTAACTTTCTTTAAAAGGTGTGAGTCAGATTCATATTGAGTCATATTGATTAATAGTAAACAATGAATATGGAGTCATATTAATTAGATAAGAACAAATATTATTATGTAATATTCATTTAATAATTAATAAGAAAGAAATATAATAATATGATGAAAAAATATTTACTCAAAAAATACATACATCTTGTTCATGCAATAATATGAAAACCTATACAATTTAAAAAAAAAAAAAAAAAAAAACGGAAAAAAAAAACTTCAAATGAGTTTTTGAGGTTGAAGACGAGATTTTTTTGCCCCAAAATGGCGGTACTAGCATAAACAGTTAACCCTGTATATCTCATCATTAGCTTTCTGTGGCCGTGTAGAACGCCTCAATCACAGTTTTCTATCAAAAATTATGGTCATTTGAAGTTGAGATGGTCGAATTTTTATTTTTATTTCTTTTGTCTCTCTTCTCTCTTCTTTCTTTCTTCTTTCTCTCTCTCATCTCTCTTTTTATATATGAAAACAGATGAAAATGGGTTGGTAATCCGTGGGATTTCAGTTTTTAAATTTTTATTTTTGAAACGTTGGATTGAGATTAAGGAACGGTGAGATGGACAATCCATGAGAGCAAATGTTATTGATAGGAGCAAAAAAAATAGATGTCAGATTCAAAAAAGCAGCAGAACCATTTAGCAACGGTTCCTTGAAGAAACCATTGCTAAACGTACAATTTAACAACGGTTCCTTCAAAAAACCGTCGCTAAATGGTTCTATTATTTTAGTGTTCTGGGAGTCTATTTTAACAATATATTTTTTATTATAAACTATTATTAAAGAAGTTCTTAATATTACAATGATACTATTGAGCCATTTTAACAACCAATTTGATATATAACCGTTATTAAATAGAGGTTGTCTAAGGTCATTTTATATATCCCATTGCGTTGATGACGAAACATATGATAACGTTTTGAATCGCCTCTTAAGCAGGAGCTGGAGTAGCTCAGTTGGTTAGAGCGTGTGGCTGTTAACCACAAGGTCGGAGGTTCAAGCCCTCCCTCTAGCGTTTTTAAATTTCTCCATGCTTTCTGATTTAACTAACAGGTTGAAACAGTCCATGGGCCAAATTTTGCGTGAAATGCAACTGTTTCTGAATCTCAATTAAATAATAGTTTTGATGAATGCTCTCCAATTTGATTAATCATTTATTTTCAACTGATGAGTTTATTCTAATATCATAGTTTAATTAATATTCAAGAGTGTCCAACTAGGTCAGGGGCAGAGAGAGCCAAACGTGGGATCACGGTGGTGTAAAAATTTAGGGTAGTGCATAATTCTATTCCCCCCCCCCCCCCAAAAAAAAAAAAATTAAGTATATTTTTATATATTTTATGCTAAAAGTACAATTTGAAAGACATTTTTAGGGAATATTTTATGAATTGAGGTATATTTTGGTAATTATATTTTTGCTAAAACATATAATTTGGAAAAATATACTACTTACCAAATAAAAATTTTGAGGGGGTAAAGTGCCCATGCCAAAACGGTTCCGCCACTGACTATATGTTAGAGATGGTAATCGGGCAGGTCAGATTCGGGTTCGGGTCGGGTCAGTTTGATCTTTTGAAAGAAATCAGGTCGGATCAGGGTCGGGTTAATTTACATGTTGTATTTTTTTTTCAGATTTTTTATAGATTTTGATTGGATTGAAGGTCATTTGTGTTGTGACTGACCATGAGTTATCATCTAAGATTATTAGCCTTTTTCAGTTTTGAGGCTTCAACCTTAACGGGTTCTTGATTGGGCGCCAAAATAGGAGTTGGTTATTTTTGGACAAGCAGCTTAAACAATTAGGGCTGCCTTTCCTTGTGATTTGTTGATCCACATTGAAAGTGAAACTGGGTCTAATTGTGCATGATTATTAAATTACAAGATTAAGAACGATTACAATCGGTTTGTGCAAGTGTTGCATGGCGCTAACTTTATTTTGCAGGAGCGGGACTGTGTTTGTTTCATTAGTATTTTATTTGCTTTCTAATTCTTAGGTTTGAGATTATTGTTCTTCTTATACAAATGATTTGCATTTGTGGATATTATCCAACGTTGTCCGTAACTGGCAGCCATACAGATTCTATCTCGATGTACATCTTTTGTATGAAGAAGAAGTATGAATCAAGAATACTGATGTCCCTCTCGTTTGTTAACGTGAGCGATGGTATTCAAATTGGGCGCCCCTAGATAAATAATGTAGTGCAAGAATGACACATTCCTATTTTGCACCGTTCTGAATATCATGTGACATGGAATGAGTTCAGGACGATTGTCGTCGTTTAGGATCAAAATATTTGTAACGTACATTATATCTGGACGGATCAGATGGGTTTCTCATTTCGAATCGGTTCTGCCACCTCGTATGTATATATAAAATATCGAAAATTTTCAACTTTTTAAGAGCTTTATTTTAATCCACGAGAATGTGCACTTGAATGTTGGATGTGATCATTGCGGCCCAATTACATGAATGTTGGGTAATTCGTAATGTAGACATTTAGTAATAAATTTTATTTGATAATTTTATTGAAATCGTCACATCAATATTTTGTAGTTGCCTATTACAGACATACAAAAAGCACAATTATGAAAATATGAAGCGAATTCAAAAATTGAATAGCAGATAGTTATTTTGACGTCATTTAAGAGATAATTATTAAAGTTATTCATCTTTATGTGTAATTATAAAGTACATCAACATGGTCCCAAATATAAGCAATCTATTATTATTGAAATGTCCCCAATTCACCGCACCGTGACAACATAAATAAATGGAGTCAGAATCACGTGGGAAATCTGTTCCAAACTGTTGTTTAGTTGCAATGTCTCGAAGGTGCGTTTGAATTTTGACAAAGGTGCCTTGCTTTTCTGCAAAATCTTCATAGCAGTAGTAAAAGAAAAGAAAAGAAAAGTTATTTGCTCGTGCCAGTTATCGCAGAATTTTTTATTTATTTTTTTTAATAAATAAAAAAAAATCAGAAAGTGGCCAAAAGATGTACAGATTTTGCAGCCAATGGCCTAGCCCGAGTTTTGAACTCGGGTCTGGGGTCTAGGACCGAGTTCAAAACTCGGGTCCGGCCGAATTTAGTTTTTTTTTGTTTACTTAGTTATTGTTTTTAATAGGTTTTAATAGTTTATTTAATTTATTTATTATGTTTATTTTTTAATTTAACTTATTTTTATGGATTTTAATATTTATTTTAATAGTTTATTTATTTTTTATTTTTTTAATTTAGCTTATTTTAGAATATTTATTTAATTATCTTATTATGTGTAATTATGTAATTAAAGTCATTAAGAATTTATTTTTAGTATAGTTTATTTTTAAATATTTATTTAATCATTTTATTATGCGAAATAATAAATAAAGACATAATGTTATAATAATTAAAATATATTTTTGAAAATGTTAACACTGACGTTAGTCCATATTATCACTGTAACAGAAACGACCTTACACAACACCCAAACCAATGATTAAAAAATTAAAATTCAAAAACTGAAATATCACGTATTATCAACCATTTTCATATATTCATATATAATAAGAGAGATGTGTGAGAGAGAGAAATAAGAAAGAAAGAAGAGAGAGGAGGAATAAAAATTGAAAATCGACCATCTCAACTTAAAACGGCCATAACTTTTAATAGGAAACTCCGATTGAGGCGTTCTATGTGGTCACTGAAAGCTTACGACGAGATCTACAGGGTTAATGGCTTTTGCCATTTTTGAGACAAAAAAACATCGTCTTCAAACTCAAAAACGCATTTAAAGTTTTAAATTCTCTTGTTTCATTTTTTTTTAGATTTTTTTCATAAAAATTGTACTTTTTTATATTATTACATGAGCGTGATGTATATATGTATTATTGAGTAAATATTTTTTTATTATTGGATACATAATTATATTTTTATATTAGTTATTAAATGAGTGAATAATATTCAATAACATATGTTCTTATCTAATTAATTCGTCTCTATTGATTGTTGACTTCATAAAGAACATTATAACTAATTTTTTTAAAAATTAAAATTATGTTTAACGATAATTATTAATTAAAAATCGTTGTTATATTAAAAACTGAGTTAAATTAACTAATAAATATTTAAACATAATAAACAATTAAAATCTATTAAAATAATAACTAAACAAACAAAAAAAAAATCAAACTCAGCCGGACCTGAGTTTGAACTCGGTCCAAAGCCTCGGACCCGAGTTCAAAACTCGGGCCAGACTGGTTCTGCAAAAGTGACCCCAATTTTAACTATTTTGCTATATATTTTTTTATTTACTAAAAAAAATATACAGTTATCGTCCTGCTGGTTGATTGTAATGAACCAACCGGAACAGAACTGGAGGAGTGATATTTTATTTTGTATATTGTACTGTAGCGACATGCAAATTGTGACTTGTGACGATTGACGAAGGTCGAAGATTGAGAATATGAATCGGATCTGAATCCCGAAAGAATTTTGCCCGATCCAATAATTCAACTCTCATTTTTAACGTGCGACTGCGAGCTACGATTGGGTCCCAAGATCGCAATTTGTAATATCACATAGATCCAGTTTTCCACCAACATCTTACGCCGAGAATCAGATTGTGGGGTACACCGGGGTCCTTGTCTTGTTGTCGTGTAAGGCTGAAGAGATCAGTCTAGAGTCTACACGCAAAATTCCTAGTCCAGGCAGTAATCACTGATATTGAACCATCACATGACTGGTTGCCACGTCACCCATGTTTATCCCCTGCTTTTCCTTGCGCCGGGTGCAGATGGAGTTCCTCCCCTATTTTTCATCAACTAATTGCTTAGACCGGGTCCCACATGCCATAATAATTATTTTCTTGACGGGTCCCGTTGTTCATTGATGAATGCACACGAGGAGCTTTATTTTATTTGGTCCAAGTGCAAGCGAGTTTTCCTCTTCTCCTCTCTCTCTTTCTGAGGACAAATCACCCCCTCCCCTCGCCAAAATTTGCCTTCTCCGGCGTTAGAATAGTGGCACTGTTCGCAAATAACTCAAAGGCGGAGACTTTTTCACTCCCCAGAACACTGTCAAGCTCCTCTCTTTCTCCTCTGCTAGTGTCAGTTGTGTGTAAATAATCGTCGATCAAGGGGCATTTGGTTCAAGGTCAGAATGGGGAACGTGAGCGGCAAGGATGAGACTGACGAGAATGGAGAACTGGATGAAAGCGAACTAGATGAGGAGGAGGGATCAGTGACGTCATCCCAGCGTGGATTTGCGCCTCCTCTGCCAGGTCACGTGGGCCGCACGCGCTCAGGTGGCTCACCGCCCACCAGCCCAGGTCAATCCCGATCCCCTCGCATGTTTGTTCCACAGGTATATTCTCTTTGGTTTGGTTACCCTTTGTATTTCTATTGCGTTGGTTTTAGATTTTGATGGAAGTTGATGTGTAATTGAGCTTTTGACCTTGATTGATTGCTCGAAAATGCTAATTTTACATGTTTCTGGTCCCCGACTTTCATTCATTTGTCTTGAACCTTCTTTTTTTAGAAAATGATAGAGATTATAAAAGAAACAAGTGCAGTCTACTTCTCTAGGTGCAAGAACAATGGGAGATCAAATTTGTGGAGTCAGATGTGTCAATTGTTAACTAGCACATTGTTTAAATTTGGCACATCTGACTCCACAATGTAGTTAGACAGTAATATATATCCCAATTGTCATCTCATAAGGAAATTTATGTGTGAAATTTGCATGCTCGAGCTAATTGATCTTATTTAGACTGCAGTTTATTTTAAAGTGGACTGTTTCAGAAATTTGTTGTAGGAAAACATATGGAGAATTGTTTGGATCCACTTTAGATGCAAAAGAAATGAATTTTTAAATCATATCTGTTCTATCAAAGAACTCTATATTCAAATAAAAAAACTTGTAAGTTATGTAAATCTGGACATTCTTCTTTGATTAGAACAACCTAGTCTTTCTTTTGTAATTTTTATGTTTTTAAGCTTATTTGTTCTGAATTGCTGGAATTGGTATCAGGGATAAATTATATTTAGTTTTACCTATCTTTGCATTTGTTAATAATATGTTATAGATAGAAGTTCAAAGAATTCCAAAGAAAATTGGATATTGGATTTGAAGTAAATTATTTGCAAACCAGTTAGCCGGAGATTTTACTTCTGACATTAATAATATGTTATAGATAGAAGTTCAAAGATAAATTATTTGCATTTTTATGTTTTATTGGGCAGTCATTTGATTTTACTTCTGACATTATGTAGCTGGAGTGTAGAATTATTTCATCTGGTATGATAAAGACTAGCATTTGCAGTGTATAATCTTTTTGCATATCTTGGTGTTGAATTTGGATAATGTAATTTAGAGTACCTTTTCCTAGAAAAGCTGTCCAACGTGGTTACCTTGCCATCTTACATTGGTTGTCTACTGCTTGTATAAGGTGAGGGACTGAAAGATTACCAATAACCAGAATGAAATTTGCTTGAGCTGTGTCCAAATATGCAAGTGTTGGATACTTTTATTTTATCTGATTGACTAACTTGCATCTCTTTGCATCTTTTGTACCTAAAAACAATTAGATGTCATAGTTAGAGAGGCGCTTTCTTGTTTTTCTATACTCAGTCCAGAAAGGTTTCTATACATGGTAGATGTACTTACAACCGACTGTTAATGGCTGTTAGTTTAGTTTATTTATCTATGATGCATTATACTGGTTTTTGTTATTTGTACTTAATAAACGTACCTGATTTTTGTTATTTGTACCCAATAACTGTACCAATTGGTTGGTTCGATTGTTTTTTACTTCTATTTCTTTATTTTTTTGGTTAAAGTAATTTTCATATTAAGCATAATTTCATTTCCCCCTTGATCTGGCTTTCATTGCAGCTAGAGCTAAATAGTATTTAGAATCTTATACTGAATGTTCAAATTTAGATCTAATAACCAAACTGTCTTGTAGATATGCAACTTATACTCAATTTTTTTTTTATTGAAACCCAACAGTTAGGTTGATGTGGTGGAATATTCCACTATATGGATTTTTGTCCTTTTGTTGAGTGTGTTGTTGTGTTTTCTAACTAATACTTAGCTAAAATCGATTTAGTATATTTATCAACTAGCAATGGAACCATTTTTCTGAGTTAATGCTGGATTTTATTTGGCAATGCAAGAAATATACAAGGCTTTTCACAAATACTTCAATAAGCCTCGGCTTGTTTTATCTTTTAAATTAAATCAGAGAACAAATGGTCTATTTAATTAAGAGGAGGATCTATTTTAATTAGGAGAAAACTTATCGTCGTTCTGAAGGAAAATCACTTTGACTCGATAATCCTTTTTCAGACACCTGTATTGCCTTTGCTGAAGCCTGCGGATCCCATTTTCAATCAAGTTCTGATGAAAGATAACCAAGATGAAATGCTTGACTACCCACCTGAAAAAGAAATACCGGTTTTATTGGTATGGACCTTTGGAGGAAAGAATGTCTCTGTTGAAGGCTCATGGGACCATTGGAAAACCAGGTATTTTTTGTTCTTTCTTCTTTTTCTTCAGGTAATTATGTTTTAATTGTTGTTAATTGGACTTGTGGAATATCCAGTTGTGGAGTTAGTCAGTTAGGGTGACTTTTTTTTGGATTTTGTCAATGTGTACGCTTATGTGGACTTTTATTTTTTTTATTTACCAGTTGAACTGTGCTGTAAATCACGGTGAAGTTATACAAAGGAAGTTTTGAGTTCTGACCTTCTTGCAACTTTTATATGAACTCATTTGAAGTTATGAGTTTATGCAAACACAACAATCAACATCCAAATATCTTTCAATCAATGTTGTTCAGTGGAGGCTTATGATTTGAGTTTTTCTGTCTAAAAGGACAGGAAGCTGGATAAGAATCATTTAAATCACCTTGGCCTGGCAGTTTATTTATTTCCAAGGCCCCCAAATGGTTGTTACTTGTTAGTATTCTATGCAAAGACCAGAAATTTACTGCATCACCTGAATCAATGGTAAATTCTTTGGTATGATTTGCAAACTTATCTGATAGCATGAAAATTCATGCAACAGGAAGTCATTGCAGAAGTCTGGGAAGGACTTTTCAATATTGTTAGCCCTCCCATCAGGTGTTTATCGTTACAGGTTTGTTGTCGATGGAGAGCAGAGGTGTATACCTGACCTACCTAATATCACCGATGAATCGGGTCATGTTGTCAATCTTCTTGATGTCCATGTAAGCCCTTTTATTTTATGTCCCTTGTTAGGCGTGAGTGTCTATGTGCAAACTTGGATATGATCAAGTTGCACATAAATCATCCTAGTGGCACAAGTAATATGGACCTGTATCTGGCACTGGTACTCGTACCTTGGGTGCATATATTTTTTTTCTTGGATAAAGTGTAATTGACAATAGTTGGTGTTATGTGGCTGAATCAGGGTCCTCTTAATATACTAATAGAAAGCTTTGTTATAAAAAAATAGCATAGTGCTCATTTTTTTTCTGTATTTCATGCAACATGTCCTTATCAACTGCCACATACAGCAAATCTGAAGGTCATCAGCACAGTACTACAAGGTTAAAAACAGCCTTACAACCTAGATGTGGTATATTTAAGCCTCATCTCTTTATAAAAACAATAAACAAAATAAATAAATAAAACTGTGTGTGCCCATTTGCACAAATAAATACATGTACACATATAACAACTGCAAAGATATTAGGAGCTGAAGTGGAATTTTCTGGTAATTTTGTGTTAATTTACCAAAACATTCTTATTATGCAGGACTATGTGCCTGAAAATACCGAACGTGTCTCAGAATTTGATCCACCCCCTTCACCAACTGATAGCTATGGGTGGGTCATGCCTGATGACAAAGAGATGTCAAAAGACCCACCAATAGTGCCACCTCAGCTTCCAAATGGCTTCCTGGGGTCGCACTACTCAGATGAAGAAGACTTCCCCAGGCCCCAGCACATAGTACTCAACCACCTCTTCATCGAAAGAGGCTTGGTTGCACAGCCGATTGTGGCTCTTGGTCTAACTCATAGGTTCCAGTCCAAATATGTCACCGTGGTTTTATACAAGCCTGTAGAGAGATGAGCAATACTAAACTTTTGCTCCTGATTTTATTTTTCAAGTAGTTGGGATTATGCATTGTATATGCGGTTTATCAGGTGAATGGGTGCTTATACTGTCTTTTCATTTTTGTTTTTTTCTTTTCTTACTGGGTTAAAAATGATCTGAAAGATGAAAGAATGTAAGGACTTAGTTTTGCTTGATGGATTATGCAAATCGGTTAGTATGGAGCAGGGAAAGTTAAGAGGTGGTGTCATTTAGGTTCGCTATTCTTTCTGATAAATGCTATTTATGATTTGACAATAGAACTGGTATACTTATTGGATTCTTTGTATTTTCTTGAACAAAAATACAGCTAATTTTTTTCTGCGACAAAAAAATGATCAATTATTTATCAGTTGAAAATACTGTACTTGGTCTCCACGAATTGTGTTAATGTCACCGGGTAGGATTGCAAGTACTTCAATTCAGAGCCCTTTAATTCACTGTCTTTATAATTGATCGAGTACAATGAGTTGTTCAATTTAACTGGATCCGCATCTCCTGTTATTACAATAGAAAAAGTTGAACTCTATTATTCCAATCCAGACCGTTGGACCTGGTTGATCTGCACTCTGTTTTCAATGTACTTTTTTCTGTTGTTTCACTTTGGATTGTGTTTCCTTTTAACACTTATTTTTTCTTAATGCGTGTACATATATTTTTTTTTCACTATATGGCATTGATTCTTTTTGTATAAGTAGCAGTATTTCTCTAGAGATGGGTCAACAGTACTCAAGAATGTAGGGATTTATATCTGTTTAAGAAAAGAAATTGAACTGAATAAAGATCAATCATGATGCCAAGCGGGTAGGACGGTGCGAGTATCAGTCAAATATGAACCTCCGATACGCATAATGGAAGGCATTTAATTTTGTTCGTGGCAGCATGGCATGAGTTAAATCCAATGCAATAGAAAACAATATATATTACAGTGGATCGCTTGAGCTGGGAAGAAGAGCTGTATTTGATTTTGATCAAGGGAGTCCGGAGCAACGCCCAGTATTCCGGACGGTTTGCGACTTTGCACAAACTTAGTCCCAACGAGTTGATTATATTTGTGGTCGAGCGCCTTAGCGCCTATAAAATAAGTACTGCTCGAGGGCTTAGCGATTCCATGAAATGGTGATCGCTTTGGAGGATAAGATACGCATATTGTGTGGGAGACTGGGGAGGGTTCTGGGGCTGCATTGCGCCTCGGCTGGGTCGGGGGAGGGGTCCAGGTCTGCGGTGTGCCCCGGTCGGGTTTGGGGAGGGTTCTGGGGTTGCATTGCGCCCTGGTTGGATTGGGGGAGGTGTCTGGGATGCACTGGTCCGGGGCTACGGTGCGCCCTGGCCGGGAGGGGGAGGGGTCCGGGGCTGCTATGGTCCGGGAGGGGGAGGGATCCGGGGCTGCGGTGCAATCATCATTTCCTACTTTTCTAGTCTTGACTCTGGATCACAAAATGCTATAATTAAGAAACTTGGAATTGACACCGAATCCACTAGAACCAGAATAATGTACAAATAAGTATAAAGCATCGTGTTAATTTTGTTTTTCATGTGTTTATTATTAGTCTTCTCACGGGTATGTTTATATTGTTGTTGTGTTAGACTGACATGAATATTTTTCTTTTGAAATATGCATGTATAAAATATAATTGACATGAGGCAAGTCTGCTTGCACACTTGTCTCTCCGCATCATAAATGATAATCCATTTACTATTGTGCGACTCACGCTTTTCAGCACTGTTAAACTTTCTACAAAAAAAAAAAAAAAATTAGGATCCAGCATTCCAGCTTGAAGGTGGAGCATATATGGTAATTGGTAATGGTACAGTTGCAGTCTTCTTAGTCTATCTTTATCTTATTCTTACCTTTTACTGGAAGACAAAACACGTGTTGGGTCTGGGGCAACATTGCGCCCCGGTGAGGTGGGGGTTGGGTCTCTGCTTAGGCCATCTTTATCTTACCAAAACAACTGCTCTTGCTGATGCTATGACCAATTATCCCCCCCACCCCAATTCAAGTATTGCAGTTATTATATCATTAGCGGATCCATGTTCAAACACCGGGGCAGTTCCTCCGGAAATTTTTTTCCCATGAATATTTTTGTAATTATGTATATTTTTAGAAAAAAAAATACAAAATATCTTTATTTTGCTCTCTAAAAAAAATTCAATTTTTACTTTCTCTGGCCAAAGTCTGGATCCACCCTAATTATTATTTTTGAGGAAAATCCTTTGCATTTATTTGAACAATGAATTTTGTTAAAATTGAACAACGAATTTTGTTAAAATTAGTGCTAACAGATTCGCTCCTACCATTCTTTTTTAAAGAAAAGAACGTTCAAGGTTTGTTTGGACGGTGGAAGGATTAATATAGAAATAATGACTTTTGAGAATAGTGTACGTATGTGAGGTTAGTGGTATTTTAAGAAATGTGAAAATAGAGCCAATTTTATACTATTTGGGTTAGTAGAAATATGGTTTGGATGATAGCTTTAGAACAATGAAAAAAATGTGTAAAGTAATGAATTGTTTCTTTATTTCCAAACTACCATTTAGTACCAGTACAATGCCTTTACATTATTGTGTAGTTCCAGTCCAGTGTAGTTCTAGTCCACTGATATCAGTAGGATGCTATTATTCTAAAGGGTAATGTATAGACCAATTATCAATTTACCAACTGTTCTTTTCTTTTCAGTCTTTTTTTTTTAGAATTGAATGAGACAAACTTGAAATTATTTCAAATATTATATTTATATCAAATTATCAATTCAGGTTTCCTGTCGTTTTCAACCACTTTTTGGTTTCTTACGAAGCCTTTCTGATTCCATCCATCATTTTTTTTATAATTCATCGATTTTACTTGTAAAATCCAAACTCATGTAACTATTAACACGATCTTCTTATTTGTCTTCGAAATAGATAATAGCACATCAAGGCTGCTGCAATGAGGAATTAGTGTAAAATTATATGTCACGACTCCATGAGGATGAAAAGTTTCACCTGCTATAGAAATTAATTAAAATACTTCAATCACATTTCTCAATTTTGTCCAAAAACGCTCAAATTACAAACTTCTTTACAAGCACAAAAAAAGACAAGCGAAAAACAGTAGGCCAAATCATATACAAGTTAGGGAGTGTTGAAAGACATAATCAGTTATAAAGATAATTAACCACTACATATTTTTTCTATTAGCCGTTAGGGATATTCTTGTCTATTAGCCTTTATTGTAGCCGTAACTTTACAATACTAGTATAGGCAGGGGCCGACCTATATACATCCAGGGGCAGCTCTGAATTTTGAAAAATAGTGTTTTTAGTTAATATTTTCGGTAATTTGTCTTTCCCTGAAAAAAAATTACCCCGTGAATTGCCTGATTATTTTTATTGAGAAAAAAATATTTAATATCATGCATAATGAAATAATTATGCAAAAATATCAAATTATAAAGTTTTGTAGAGGAAAACTTTATTCATCAACTTGATTATCTATTATTTTGAGATTTATTTTGTTGTTATTTTTAATATATAAAATTTTATTATTTTAATAGTTTTTATTAGATAAGAATACATATTAACTTATTATTTTTTTATTTAGTATCTAATTAGTTAATGAGTTTGGACCCGATAAGCTATTACAATTCGATAATTGCCCCCTGATTAAAATTCTGCATCCGCCTCAAGTATAGGAGCCGTTAGATATACTTCTATATAAGTAGCAATTGTGTAGATTGTAAATTAGAACAAAAACAAATAATAAGATTACTCCAGTTCATCAATCTCACTTCCGCAAAATTTAACATTCTCGTCACGGCCTCGCTGATTTATGGTGGTCGTCTTCATAAATTTTCACTGTCCAAAATTAGAGACGTGAGATCAGAGCCTTCGTCGAGTTTGGTGAGGAAAACGATATCTGCCGTTGGGAGAGAGAAAGAATGAAGAAGTAAAAACAAAAATAACTCAATTTTCTGATTTGTGTTTGGATTGCATTACTGTTTAGATTAGTAATGCTATTTTTATAAGAAAAGAGATTCAATTATCATCATTAGTGGTATCCATAGTGTATATTTATTTGTTTATGCATAAATTTAAAAATATAATCATACATTTATAAGATGATATTTATAAAATATTCTTTTAATTAATTTTATTATTTAAGAATTTAAATAATAATTATTTAATATTTAATTTTAAAGACATCAATGTCACATCAAAATTATAATTATAGTAACCGGTACTAGCAATAATTTCAATTTCATATTCCCATTTATGGCTCTCATGACGCAGAACCCTGGGAAAGCAAAAGGGCAAGTGTTCTTGCTTGAGCCTTTAGGGGTGTTTGGTATTTCAATTTTTTTCTTGAATAAGGTGAAAAAAGAGATCTTCTCAAAGAAAGTTATAAAACACAAGTAGAATTAGGTAAAAGATCAGCAATGCAAGTCAGGAAGTTCTTCCATTTCTCAGTGGAAAAGAGATCTTAAAAAAAACTCATTTTCTTATTTTATTAATTATTTAATTAATTAAAATATATTAATTATAATTATTATTTTATTTTCTTTAATAATTAAAATATATTAATTAATAACGTAATAGTATTATTAATATTATAAATAATATGATATAAATTAATATTATTATATTTGTTGTTATAATTGTAATTATTATTATCATTACAATAATAATATTAATATTAACTATTATGGCACTAGTATTATTATATACTAATTGCAATTTTTTAATATTCTTAATGATATTTGTATTGTTAAAATAATCAACTGTAGTAATAATAATATAAACACATAGATGTATCTAATATTTTCGCGCACTTTATAAAATTTAAAATTATTCTATTAATAGTGATTTTAATATATTTATTAAATTATATCTTATAATATGACTATCTATATTATAGAAATATAATATTTACAATTCATGATAACAAAAATAATAATATTTTATTAAAAAAATATATTGATATTTTAAATTTAAAAAATCAATGTGTTTCTTCTAAAATGCTGATATCAAACACCATTATTAAAAGTTAGAATAATGTGGAAGAAAATTTCTTCTCAAAGAAAGCCTTGAACTTGCACTATACTACTCTCTACTCATCATTTTCCTAGATCTGTTTCAGTTTTTTTTTTTTTTTTTGGCATGATCGCATCCCCATTCTTCCATAAAGTGAAACTAACCGCGTGATGTGAATGTGCTTTTTCACCTCACTTCTCTCCATCCATTTATTATTCACTGACGCCTTCTTCTTTTCTCATCTTTTATCTTTATCTTGTACCAACTTTTTAAAGGTTTGCTCTCAAGTGCTTCTACTCTGTAAAAAATATGCATCTTGGCTTTCTTCAGATCTGATATATTGTGGGTCAATAAATGATCTGTCCAAATACCAGTATTATACAATGTTTCATATGAAAGCACTTATTTGGTGATAACCAAATTAGATCACCTACAGAAATTAGCTCCGTCCATTTCAATAGTTGCTCATAATTATACCAAGAATTTGAGAATATTTGTACATACTCTTGTGTAGAAATTACAAGAAAACCGCAAGAAGCGGTTTAATTTGAGTTCACTTTTCATACATATTTGGAGGGAAATGCAAATAAGTTTTGCATATGTGACCGTTAATTAATAGAATCAAGAACTAATAAAACAAAAAACATGCGCAGTTCAAAGCAGTTCCAGAGAACGATAAACTTAATTAACACTCAGTTCTTGCTTCCTATGAGAATCTCTGTTTTATACTTTGGACCGCTATCAGAAACTGTTAGCAGTGGCAGTCATCTCCAAAAGCACCTTCTTTGAAAACCACCATTTGATTAGAATTGTTTGGGGCTGCTAAATAGCATCGCTGAATTGTCTCCAAGGGGTCTTTATTGACAAATAATTGAACGCATGTGATGTGATATTGTATAAATTTAACAATTATCATATAATAGTTTAGTCTTGCCTACTAATACTATGCTAGTTAATTAGCAGAGAAAAACCAATCTGAGACGTGTCATGTGAAGAAAAGAACATAACTGAAAGGGGCGGATGCACAGTATCCCAGGAAGCGAGCGGCGCCCCCTCTGGATTTTGAAAAACAATGTTTTTCGGTAATACTTTCGGTAGTTTGCCTCCCTGAAAATTTTTTTTGCCCCCCTGAATTGTCTGATTAATTTTATTGAGAAAAAAATATTTAATATCATGTATAATGAAATAATTATGCAAAAATATCAAAATATAAAGTTTTATAGATGAAAATTTTCTTCATCAACTTGATTATCTATTACTTTGAGCTTTATTTTATTGTTATTTTTAATATATAAAATGTTATTATTCTAATAAATTTTTTATTAGGTAAGAATATATATTAAATTATTATTTTTTTATTTAGTACCCGATTAGTTAATGGATTTAAACCCGATAAGATATTACAATCCGATATTTGCCCCCCGACTAAAATCCTGCATCCGCCCATGACTGAAATGGACATATTTTCAATAAAATATGCATATGATTCAATAATAAATTGTACTGCTTTCCTTGATCCTTATCGATTCCCAACTATTGCACATCTCGATAAGATTTTAGATTTCTGATTTTATAATAAGGTTGAAAATTAACACTGGTTATAATTGTACAACCCGAATGAAGTTTAACACAATTATATGATAACTATCATGACATTAATAATTTTTGCATTAAAAAAATTGTAATTTTTAACATCAATTATGTGACGGCGGGCGTGCATTCTAATTAATCTACATGGTCCAAAATGCAATTTATTCATGTATATTGATTACACATATTAGACGGAGTTCATCTCATATTGCTTTAAATTAGAAATGCTAATGCACTTGGGTGAGGAATCAAATCCTAAATCCTAGACAAACGGGTCGACTGAACCTTCGACTCTAATCAGTCTAAAGTCTAAACGCCACATCACCTGTTCTGTTCATGAGCTGACACAAAGTGAGAATACAGGATACTGCCACGTGGAGTGTTTGCTTTTGCTCTCGCTTTTGAGCTTAGGATTCTATTCTTCACTTTCCTTTCCTGTCTAGCACACTTTTTCAATCCTTGTTTACTTTTTCTTCTCTCTTTAATAGGCTCTAATCAGAAGCGACAAACTACAAGTCCGACCCGTTAGCAAGATTTAGTGCTTTATTATTGAAATTGTCCTTCATTTGGTCATAAAGCCCCAGGTTAATTTACGACATTGTCAGTCATTTTACTGGTCTATATAATTGCTGGTCTAAAGCGTAGACCAGGTATACCATTCGAACCAAATTAAGTGGTCTATTTCTTCGAAAGAAGAAACATTAACTTTGAACGGCATCTAGGCGTGTGAATGAATATGGTAATGGAGTTATTTTCATTATCATATTCATTTAAAATTATTTTTATTTTTATTTTTATTCATTAATATTAAAATTATTCATGTTCAATTCTTATCCGTTAAAATAAACAGATAATGAAATGATAATGATTAATATTAATATATTAATTAGTTTTATCATCATTATTTATAAATAAAATATTTAAACTCATTCATTTCATATAAATATGCCACTATTTTATTAGTATGAAATCAAAATATAAGTATACTATCAACTTCAACTTGATTCATTTCAAAATAAATAAACTAAAAAATATAACCATCTCTTGTCAATTTTTTTAACTAAAAAAATATATTAAAAATAAAATTAGTATTTTATCTATCATTTTTACAAATACTTTACTAAATATTATTCAAATATTATAATTTATCAGAAGGACGAACTCGAAGAAGATAAAACATGGGGAGATAATAATTATAATTCATAGTAATTTACTACCAGGACTGGAGATGACTAACATGAAGAAAAGAAAGAAAATAATTGCATGAGATAATTATATTAAAATAATATAAGTTTTTTTAATTTATTTTTATAGTGCAAATGGTCATGAAACTACATTTACTCATATCTTATCCATTTATTTAATGAGAAAATATTACTCATACCCATATCCAATAAATTAATAAAAAAAATACATACATATCTTATTGAATACAATACAAATTGGATAAATTAGTAAAAATATAACATTCACGCCCCCAATGGCATCTCCCTAGGGTTGTCAATGAAAACTGTTTGACCGTTTATATGATCCGTATCATACCCGATAAGACGGTATGGGTAAGTTTTTTTTTTGTTAACTTATCGAGTATAGGTATGGGTAAGAATTTTTTTTGTTAACTTATTGGGTAAGGTTACGGATAAAAGTAATTTCATACATATTATCTATAAGGTAAATTATATAAAATTTATATAGATAAATATAATAATTTATTTTATATTTTAATAATAAAAATTAAATTTAGTACAATTTTTAATGATAATTGACATAAAAAAATTATATAATTTTTATTATATCTAAAATGTTATTCATTGTTGTACTTTATTAGTATATTTAATTAATATGATTTATTTATCCAGATCATATAATTTTTTATATATAATAATAATAATTATTCATGGATAAAGATAAAATAAAATGGATAAAGATAAAATATAAAAAATTACCTGAAATTTTTAATAGATAAAGATAAAATATAAAAAAAATTAACAAAAAAAATAAAATATGACTAAAAAAAATTTAACAAATATGAATATAAAAAATATTTTCATTCATATCATATCTTACCCATTAACGGCCTTGCATCTCCTGATTCTCCTCAATAAAGAGGGTATTTTAGTAATTCTACGCTTCTACCTGCTTTTAATCAGTCCATCCGACTCCGGGCCTTCTCCTTTCCTCGTCTTCTCTTTCCAAAGGAAGGAGATTGCATTTGCTTGTAGTAATTGAAGAAATTAATACGCCACTGAATTAAAGTGATACAAAAATGGGAAGTGCAGAGACGATCCAGGGATGCTCGTCTTGCCATGGCAGCAGCCGGCATTCATCGCAAAAGCGTAACATTGGTTGCATGTCTGGTATTCTTCACCTTCTCACCCGCCACCACCGCCATTCTCAAAAGCGTCTCTTCCCTGGTACTTCACATAAGCGCATTGCATATTTCAATAAGACATATGTATTAATCTTGTCTGGGACATGAAACCATCAGTGATACATGAAAATATTAGCGAAAAAAGTTATAATTTGTACCAGAAAACCAAGCATAGATATATATTTATTCTCGGTTTTTTGTTCTCAGTTTGTTGTAATTAAGCGAATTTTTTTCCTTAATAATTTAAAAGCTTTCAATATACTTTTTCTTGGCCTGAAACTTATGTTTACACCATTGGTGCATAGTTCTTCCTGTTTTTCTTCTGTAATCATGTCTGCTTCCTTTTATCCTTTCTATGACCATTCATTTTTAATTTATTGTCTCGTTTCATCTTTTTCCGCATATGTTTATTTGATTGACATCCATTTGTGATGTTTTAATTGCATACATTTTTTTTAACCACATCCAGCTCCAAAGAAAGAGATCCCTCTAAACACTTCATTAAAAGCTCCAATCTTACAAGCACCTGAACCCCCAAAAATTGCTGAACAGTTTCCAAGACGGAGCTCCTGTGAGGTGCCACGTAGCCCCACTATTCCACTAGAGCTGCGCCGGTCCTCAACAGGATCACCAGGGAGCCCACGTCGGCGATCAGTAGCAGTCGCACGCCTCATGGGTCTAGACCTGACTGCACCACAAATGCCACCACCAGAGCCGGCCACAGAAAAGCGGAGAAGAATACTTGGCGCGTTGGAGAAATGCGATGAGGATTTGAAGGCTCTCAGGAGAATAATCGAGACAGCCAGATTGACTGAAATGAGAATGAAGGCATCTGAGACTGTTGGATCAATTGGTGCCAAGGGGATGGAAGGTGCAGATTTGAGGAAGGAGGTGGAGGTTGAGCACCAGAGCCCGAATTCAGTCCTTGATGCGATATACTCTCCTCGGTTTCGATCTAAAAGAGCTGAGATTAATGGTGAGCAAAGAATTTCCTTTAAAATAATGTACAAAATCTGCATAGGTTGTTTTTTTCATTTCTTTTTTTTTACTTTACTCTTTAGAAAAGTTAAAGGCTGTTTGTTCAGATTTTTCCTTTTTCTTGTGATATTAATTTCTTTAAAAGTTTACCATAAGCCCGTAAGATATCTAAATTCTTATTCTCTGTAACAAATCATGTATGATTTTAATGTTCATGCAGAAAGCCAAAGTTCAAATATCGCAGCTGGATCAAGGACAGTGAAGCCTTCTAGAATGGGGGTCAACTTTGGTTTGTTTTTTAGAAACATAAATTTATGGCCTAAGCATATTTAGATATAACCATCTCAAATTTAGCTACTCCTTGAGAAAGTTTGAACTTGTTGAAATGAAATTTAGATGCCTTTGTGTAATATGAATCTTACTTCTTTTTTTTTAAATACAAAAGATTATCCAATTTTCAGGAACTGTGTTTTTCTTGATCCAGTGTCCAGCATTTAATAATCAACATCACACCACCAACCAAGGTTCCTTTTCCTATGGGAAAATCTGTCTAATGCTGTGCTTATCGTTGCACGATAGATTTTAGTAATAATAAGTTTTATTAAATTAATATTATTAAAAATTAGAATGGGAAAATCTGTCTAATGCGTATTTTGTGCTTATCGTTGGCGCGTTTGTTAGATGACGCGCCACGATCGCCAATGCTACCGCCATTCGTATATTTGAAATTTTACGTTTCTCACTCTTATTTTTAATAATATTAATTTACATAAAACTTAATTCACTGGTTGCACAACCATCAATTCATGTCATCATGACTTGTATCAAACATAGTAGTTGAGACGGCAATACAGTATTTTTCGAGTTACAGGGTCTCTAACTGTGATGCATCCCGGAATACGCTTTATTTTCTTAATCACTCCTAATCAACTGTTACTATTTGGGACCACCATTACTGATTTAATATCATACTGCAATGTCTAAAGCTTGTTGGCAATTGTCAAATTTGATCATGCCGACTTGGTTGTTTTGATCCCAATTACATCAAACATGTTTTTCATCTCGCTGCCCTTTGATTGAGAGCTAATTATCATCTTAGACATGGAAAATAAAATATTTTACATAAAGGCCCAGAAGTTCTAAATTATCTGAGTTTTAACTATTCAAACATGATGATTATATCTTTTTTTTTTTTGAGTTTCAGTTGACATATTTTTCTGGCAATGTATACTGCAGGGGACCATCAAAAGAAGGCAAAGGATAACATAGAGCAAGAAAGATGTCATCATCACCGTCCATTAGTGAGTGAAGGGACACCAAGGACCTTCACATGGAAAAAAATCACAAACTTTACATTGCGAGATTGGCGAGTTAGGGACATTAAAAGCCACACGACAGCATTCAGCGTTGAAGAGATATGGGAGGCCGCAGCATCAGAGGAGCAGCGTGAGTCAGATATGATCGAGGCCATGCTAGAATGGGGTATATTTGGAGATTTGGTGGAGGAAGTGATCATGGAACTCTATTTTTGTTTCAATAAGTTCTCTGTTACACTGAGCAGAAATTGCAGGAAGCGACTGTACTTCTAAAATTCATTAGTTACATATATTATTTGGACTCGAGATGATTGGTGATGCTTGAAAGGCTAAAAAGATTCTATAAACTTCTCCTGCAATGCATATAGTCATTTCGTACATGAAATTTTACTTGCATTAATGGTGAATACATGACAGATCAATTGCAGATGTTGGAACAATGAAAACCAGTGCAATGATCCTAGCATCTGTTCCAATTAATTTTTAACGATAAGGCCCAAAAAGGCTCAGGACATATATTTGGGTCAATATTATTCAGCTCATAATAGAAAACTATGACAAAAAGCGCACCATGGATATTATTGTAACTTGACTCAACGATAACGGACTGAACATAAACGGTGTTAGACCCTTGTGTTATGTTGTGGGATTTATTTTTCTTTCAGGGCCGTTCAGTTGTTTCTAAAACAACTGAACGGGGCCTCAGAATCTGTTCGTTTCCTCTCTACGTGCGGGTAAAAAAATTACAAATTAAACTGATTTTTATTATTTATACGGGTAAAAAAAATTTAATGTGAGTGATTTTTTTTTCACCTCCGTGACAATGTGTCAGAACCTAATATTTGTCTAAGAAAAATAATCATCTCTGACCTAATTTTTTTACTCATACATAGATTATTTCCCAAATCCATTTCTTTTCCAGCCGAACAGGCCCTCAGTCGACGAGTCAAGTGATTTAAAAATGCTCCTCTCCGCGTCCATACCGCGTGAAGGGCATATGTGTCAATTTGGCCATTTGCCGTCCGAAACTAAAGGCAAATTCTGGTAGACCCCAGCTCTGTTCTTCCTGTCACTTTTCCTTCACTACGAGGGCGTCCTTGCTTTTGTCGGAAATTACTGGCTTGACCACTGTTATGATACTTTTGTGCAAAGACGTGATTGTCCTCATGGGACGTTGTTGATCCGCGGGTCGGTCCCAAGTTGCAACGGCACATGGCGCGTGGTTTGTACTGGATAAGAATTGATTCAGGGACCCGAGGAAGCATCACATAATTAAAATTTGGATGGAGATCCGTAAGAATTGAAAATGGAGTAAGATTAAGGTTAGGAGTGATAGCACATCAAGTTTTTTAGGGAGCTTTATTAAATTTTCTATTAGATCATTCAAATGATAAATTTAAATTTTACTTGACGGTGTGCTTTTACATTATAAGTTTATATTTTTTTTCAAATTAATTTGGTGTAAAATCAAACAGTCAAAAAAGACAAAAAAAAATGAATGCATGAAAATAAAATTTAAAACATCAAATTTTTATCACTTCATTTTTTACTACATAAATTCAAAAAAAATATAAATATAATTGTGTAAATTTAGTATTTATCATGTAGATTTGTTTAGTGGTTTGGATTTATGGTTTGATTGATTTAATTGATCTTTTTTTAGTAAATCTCACCGAAAAATATTGTCAAGCTTAAGTATACACTAGATTTACTTTTGAAAATGAATCAACTTAATAATTTTGGCAACGATAAGAATGATTTGCAGTTTAAAAGTCCTATAATCAGAATGTAATTTATATATTATACATTCATATTTATAAAAAGATAATAGCATATAGTGCAAGTTACACTGTTTTGGTAAATAAAATTTCTAAAAAGTATATAATTTGATATACAAGTAAATAAATTTGTCAATATAGTCAAGTTGAGTTGTTAGAATTGACTATTTACACTTTAAAATAGAGATATTGATTCATATTGCGGACTAATTTGTAATACACATATTACCATAGCCTCGTATATATAACAATATTTGATGTATTATCATGTAATTCAAATTGTAAGAACACAACAATAAACAATCAATCTGTAAGATAAAAAAAAACATATTTACAATTTTCTTCTGCTCTTTTTTCTCGGTTGAATTATTATCAAAATTGTTTATTTAATACTTTGTGGATGGATCTTCATCACTTTTTGAGTCTTTATAACTCCTTATTACACAAATTATAATTATCTCGAAACTTATTTTGTTTTCCTCAATAATAAGGCAGCGAAAGAATTATATCGGTCCTTACTAAATTCTAATATCTTTATATATATACGAATATAAATTATGTTTTATATTGTCTTCTGAAATTTGGATATTGTTTTCGTAAGCATTTGTTATCTGTCCGATACATAAGTTTTTCGTGATATGTCAAGGGGAGATTTGTAATATTAAATTAAAAAAAAGTATAGTACGGCTCGAATAAAACACTAAATTTATTAATATATTATTGATACACTTGTACGATACAAAACAATATGGTGACCGTGGAATTCTACATTAAGATCCTTTTGTTCTCTTCAATTCGGAAGAACTGGAATACTCCATCCCCAACAATAACTAAAAACTCTTTTCCTTCGGATGTGGCGACTGGGGAGCAAAGATCTCTCCATTTAAATTTAAAAAGGAGGAGATCGAAACAAGCGAAGTTTCTAGTGATGTGCTCCGCACCGGATCGACTGTTCAATGGTTGTTAAATCAAGTGGGACCGGAAAGTCAGTGGCTAATGGATGGATAAACCTCAAACTGCAATAACCCATAAGGGTATTTCCGGGATTTCGTTTATTGAAATGGAAACGACTGGAGAAAAGGAGAATATTGAGCGATTCACCGTATAAAGCGGCACTGCGCTTTTTATTACTAAATACAATCGTGCCTCCTTGTCTCAGCCTCTAACCTAATCAGGTATTTATTAAATCTCTCTTGCTCTCTTCTCCTTGCTTTACTCAAGGTGTTTGATCAGATTTTAGGCTGAGAAATGGCGGATCAGCTCACAGACGACCAGATCGCTGAGTTCAAGGAGGCGTTTAGCTTGTTTGACAAGGATGGCGATGGTATGATTCCTTTTATTTTCCGTTTTGTCGTATCGAAATCGCTTTTGTTCGTCTATGTGTTTGTTCTTTGTTTCGAGTATTCCTTAATAGATCTGGCTGACTGGCTCGATCTGTGAAAAATTGTCATAAATTTCATTGTAAGCTAGGGATTCGTTGCGTAGTTCATGGACAAAAAAACGAACCCCCGCTTTTTTTTTATGTAACATTCTTTCCTTGTTTGGCTGCGGCAATAGATGCGCACATTCTACATATGCCAGTGTTCCTAATTTTGGTACAAATATGAAAGCGTGAATAATATTGCTTATGGATTCAAACATCTTTTGCGTTTTAAAGTAAAAAAAAAATAGAAATCAGTGATTTCTGGTTTAACATGGATCAGCTGGTATTCCCGAATGCATTTTCTCCTTCTAGTATCATCGTGGCTTTGTATCCGTTGGTTTGAGTTCAGACTTTGTAAATTGTGAAAGGGACATTAATTCTTGATAAAGGATACGGGATACCACTCAAATTATGGAAAGTGATTTCTGGTGTAGATACATGCATGGATCTGGCTTAAGCAAAGTAGTAAATGTTTGACTTGGTCTAACAAATACAGATGACAACCACAAGTTATCCATATTTGCAGTACATAACATTTGATTCATCTCACAGTTCGACATTGTGCAGCAACTTGCATATATGACCTATATTTTTTAATTATGCACATGCTAATTAAGACACTTAAACGGAAAGGAAACTCTCACTTGAATTTATTTTCCTCTGTTTATATATGTATTAGCAGTTTATTTAAAGCTTTTCTATCTGACAAGCTTTTTATTCAATTTAGAAACTTGATTAGAAAGAATAGTTACTCAGACACACAAATTGCTGGGTTCCCACAATCTGGTTATGCAAATTCATTTGCAAGTTGGATATTTACATTCTGCAGTCATAAGATATGAATATTACATGTTTGTTAAGCATCCCAAAAATGTGATAACAAGTCATGTTTCAATTTGTTCTGGTTAATGTTAACCAAACATTCCTCTCATTTCCAAGTTGATTGTTGGAATACCAGAATCCTAAGCTGTAGTAATCATCTGCAGGTTGCATCACAACCAAGGAGCTTGGGACTGTGATGAGGTCATTGGGCCAGAATCCAACTGAGGCTGAGCTCCAAGACATGATCAATGAGGTTGATGCTGATGGCAATGGCACCATTGATTTCCCTGAGTTCCTGAACCTGATGGCTCGCAAGATGAAGGATACCGACTCTGAGGAGGAGCTCAAGGAGGCCTTCCGTGTCTTTGACAAGGACCAGAATGGTTTCATCTCTGCTGCTGAGCTTCGTCATGTCATGACCAACCTTGGTGAGAAGCTCACTGACGAGGAGGTTGATGAGATGATCCGTGAGGCTGATGTTGATGGTGATGGACAAATCAATTATGAGGAGTTTGTCAAGGTCATGATGGCTAAGTAAACCCTTCTTGGGTTTGTCTATTACAATAATATACATATTATTGCCTGTTGTTATCAGTCGTAGCTGTTTTAAATTTAGGTGGGCAAGAAAGCCAAGGGAAAAGAAGCATTGAAATGAAGAACTGATGTGTGTTTGTTTGTTCTGAATTTGTATGTCCGTGAATCTGGATCTGCTGTTTTTTGCCTGGATGCCACTTATTTTGTTAGACTTCTATGGAGCTTGTTTTGGATCTTATAATGTAGCTTGTCTTAATCTGAAGTTTGATATTAGCTATGGTGCTTTTGCTCAAGTGCCCTTGATTAATAAAGTTTTTTAACTTCTAATTCTTTCTCTTTTTTTTTGCTAATTTGCTTTGTATTTTGTGTACAATTACCTCTACGGTTCTATCTAACTCATGGAGCCTCTTCGCAGTCAATCTCTCCCCGTTATTTGCTTGTGGGAAAAAATAAATTCATTTCGCCTAAATTTGTGTTTTTCCCACGAGAATGGTAACCTTTCCGTAAGAGCAGGGCTGTAAATGGATAGGGACCTAGGGTAGAAGGGAACCATATCACCTGCGGAGCTTTTGAAAAAGCTCCGTAGGTGCGGTTCTTTTGATCTGAGCGGTTCAATAATTTATTAACGGTTATGATTTAACAGTAATAAATAATCCTGTGCATCAAAATTCGTGTTTAGATTTCCCCACAGCCGTTGTGATTTCCTTGAGCCGTTGTGATTTCCCTGCGGTGATCTCCGCACAGAAAATATCCGCAGACATTGTTCGCCCGGGTAGAAGGGCTGTAAATGGATAGGGACCTAGGGTAGAGTACTATTTTAATATTCATATTCATTAAATTATTTTTTACTCATATCTTATTTATATTCATTAAAATCTTCTTTATTCATATTTTATTCTTATCCATTAAAAAAAATTCTAATAACGGTAGATAACGGATAAAAAAATAAAAAAAATTAATAAAAAAATTATATGATTTAGATAAAATAAATAGCATTAAATAAATATACTAATAAAATACAATAATAATTAATATTTTAAATATAATTTAAATTTATAATATTTAATAATCATATAAAAATATTTTTATGTTAATTATCATAATAAAGAATATATACTAATTATTATATATATATTTATATAATTTAACTATATATTTATTAAAAATATAAAATAATTATATTTATATAATTTACTCAATGGATAATGAATAACAAGAACCCCTTACTCATATTCATACCTGATAAGTTAATAAAAAAATTCTCATCTATATCCATACTCGATGACCTAATGAAAATAAAATCTTACTCATACTCATTTTATCGAATACGATACGGATCGGATAAATAGCTAAAAGGGTGTCATTAACAGCCTATGTGGGAGGGACTTACCGCTGCACAGGACTTACTGCTAGCTTGAGGTACTATCAGCCTTGTTTTCTGTGTGAGGCCTTCTAACATCACATTAGGGTTGATAAAAAAATCCGTATGTTGTTCGTGACTCGCTCGTTAGTGGATTAAATCATTAACGAGCTGACTCATTAAGGTCTTTAAAGTTAATGGGCCAAGTTTATATTTTAATTAGTTCAGCTCATTAGATTTGTTTGATTTGATTAATTATTAATATTTATTTTTTATATTATTTTTATTATGATAAGTATTTAAATTATTATATCAAATTTATATGAAATATATTGTCATTATTTATTTATTTATTATTTTTTATGAATTTTGATATAAAATATCATAAAAATATTATTAATGATTAAATAAGTCTTAATAAGTCTTAATGAATTAATTCGGTTAGCTCATTAATTTAACGAGTCATCTCAAATTAAAATTTAATTTTTAATTTGAAAGTAATTAACGATTTCTCAGCTTATTAAAGTGTAACTCGGCTAATTTACAGTCTTACGCCACATGGATTTAAACTTAAAAGTGGTGTCATTGACGCTATTTGAAGCCCCAAGCTTTGACCACCTGAAGATCAAGCTTCTATTTTACTGGAACTGTTGGTGCGGGCTGTGGAGCCAGTGCTTAATAATTGTTTTTTGTTTGTTTCGTCTTTGTTAGTTTTCAACATGCGAAGCAGCATAGCAAAATTGATATTTTGTAATTTGACGAGCGATGGTAAAAGAGTGACAAGTAGGCTATCACTACGATTCGTCAAACAAGGCGTGCTATGTTAATATAATGGTGTTAGTTGGAGAAAATACTTGGTATAACAATGCCCCGGTTCTGGTAGGTGGCAACTACCAAAGGTCAATTGCTGAGCAGAACCATGCATGTACTACCTCTTTTTAATGCCATCTTCTCGCTGCTCTTTCGTAATTCAACAAACCCCAAACAAAAGCACCGAGTCTAACTCTTAGCTTAGAAAGCAAACGAGAGATGGAGGGACCAAAGGAGAAGAAGATGAAGATACTCTGCCTCCATGGATTTCGAACAAGTGGGTCATTTTTGAAGAAGCAGATCAGCAAGTGGGACCCATCTATCTTTGAAGAGTTTGATATGGTTGCCTTTTCTTTTTATTCTACATGTGTGGTTTCCTCTTCCAGATCTTTACCTTAGACTAGCTCAACTTAAACTCGATTTCTCATTTTCCTCACTGTTAGGTGTTTCCAGATGGGTTGTTTCCTGCTGGTGGCAAGTCAGATATCGAGGGCATATTCCCTCCACCATATTTCGAGTGGTTTCAGTTTAACAAGGTAAAATTTATCAATGTTAAATTAATTGGGGCTGATTATAACTAATTTTGAAGCTTTTGACTCGCTTGAAGAAACAATTTGACAGTGTATCACTCTCTGATTATGCCTGGCCTAATGATGTTGGCACATAAGGTTGATCGATGAAGCAGACCAGTAAAGTAAATATATATATTGTGAATCTGTGATCAACGAATGAGAAATAAAATATTCAACAGAGGGCAAAAGAAATAGGCAAAATATGGGGAGGAATTGAAAAAATTGTGTGGGACATGCTGAATCAAAGACCATAACCTAACTCATACCATTTCTTTGCTTCTGGTGTGGGAAACTTGTAGGTTTATCAACTCTGAACTCATTGATGAATCAACAAAACACTTTGCATTTTTTGAACGCTCAGTTGTTAAAGCTTGCTTTCTGTACCAGGAGTTTACTGAATACACAAATCTGGATGAATGCATTTCTCACTTGTGCAGTTATATCACGACCAATGGCCCCTTTGCTGGGCTCCTAGGTTTCTCCCAGGTATTTTCTTTCCTTTTTCCTCTCAGTATCTCCAGATTTTCATTCCAATTAAATATGTATTCATACATTTTTCTCTTTTTCTCTCTTTAGGGTGCTACATTGTCTGCATTACTAATCGGCTACCAGGCTCAGGTTAATTTTATTAGAAAATTATCATCAAGTTATTTCCTTTCTCACTTCTACTTTCACACAGTCGCATTATGTCAAAAGGCATACTAAATTTACGTTTGGATTCTTGTTTCTTAATAATTTGTCAGGGTAAAGTACTGAAAGACCATCCACCAATCAAGTTCTTGGTTTCTGTCTCTGGAAGCAAATTCAGGGACCCTAAAATCTGTGATGTGGCATACAAAGATCCAATCAAAGCCAAATCTGTACATTTCATTGGAGAAAAGGACTGGCTAAAAATTCCTTCCGAGGAATTAGCAGCTGCCTTTGATTCGCCTCTCCTTCTAAGGCACCCACAAGGCCACACTGTCCCCAGACTCGGTAAAAATACCCTGTAACTTTATTCAATTGTTCAATCTACATTAAGGTAAAAGAATTAAGGATTTGAGCAATGTCTTGTATATTACTCGTACCTTGGAATTACTTTGGCTAATTTTGTTGTATTGTTAGGGAACAAGAATTACCAAATTTAGCAAATTACTATGTGGTACTGATGCTATTATCCTTAAACTTGCTCTCATTTAACCTGAATTATGTGGCACAAGTGAGGCTTGGCAATGCAATTGAGTCCCAGAGAAGCAGGAGAGAATAATGTTCTTTTATTGATTCTTTTTCTCAAAAATATATTATAGATGAAAGTGCAGTGAAGCTATTGGCTGAATGGACTAAAAGCATAGTGCAGAACACAATTACCAATCCGACAAGTGATGTGGAGAAATCAGAACAGGAACAAGCCTCTACTGGTACAAGCTTACCAGATACAGAATGTATTACAACAGAATCCACTGGCGGACCATCTACTGTACCTGTCAGAGCTTAAAAAACAAAGTTCCATCTGCAGCGAATGCTTAAAATTTATGTTTCACTGTTCCTTACAAAGAAAATGGTGTATTTGAGATTATCTATGTATCTTATTAGAAAAATACGGGAAGGTTGTTCCATGTTATGTTTTCCTGTGCATCACTGCATTAGTGCAGTTGCGATACCTTTTTCTCAAGGAGTCTGTGCACTTTGCTCCCTTCTACTTGGTTTTACTCTCCTGTTTTGAAGAGTTCAATTTTGTAGGTGTGGCCCATAGTTCTGTGTCAGACCATAAAAATGAAACAATTAGCGCTGTTTTCTCTGCTATTGGGCTAGTAACGGCCCAAGTCATACCCATGTTGGCATTTCAATTTTACTCTGGCCAATATTCCAGTTGACCCTGATTAAACACAAACCCACAATTCTAATTAATGTGGTTCATGTTCATGTAATTCCTTATCAATCGACAATCAGTTACTATTTTACCAAAGCAACTAGTGATGTCAAAGTAAAATTCCAAAGCATAAACAAAGATTTCTCCCATGAAACTGAACTTCACCTTCATCATGGCACTCAACATCATGTCCAAAATTTACAACACTGACAAACAAGCGCTCCTCTATGCAAATGATTTCTGCATGAGATTTCAGTCTAAAGAACCAATAAACCAACGAACCAGCTCTTTTTTCTAACACATGTATGTACATAACTTGCAAAAGTTCTGCAAAATCCTACAAAGGGGAGGCATTTTTGGCTTCCCCCATGCCGCCATGCGGCTGCACACTCCCCAAAAAGGAAGAGAGATTTTTGTTTGTTGTTTCTTTAATTTAATCTGAAGTCTCCTCAGACGGCACCTCTTGCATGTCTTCTTCAGTCTTCCACACAACATCCTTCAGTGAGTTGGAGAGATTCTTGTAGAACTGTATACAAAGAAGAAACAGAAATAATGTAATTCAGGAAATAAAAATGAAGAATAATTTCTCCATACTGAAAGAGATGCTCTTTCAAAGTTTTGAGCGACTATGGCAGTAGGACTATATTTATTTTGCCAGATAAGAATAATGAATAAGATGATGTATCTTAACATAACCGAAAAAAGTTGATTTAGAACAAGAACAAACCTTTTGGAATTCAAGAGTATCTCCTGTAGCTTTTTTCAATTCCACCATATGCAGACATGGCGCCACTTGAAATATCTAAAATAAATATGTATATTTAGTTATTTACTAATTAGTTAAACTATATAATAAATTGATCAAGTATTTTTCTCACTTGATCAATCTTATAGAAATGCTTTAGCTAACCTCTGTGGCAACATTGAGATTTCCTTTTCTTCCTGCTTTTATATTCTCCAGCTTCATCTGTAGGATGAAAATATATAGTTTTTTAGATATTAACAAGATAATAGTTTAAAAAAGATTGCTATTTTAGAAGGGCAAATGTATAACCTTGTAGTTTTTCTTTTGAATGTCAAAACCAAGAGGCTTTGCGGCTTCTTCTATCTTTTTCACAATTTCCTTTGCAGAACACTTTGAAGTAAATCTTGTCTCTTTCTTGTACTTCTGAAGAAACAAAAAAAAATTGGGAAATTAAGTACAATTAAATATTCATAATCAGGATGAGGAAAGGACTTGAAAATTGGGAAATTAAATACTATTAAATATTCACAATTAGATATTCTTACCTTCTCTATATCAAACAGATTTTCAAGATTAAGTCCCTTTGAAAGTGCAATCAATTCAAAGGCATTCATTGCTGCTGGTTGCTCATCCTTTTTCTCCTTCACATGGTTATCCTGACAAACATGAGTACATTTGAGTTCATTGGGTCTAAAAGGTTGCATAAGAAAATCTTTAGTAAAATTTTGAATTTAGGAGATACTTTCTCTTTCCAACTTACATCAGATTCAGCAAACGCAGCATTAATGTCATCTAAATTTCCTTCAAACTTCTCAAAAGCAGGTGGCTTATATCCCCTTTTAAACCATTTATCCTCCAGAATTTCAGAAATGCGGATACGCTGCCACAATAAATGTATACCAAATTAGAAAGAAAATATAGAATAAAAGAATTAATTTATTCATAACTGTTGGGGTATAATGCACAAATACTCACTCTTTCAGGGTCTGGATTCAGAATTCTAGTTATCAGACTCATGGCACCAATGGAAAACCATGAAGGACAAGTAAATTCAGCTGCTGAGATCTGCACAAAATGGAATATATAATTTTCATTTACAAGGAAAAAGAAAGGCAAATACTATTAGAAGAAATCCTCAAAATAAGCAATTGACCGTTACCTTCTTATACAAGCTCATTACATTATCATCTTCAAATGGTAAATATCCTGCTAGTAGCACAAAAAGGATAACACCACATGACCACACATCAGCTTTTGCACCATCATAGCCTCTATCCTCTAGTACCTACAATAATGATAACAAAAGAAATATGTATCTTTACTGACAAAACATCCCTGAAAGCCACAAATCTCAAAAGGTAAAGTCGAAAGTTCCCCATAAGTGAGATAATGAGATATATTCCCATGCCATTTTGCTCCTTATCTCAATAAACTCAAACTGGCTACTCTCCATTCCTTTGTACAGCCAATTAAAACTAAAACCAAGGATAGAAGAGTAGTTTGCTAATTTTTGTTCTGCACGGCAACTAAAAACCAGAGTAAGCAGAATTCATTACCTCAGGAGCCACATAATTAGGAGTCCCACAACTGGTATGAAGCAACCCATCACCCTGCAAGAAAAAAACACCGATGTTTACATATCATTTTTAGATTAAGGGTTTTTTAAAATCAAGTTGTATATGTGCTGGGAGTAATCATTGTTTCGAGTCATGTATTGCCACACTCTTCAATGCATTTAATTGCAACAGAGAAGTTAAATCAGAGAGGGAAGAATGCAATTATCATACTGTGTGGTGCTTCAATCAGATACTTTTATCAATCTGAGTTTGAGCATCCATTTTTAAAACATTCCTGCAGATAACGTAATTCAGAAAACATAATTGGAGTACATTACCTTCAGTTGTTGTGATAAAGCACTTAATCCAAAATCAGACACTTTTAGGGTCCCTTCAGCATCTAGAAGCAAGTTCTCCAACTAGACAAAAGGAAAAGTAAAGTTATATATATTCACAGTTTGATCATTGTTGCAAAGGTATCCCCACCTTGAAAGAAACTGAAAAGGCATCATTCAGAAGTCATACCTTTAAATCCCTATGATAGACCCCTCTACTATGGCAATAATCAACAGCATTGATTAATTGCTGGAAGTACCTGCGTGCCTCGTCTTCTCTCATCCTTCCATGATTAGCCTTAATCCAAATTTCAATAATTATTAGTTATCTATTAGAAAATGTATTATGAGGGTATATTATAAAGAAGGATATTGGTTTTTGAGAGCTTACAACAATGTCAAAGAGCTCTCCTCCTGTAACATACTCTAAAACTATATAGATTTTTGATTTGCTACCCATAACCTGATTAGGAAAAAAATTAGTTTTAGTAACTTATGTAGAGTTCAAATTACAATATGATTCAAGTTCATCTATATTTTATTAGAAAATTAGAAAACCCACCTCTAGCAAACAAACAACATTAGGATGCTTTATTAATTTCATAATCGATATTTCCCGCTTGATCTGCATCACATGTACATGACAAATTAGTAAAAATATCTAAATTAGTATGGAAAAAATTGTATCAACTGAACTTTGAACCAACTGGCCCAGAAGTGCTAGACCAATGCCAGTATCAAACTGCTAGCAACAAAAGATTACTCAAACATCAGCATATACCTGTTCAGCCATCTTGTGCTTCATGATCTTCTCTTTTTCCAATATTTTGATTGCCACATGCTCACTGGTTTCAACATTTTTTGCAAAACGGACCTTGGCAAATGTACCTTCCCCAAGTGTACGGCCAAGCTCATACTTGCCAACTTGACGCTTCACCTTCTGTGGTGATGCCACCAGTTTTGCACGGTACATGTCTTTAATTTTCCGTTCCAGTTTCTGGGCTCAGACCTGTTAAACTACTCCTACAGTTAGAACAGCAAAAATTAAATACATTTGTTTTCTAGAAAACATGGAAGGTGCTTACTGAATTTGGTGCATGTAGAAAATCGGGTATTATGTATACCTGACTTACTAAAAGTAAAGGTATGAGGAATTAAACAAAGGATTAAAACATGTGTGTTTCACACCTTCACACGCCTACTCTATTTTTCTTCAGGGCTCTCCTTTTATTTTTATGTTTGTTTAATTTTCAAAGAGAACTGCATTACTTTCTATATTTTTTATGTGGGGTATTTAATAATGTTAGTGGAGACTCGAATTCTTCCCAACACATATTACAGACTTACAGAACTGATGATAAAATGATATCCTGCTAATATATTTTATGTAAATAACTACATACAGAATTACAGATAATCGAAGACCAAATATGGAGAAAAGAGGCATCTATCTAGAATGAATAAAGCAGCCTATCAGAAAAACAAATTTGGAGTCAAACCTACGGAGTCAGATCTACAAGTAGACCAAGTTACTTTTTTGAAGAAGAATGGAAATAAATTCTGCTAATAAAAAGAAGGGATATCATCTAGAATATTCTATTCATTTGACAAACTTTGTTGAGCATTCTAACAAGAATTCTCAACTACTTCAAATGGATCAAAATCTACTGTTATTGTTGTACAAGAAAAAGGTCATGTTATTTATTCTAAAAAAATATTGAAAAAAATTAAAAAAAAAAATTATAAATATATTCTTTTACTTATAAATTGATAATTCATCAAATTTCATAGAAACCATATCTAATTTCATTAGATTTAGATCTGTGATTAAAGTTTCTAAATTAGAAACTATCCCTCCAACGCTAAAATTAAAAATAAACAATGACACATATAAATAGAAACTCAATAAAAACTCTCATTAGAGATGCTCTAATGTTTGTTACTTCATCAAAGATTATCAAATTTAATATTTTTTCACTAATATTTGCAATTGTTTCAAATTAACGGCTTTTGATGGAATATCAAACGTTAATAAATAAAATTATATAAAATTTGACAGGTGTCAATCTATAAATGAAAAATAAATCTATAAACTTTTTTATTTTTAACATTTCTTTTATATATTTTTTGAAATAAATAATAGAACCCTAGTTCTAATCTTCTACGAGAATAACAGCAGAAGATTTGGACTCCTAAACTCATGTGCTTGAAACAAATATAACACCGTGTTGTGCTGCTGGCTCTTGGGAATTCAAATAAAACAAGCAAATCAGGTACGGAATGGAACCTGACAAAGGCATTGATTTTCGGAAAAAGAAAAAGGTTTGGAAATGGTAAATTTGACCGAAATCAGGGCGGATGCACACTAGCAGGGGTAGCTGCCCCTTGAATTTTGAAAAACAATGTTTTTCGATAATACTTTCGGTAGTTTGTCCATTTGAAAATTTTTTTTGCCCCCTTTAGATTATCTGATTAATTTTATTGAGAAAAAATATCTTAAAAAAATATTTAATATCATGTATAATGAAATAATTATGCAAAGATATCAAAATATAAAGTTTTAATAACAAAAATTTTCTTCATCTACTTGATTATCTATTACTTTGAGCTATATTTTATTGTTATTTTTAATATATAAAATGTTATTATTCTAATAAATTTTTTATTAGATAAGAATATATATTTAATTATTATTTTTTTATTTAGTACCCGATTAGTTAATGGATTTAAACCCGATAAGCTATTACAATCTAATATTTATCCCCGGACTAAAATTCTACATCCGCGACTGAAACAAGCATGCAAATACCTTGAAAATAAACAATGAGACCTCCCCCAAAGCATTCACTTTTCGGGAAAAAATTAATAACTAATTTTTACAATTCTTTTCAAATAATAAACTTCAGAATTGGAAGTTCCCAACAATAACACGGGCTTGCATTTAGACCGTACAACCTAAAAGCGCTTTACACAGCATAAAAAGCTCTTAAAATCTGTCTTAATCCTTTTTTTTTCATTTTTGTGTTTGAAAACTAGTTGTCTTAATCAGTGAAGCAAATTAAAACCCATCAAAAGTTTCAATTCTTGAGAAAATTGAACTCTACAAGACTACAACAATATGATCCTAGAACTAATTCATCAAGAAATGCTTATTAGAAACGAACCAATTGAAAATCCAGTTAAAAATCAGCAATATATTCAAAAGGGAGAGAGCTCTGGCAGCTACGAGAAGCAAAATAAACCGGAAAACCACTCGTAAAGATTAGGGACAAAAGCGAAAATTGTAAGCTTTTTTCTTACCTCGGATGACCTTGAGCAGCGCTTTTTTGTATTCTCAAAAGGCTAGTAGAAGAGAAACAGAGAAAGACCCGACTAGGTTCACAAAAGCATGTTGGTGCAGTGAAAGGTAATTGAAGTGCCAGAGGGAGAGCGAACAGAGAGGGAGGGAAGGAGAGAGACGGTATATAAAAGCAAAGAGATGAAGCGATTATCACGACCCCACCTAGACGGAGACAAAAGTCCCAACTGTACGGCACTTAGTTTATTTTCTCTTTCCTCGTCTCCTGTGTTTCTAGTGGTTTCTATCCGAGAAAGAAGTTAATTATCATTTTTAGTTTATTATTGTTCGTGATATTTATTTATTTATTTAAAAATTTAAAAATATAAATTATTTATATATTTATATCATCTCAATTATATATATAATAAATTATAAAATTCTAATTTTATTTGAATAACTATTAAGTAAAGGAGTCTAAATTATAAAATTTGATTCGTTAATTTTATTAATATTTAATGTACATATTTTTGAAATAATATAATTTTTTTTATATATATAAGATGATATCTATAAAATATTCTTTCAATTATTTTGATTATTTAAAAATTTAATAAAAATTATTTAATATATAATTTTAATGGCATCAATATGACATTAAAATTGATAATTGAATCTCTTCTCTTTCAACCGTCGCTTTTCTTTTTCATCTCTGTCGGTTTTAACTTTTAACGCCTGATCTGGTTTATATTAGTTTTCAATCTTCTCCAATTTTCTAAATTATGAATATTCATTATATCTATAATTTTTAATATATTAACAGGATAAACTTTCAAGCATGTCACATCATCATTTTTCTTCACCATTGATTTTATTTAAATCTTTTTATTTTCTTGAATCTAAGGATTCATGTAAAATAATTTATATTTTCTCATTGAAAATAATGTGTGTAATATACTTAACATAAAAAATAACTCTTAAAATAATCTAAATTTTTTATATGATCATTTATAGATTATTATGTGTTTATTTATATTATTTATTATTATTGTTATTATATCATTATTACTTAATATTTAAAAATATTGTGACTAAATTTTCTTTAATGTGAAATTCTATTAAATATATTGTTATTTATTTATTTAAGGATTATATTATTAGAGAGTTCTAATAATAATTAGTTGGTGTTAATCAATTCTATTGGTTCTATTTCACTGGAATACATTGAACCGCAGAAAAGGATATTTGTATGGAGCCTGATTGCTCGCGTCAAAAATGTAATTGTGTGAGTGGGTGGAAATTTCTACGAACTTTCTTAATATTTTTATCAAATTAACTACATACAATAAAGTCCGCCCACTGACTATAGTAATAAAAAGAAATCTTGTTTTTAAATTAAAATAAAGTACAACGGTTGTCATGACTTTGCTCGCTCTAGCTCATTAGTCAATAAACACCACCACATTATTGAGAAATATCATATTGAATCTAAAATAAATAGACCCTGAATAATTATTAGCTCCATATCAAAAAAAATGATAAAATAAAATATGTATCTAAAAGAAGATGAAACATAGTAATTTGATCTTCTCAAGTTTTCTATATTATAAATTTTAAAATCTAAATCTAAAAATTCCATCCTATTTCAATACAAAATATTATAATAAATAAAGTAAAAATTAAATACAATTAATAAATTATTTTTATGCAATAATCGTATTTTCCTAAAAACATATAATTAATTTTCAAATTTGATAAATTTCTCAGCAAAATGATGTCTGTTAGGAAAAATATATCATTTATTATATAACTTTTAATGTAGCAATGTGTTATGAATTTAACAAAGATTGTAATATTCTCGTTACAATCTATCATTATAAAAAATCTCTAAAATATCTAATGATTCATATTTTCTTCAAAAATTAATTAATAAATTTCAGTCAATTCTAACTGTCGTAGGATCAAAACACTTACATACTTAATAAGAAGTGACGATAAATATTACATGAGGAAATTGTACTGAGAGAAGATGATACTAATTATATATGGTCCATGTTAGATATATCTTTTTCTATGTTACTTGACAACTTCATAAAAATTTGAATTATAATTTAAGTAACATAATCATGTCTGGATTTAAATAAAAAGAAGTGGATCAATGATCCAATTTAAAAATAAAATGTAAGTAGTAATTAACTAGAATGATCACCAAAATAATTATGGTCATAGACTCTAAATAAAAGTTAAAAGTTAGACTCTCATCTTTTTATTAAAAAAAAAGAAGAAAAGTTATGCTCACATATACTTATATCTTTGTAAATATGTTTTTTTTTTAAGAAAAGTAAGTATCTGAACTCCACGAATTTTGAAAATCAGTCTATCATCGACGTCATAACAATTTGAAATATGATATATGTAGAATTTAAATTCTAAATAAAAATCTTTGGTCTCCACCATTGAACTCAAGATTTCTAAAAAAATCTTTATTTTTCATATATATAAGACATGTTTTAGAAGGAAAAAAGGTCGTGCCATAATCATTAATCGATGAAAGGTTTTGAGAATCAAAACCGTAACGGTAATGATTGTATTTTTCTAGATGTTCGATTGTATTTTTTAGTTGCTTTTTTTGTTTAATTTAGTATAATATATATTTTACTTTGTTATGATGTGAATCATAAAAAATGGCTCTAAAGTATGTAACATATGGTTTGTTAGGTCGTCATCTGGACAGAAAATTGAAAAAAAAAAAGCAGTTAAACAAGAAATTTACAGCTTGCGTTGGTCTCCAGTTTGAGCAGAACTTGTGGAGGAACTCAGAAAGCACAGTCCAGCTGTGCTCTCAAGCTGTATTAACTAAACTGCGTCATTGTGTCTGTTGTATTCATGGTACTAATTAATAGCTAAAGAAATTTTGGTTTCAACGAGGCAACTCGTAGTTTCGTACCAATATCTACCAAGATATGAGAAGATGACAAAGTTAACATGTACTTTTAATTGGTAATGGCATAGACAAGGCAAAAAGATCAAATATTTTGATGCATTTCATGAGTGAATTTAAAACATCTTGATCAGATAAAACCACTATCGACGAGAAGATAATTCCCGCCTGGAAATTATTGCATGTAAGAAATTTGAAATATATAATCAAATACTTCCGCTCCTAACGCATGTTGAGCTAGTACTTACATGCACCTCAATCAAACTAACTTGTGAATGAGATATACATATTAAACTTATATATAAAAAAATTGGGGGTAAATTTCATGAGAGGTCACTCAACTATACATCAAATTGATATCTGATCATTAACTTTCAGTGATTCATTTTCAGTCATTAAATCTTGATATTTTTATTCAACTTTAATCACTCAATTAGTTTTTTCATTCAAATTTAATAGAATATTTAATATGATCCTTATATTAATATTTAAACAACTAATACCATAGACGAAATTAGAATCATAACATGGGGAATCGAGATATGTGTTTAGAATCGCAGTAGCACTGAAATTAATAAGGAGCCGAAACTTATTATGAAACAAAAAAAATATTGTAAATATTTATTGCTCTAAGTAACTTCCGTGAGATTGAAACACGGCATATACAAAAAAAAAAATAATTGTCAATAGTCACTTAGTCAGTTTTATATATTTTTTTGTGATTAAAAAGAGAATTGCATGGAAGTACGTAAAATGTTCAAGCATGGGTCGGACATGATTGTTGCAAAACGAGCTAACGATGTAAAATTATTGCAAGTTGAATTTCTAATATAACACATAATTGTATTGTATAACACATGCTTAGTTAGTGCTCGATGCACATGCATTTCACTCTATCCTGACGCTGTTCTGAAACAAAACAAGAGAAGGACGAAATTGGTCCAAAAAGGGAGCCATGACCACTTACAAATTTGGAGGAGCATATCACATGACCTGTGGGCTCGTCCTGTTTGCTCAGAAAATGAAACTGTGATGCTCATTTCTCAACCGAATGAATGATCTGTCCGCTCTGGTCATACCAAACAGGAGTCTCTCTCTCCAGTCTCCATTTTTACAACGGAACCTAACATTCTGTGCTAATTATTAATTAAGAGAAACTACCGAGGTGATCAGGTTAATTTTATGGCTCCAAATATGCTGTTATTCTGGGAGAATAACATGATCCTGTTTTTTATTTTAAAAAAAACAAAAAAAAATAAAAATAGAAAAAAATCTATAAATATATTATTTTACTTGCAGATTGATAGTTCGTAAAATTTTACGTAATTTCATTAACGTTTGATAGTCCATCAAATCCCGTTAATTTAGAACCGTTGTAAATATTAGTGAAAGACCGTTAAATTTGATAATCTCTGATTGACTAGCAAACGTTAGTGAAATTACATGAAATTTGACGGGATATTAATCTACAAGTAAAATAACATATCTATAATTTTTTTTTTCTATTTTTTTAGAATAAAAAAAAAGAATCCTATTTTTCTCCCAAAATAACAGCAAATTTGGAGTCTAATTTTAGGAGAACATAATTGCAATTTATTTATGTTAATCTCATTACCCGTTGAGTCATGAAATTGTCGGCAGAACTACAAAATTTTTTTGAAAAATCTCTTCTCCGTGCTATTAAATATTAGAATTTGAGGGGTACAAAGAAAATCCAACTTGCAAGACGAAAATGATGTCTTTTTCGGGACTATATTGGGAAAATAACCAACTCAAACAAACAAAAGAGTCTACAGTAGGTAGGCTGACGGTACCCACGTGCCTATTTTCACCACCCATCTATTATGAATAAATAAATATATAGAGAGTTACACTACTGCACATAATATGGATTATTTTTTATTTTAAAATTTAAATTATATTACACGTACGTAGTTTAAAAAAACAATGGATCATATCTATTATCACAATACAACTGAATAATTCACTGCGTACAATTTCATTTTTGTTTTCATGACATAATTTTTATCAAATTAATAATATTACTGTCTTATGATATCATTCAATTTCATACAATCTCAAATGATTTTCAGAGAGGGTCAGAAAGCAGCTGCCCCTAAAAAAAATATTATACTAATATTAATATAACTATATATATTTTTCAAAAAATTTAAAAATTACATTTATTTTATCCTCTCTGAAAAATAATTATTTTTTATCTCCCACTCCTACTCTTAGCTCTTATATAAGATATAACAAAAAGAAAATTAAAAGCTGGTAAATGTGGTCCTCTGCCGGGCCCACCGCAACCTTTTCATCGTACAAATTTGTTTTCTTCCCCGGTCCTTAATTTTCTTTTTGCTATTTCTTCCTTTGGAGCAATTTCGGATCCTCTCCGGTATCAGAAGCACTGTACTGGAAAACTACATCGATCTCTATCTTTCAGCAAGAATCGAACAACCCACGCTATAAACGGATAAATTCCTATTAGTAGCGGGATAATTTGGAAGGGACCACCGCACTCCCTACCGTTAGATGAGTAACTAACGGTCTAGATTTTCTTGCTCATTGTACAGTACAAAGAGAGGAGCCGAAGCTGACAAAGAGACCAGAGATATTTAATTGGGAGCTTCTAGAGAGAGACTGAGAGAGAATTTCATCAAGGATCAACTTGGGTTGATACCTTATCTATTCCAAATTATTTTCGGCCGTACAATGCCAATTGCAATCACAGTCTCACAGCTTTCTTTTTTGTTGTTGTTGTGATCCATGATAATCAATATTTATTTTAACAATCTTAAAAACTAAGAAGTAAAAATTAATAATTATACTATCTTTTTTGTTTTCGTTTTCACGTTAATATTTTCTTTTGTCTTTTTCTGTTTCAAATATGTCTTATTTCTCATGGGACATAATCTCTTATTATTTTACTTTATTTTGCATTGTAATATATAATTAGATCGCTGGTTTAATAAAATCAAAAGAAAGGGACGTGATCCCTTCTTTTTCTCAAAAAAAAGTTATATCAATTGATGGTAATGAACTATTAAATGATATCCAAATTGCATGAAACTTGAAACACAAATCACTTTTTAAGCTTAAAAAAAATACTTTTATAAAGTTATTTTTTAATTTGAAGATTTTTTATGAATTTATATGAAATTGGCTTTCAAAATTTCCAAGGGGATCCCCACCCTATATTTTTACCCCGCATATATCTAGTTAAGCTCAAATAACTGGTAGTCTGGTATAGGATGAAAATATTCTCCGTTATAAAATTCATTATAGGTCGATTCAGATCGGATGGAAATATTCTAATTAAACATTGACATAAGAGCATCCGTATTGGTGCCGACTGTCAAAATTAAATTTTTATGCCATGTCATCAATTGATAATTTATTTTAAGAGTGGCATCCCTGAATAAAATGAAATTATCAAAATGACACTTTCGTAATTAATTTTTTGCTTCTTCGCTGACGTGGCTTGTCAAATGGATTGTCAAATTTAGACAATTGTCTAATTTTGCCTAGTCTCCGCATCACTGAAATTCAAATGACAATTATCAAATGAAATTTGACAATAGAATACGGATGCTCTAACAGCGTAATTTCAATAATGAAAGCGACATGTACAAATGTAACAAATCATTACATATGTCAAGATGTCCAACATCACCACCATTCCACAATCACAATAAACCAAGGATCTATAGAATTTAATACACTCTAATAAACGAAAAGGATGCGTGGGACCCGCGAATTTCAAAAAAGCAAAACAAATTAACCGACCAAATCAGGCACCCGGCCGTTGCAAAGCATTGAATAATTTCTTTTCCTTTGGTACCTAAATTTGTGCGGCTTAAAGCTGGCAATATTTCTACTTTTATTGCTCAATAGGCTACTCAGATTATGCACACAGCGCTAGCTACTATGAAAGTGATAGTAATAAAGTGCTATATGATGGCAGATTTGAGGGGGAGGAATTGATCCGAAATTGATTCCGACCATCTCCGTGCAAAGTCATTATAATTATACTGTCTGATGAGAAATAGAGCAATATGAGCTTTTATGGGTCTGGGACTCGTGAGGATATTTTCATCATTGACCCATTGTTAGAAAATAAGAGCATCAATATTGTAAAATAAAGTCACTCAATTATTTTCTTAATTGTAGCATACTATAGTATACTAGAGTTACCGTTAGATACTTGTACAATCTGTCAAGTATATATACTAGGGACTGTACAAATTGTAAAGATCAGAATATAGCAATAAAGAGCAAATCTTCATCATTTCTTAATTGTTATCAAATTCAACATGATATCAGAGTAGACTTAAGATTTTGTCTCAGTAAATCCACATCAGCAAAAACTAGAGCCAACCAAGCTTTGAATCTCACTTGTCAATAGTAAGGAGACCAGTACAAGTATCTGGCCCAGCAACTCACGGAGAGAAGACCAAAACAAGTATTTGGCCCAGCAACTCACAGAGATAAGAAGAATCAAATCACTGTTAGTCATATCTCAATCTCAGTAACAAACTGGCGGATCTCAGTGAAACCTCTGACACAGTACCAGAAGCCACAATTCCCATTTCAGCAAATACCAGTAAACCAAAAATGTCTCAAATCAATGACAGACTCACTTCAATAGTACTGACAGGCAACAAAAAATATGTCCCATGGTCAAGATCAGTGTTTGTAGCACTTAAAGGTAGAGGGAGATTGGGTTTCATCACAGAAACCAAGAAAGAACCAAAACCAAAAATTCCAGAAAAACCAACAGAAGCCGAACAAGCAAAAATTGAAGATTGGCAAGTTGAAGATTATGTTGTTCTTACTTTGTTACTAAATACACTGGATACACCAGTTCATAGCATGCTCGTGTACTGTGAGTCATCAAAAGAGTTATGGGACACAACTAAGAGGAGATACGGCAAACAGAAAAATTTTGCTCACATTTTTAGTCTCAAGCAAGAAATTGCACAAATTAAGCAAGGAAGCAAAAAGAACTCAGAGCTTGTAACCGAGCTGTCATCGAAATAGGAAGAACTTCAAACTTACCTCCCATCGACAACTGACCCAATTGAAGCACAAAAGAGAATCGAGCAAGATTTAATCTTTACTTACTTGGGGGCATTAGACTCAAGCTATGAGACAGCTAGATCTCAAATCTTGCTCTTAACAGAAATGTCAAGCTTTGATGATGTCATAACAATCATCGATCAAGAAGAAACCAAGCGCACCTTGATGAACCCTCAAGCGCCATAACCAACAGAGAACAAAACATTTCAAGTCCAACAATCAAACCCACAAATAAAACCTAGTTTTGTGAACCTAGCTTCCGAGACTCGGCGCGGCAGAGAGGCGGCCCAAGCTCTGAACGATGCGATCACTACAATAGAGCAGGACACAACGAGGACATGTGTTGGATCTTGCACCCTCATCTCCGGTCGAATCGAGAAAATCCCGACAAAGGGGGTAAATGGAGCAATACGCGAAATGAGGAGAAATGTAAGGCAACGTATTTGGGGGAAATGGGTTTCGATTCAAAGGACTCGAATGCAAAGGGATCGGATCAGTCAGCGTACTCTTCTAATTCCAGCACTGAGGGGATTGGATCGGCTGAGGCAGCCTCTGTGCAGCTAGCACGCTTATTAACTCAGCTCCTAGTGGAAAAGCAAAAATCAGGTTTTGTATTATATAAATCTGATTCCTAAAATTCCTTGCATAATTTAGTTTTTAATCTGAAAAATGCTAATTTATGTCAAAATAAAAATAATTGGGTTATCGATTTCGGTGCATCGGATCATATGACATGGGATAAAAATATACTACAAAATTATCAAAACTCAAAGGAATCCCAACATGTGACCATTTCTAATGGAAATAAATTTCAAATTCGTGGCCTAGGCACTACATAAATATTTTCTAAAGATTTGAACAATATTTTATGTTTACCCGAATTTAAATCAAATTTATTATCTGTTAGTAAATTAACTCAAGATTTTAATTGTAATGTGATTTTCTCATCAAATAAAGTCGTATTTTAGGATTGATTATCACGAAAGAAGATTGGTGAGTGACACTTAGAAAATAGATTATATTATCTTGATAGTAACTCAAATAATTATTTTGTTTCATCAAGTATGAAATCTCGAGATACGTTGCTACAGCAAAGATTTGGGCACCCATCCAATCAAGTTTTAAACAAACTTTTTTTTTCTATAATTTAGATTCTAGTGATTGTGATATTTATAAACTTTCAAAACAAACTAGATTATTATTTTCATTATCTACTAGTGTATCGGAAAAATATTTTGATTTAATTCATTCTGATGTTTGGGGTCTGGCGCCCATTGACTCGTATAATCATTTTAAATATTTTATTACATTTATTGATAATTTTTCTCGCACTACATGGGTTTATCTTTTAAAGGCTAAGAATGAAGTTTTTTCTTATTTTCAAGAGTTTTACAAATTTGTTGAAACTCAATACAATGCTAAAATTAAGATCTTTAGATCCGACAATGGCACGGAGTATGTAAATAAAAAGTTGTTAGAATTCTTCAAACAAAAAAGAGTTGTACATCAAACAACGTGTGTTAATACACCTCAATAAAATAAAATTTTGGAAAGGAAAATAGGCATCTTCTTGAAGTTACTAGGGCAATCCTTTTTCAAAATAACGTTCCAAATATTTATTGGTCGGATGCCGTATTAATGGATGCATATCTCATAAATAGATTGTCGAGTCCAAGATTAAAAAATATGAGTCATTTAAAAATTCTTAAAGGAAGAAAAATAGATTTGGATCATATTCGAGTTTTTGGGTGTACTAGTTTTGTACATATAAAAAGAAATAATAAATTTGATAAAAACTCAATTAAAATAATATTTTTAGGATATTCTACCGAAAAAAGGGTACAAGTGTTATGATCCGAAAAATAAAAAATTATATTTCTCAAGGGATGTGTCGTTCTTTGAAAATCAACCCTATTATCAATTGGATGATCAATCAACAAGTCCATCAAATATGCAAAATGAACATAGCTTGTTATTTCCAAATGTCTTTATTTTTTCTCAAGAAAAAATTCAAGTACATGATGGACAAATGGAGGAGGAGCATGTTGGTGAGACGAGCGCAATTAGGGAAGAAGCCGAAACTTTTTCAGGAGGAGAAATTGAGAACGATTCGAGTGAGGAAGCGACTCAAGAGGCTACTTTGAGGAGATCCATTCGACAAATTCAACCTCCAATTAGGTTACGAGATTATGTATCCCATCAAGTTATGTATCCTATTTAAAATTCTATCTCTTATGATAAAATATTGAATCAATATCAAGCCTTTTTAAGTCAACTCGCTAATCAAAGTGAACCGGCTACATTTGAGGAAGCCAAATTAAACCCGGTTTGGTGTAAGGCAATGGAGGAGGAGCTTCAAGACTTGAAAAAATGATACTTGGGAAGTTATTTCATTATCAAAAAATAAAGAACCCGTGGAATGTAAATGGGTATATAAAATAAAATATAATTGTGATGGAACAATTGAGAGGTACAAGGCTAGGTTGGTAGCCAAAGGATTTACACAAACTTATGGTCTTGACTATCAAGAAACTGTTGCTCTCGTAGCAAAAATGAACACATTTCGAATTTTACTCTCGGTGGCTACCAACCTAGGATGGACCCTATCTCAAATGGATGTAAAAAACACGTTTCTTCAAGATACATTGGATGAAGAAGTTTATATGACTCTTCCACCCGGTCACAAAAATATATCCAACTCATCCCTAGTTTGTAAATTAAAAAAAACTATTTATGGTTTAAAATAATCACCGAGGACATGGTACGCGAAATTAAGTCTTTCGCTCTTAAAAATTGATTTTGTCAAAAGTAGTGTAGATTCCTCTATGTTTGTTAAACACTCTAAAAAATTTACCATTATTATTCTTGTATATCGATGATATTATTATAATCGGAAATAATAATGAGAAAAATGAAAAGGTTAAAAAATATCTAAAAAAAGAATTTGATATCAAAGACTTAGGACAACTTTCATACTTTCTTGGAGTAGAGATTGCAACATCGAACAAAGGTTTATTTTTATCTCAACGATAATATGTCTTTGACTTGTTAAAGGAAACGAGAAAATTAAGAGTAAAATCGGCTGGTACTCCAATGGAAACCAATGTTAAACTTGGAACCAATAATGGTGAACCACTACCCAACATAGAACAATATCAAGGGTTAGTAGGAAAACTAATTTACCTCACAGTCACTAGACCCGATATCGCATGCTCAATGCATTGTCCACTTAAATGCCATTGATCGAATTCTTAGATATTTCAAAGGCACACTAGGTCAAGGAATTTGGATGAAAAATAATGGTACTAACGATGTGGTTGGTTTTTCTGATGCGGATTGGGCCGTAAGCTGTGACAGAAAATCAACCACGGGTTTTTGTACTTTTGTAGGTGGCAACTTTGTTATATGAAAAAGCAAAAAACAAAACATGATGGCAAGGTCAAGTGCGGAAGCCGAATATCGAGCCATGACCTCAACGGCAGGCGAACTCATTTGGATCAAGCACTTACTTCGCGACATGAAGATAGAAGTCAAGGGAGCTATGGACATGTACTGCGACAATCAAGTTGCGTGACATATTTCTTCAAATCTAGTTTTTCACAAGCGAACAAAGCATATCGAAGTAGATTGTCACTTTGTGAGGGAGAAGGTTCAATCGGGAGAAATAAAAACACCATTTATTAGAAGTCACGAACAATTAGCCGATATATTTATAAAGGCTCTTGACAAGTCGAGCCAACGGAATATACTTGGCAAGTTGGATTCAATAAACTTATACGAACCCAAATTGAGGGGGAGTGTTGAGAAATAGAGCAATATGAGCTTTTATGGGTCTCGAACCCGTGAGGGTATTTTCATTATTGACCCATTGTTAGAAAATAAGAGTATCAATATAGTAAAATAAAGTTATTCAATTATTTTTTAATTGTAGCATACTAGAGTTATCGTTAGTAACTTAAAGAGTTACCATTAGATACTTGTATAATATGTCAAGTATATATACTAGAAACTGTACAATATGTAAAGATCAGAATACAAGAATACAGCAATAAAGAGTAAGTCTTCATCATTTCTTAATTATTATCAAATTCAACACTGTTTGTTCAATTAATGTATTGATTAATGGAGATGGTGTCAGGACCATTGATATTTAACTATATGTATTAATTTCTGAGCAAAATTTTGAACCATGCATGTGGTTTTGTTAAGAGTGCGATAATGGCAATTTAAGCTGTCACTTTCATGCCAATAAATACAACCTTGACCGTCAAAACCGTTTGATCACTATAAGATATCTGAAACATGAAAACTTGATAATTATTGTCATATATTCGGGTTTATCACGGAGATGCATGTTTTTGGATGTAGTATGAATATGATTTTTTTTATCACTTTAAGCCTGTAGCGATGACATTTTGCACAGACAGGAAAAGGCTTTCATATCTCCTGCTATGCTTTTCAATCTCACATGGTAGGTTCTATCAAATTTGAATATCTGACTAAAATAGCTAGCATAATAAGATATGAAGAATCTGACTAAAATAGCTAGCATAATAAGATATGAAGAATGCCAACAATCCTTCGTAGGAAAAAGAACGGATTTTAATGTAATCCGGTAGGGCCGAGCCAAGTATGAGTAAAGCTGGCTCGACTCGTTAGTTTAACGAGTCAAATCCAGCTTGTTCATTAATTATTTTCAAGTCAAAAAATTTGACTTAAAATTGACTTATTAAGACTCATTTAATAGTTAATAATATTTTATATTAAAATTTATATAAAATTATGAAAATAACTAATGATAATATATTTCACACAGATTTAATATAATAATTTAAGTACATATCATACTATAAACTACTTATTATATTAAAAATCCATAATATAAATAATATAAATAAGAAATATTAATAGTTTACTGAGGCTAATGAGCTAAGCTAGTCCAATATCAAACTCGGCTCATTAACTTAACAAGTTTAATGAACTGGCTCGTTAACGGCTCGGTCCATTAATGAACGAGTCAACAGTGAGTTGATCCCGAGCGAGTCATGAACAAGACATAAGTCATGAGTTTTTTTGTCAGCTCTAAATCTCGTATTCGGAATAATCTTAGCCTGATATCATAAAAAAGGGAGGGATCACTTGACAATGGCTATTTTGACAATCATGATAATGAATATTAAAAATAAAAATAAAAATTACACATACGTTCTTTTACTTATAGATTGATAGTGCTTCAAATTTTATGTAATTTCATTAATGTTTGATAGTCCAACAAAGACCGCTAAATTAAAACTATTGCAAATTATAAAAAAATATAATGGCTTTTAGTGGATTATCAAATGATAATGAAATTATATGAATTTTGAATCAATATCAATTTATAAGTAAAATAAAAATATCTATAATTTTTTTGTTATTTTTCAGATTTATTTCATTTCTATTTGAAAATTCATTGTCAAGATTGTGCAAAATCGAGGGTGAAATTAGAATTTGAACTTGGGGGAGTCGAGAGATGGAGATAGCCAATTTGTAAGTCTAAATACTGTGATAGAGAATAATCAAAGGAGAAAATAAGTTATCATTTGTCACACATCGAAAGAGAGGAAAAAATCGTCGAAAGTCAAATTGAAAAGCTATTGTGTTGGGCCTATAATTAAGCTAAAACATGTATACAATTTAGATTCTTATTGATCCATTCATTTAAAATTGAATTAAAAAGATGACCTATAACTAAATATTTTATAAATACTAACAAAAAATGATAACTTTTACTATTTTATTTATCAATCTTCCATTAGGACAAAATGGGCACTATAGTGACACATGATAACACCCGATCCCTCTTTCCCTCCGTCCTTGGTCAAACTAACCCATTGTCAAGGGTCCTTCCCCTAAAGAAATAGTTTAGGTACCTATTATCTTTCACAAAATGCAATGGAACGAAATTTACAAATTATTTCATTTGTTTGATAATTTGACCATGAATGTCACATTCAACAACTTCTATTAGCACCACCGTACTTATCATGTCATCGGTGTAAATAAGAAGTTAAACCACGTGTAGAATGTCCTTTAAGTTAAGAAATCTATCAGCTGTTATACTTGAAAGTATTAATAATACTTAACAGTGAGACTCACTCATTAATAATTCTTTTTTTTTATTTAATTTAAATTATTTAAATCAATCTGACGATCATAATAAAATATTATATTATCTTTTTTATAAAAAAATATGACTGTGAATCCCAATACTTTCCACGCTCTATTGCAGGTAGGTTAGGTATAATTCAATCTTACCTTCTCTTAATAAAAAAAAAGGAAAGAAAATTGCCAACGTACGCTGCATCGACGCGGTTCCAATTATTAGTAAAATATTCAAATTTTCTTGTACTTTATTTTATGGAGATGTTAAAAGGAAAAGGACAAATAATCTATATCTATATTATCTATATTTTTATATAAAGCATCTAAGAATTGGATGAGTCCATTTTTTATCATGGTATTTTTTTATTATATCCATTTTATCCTTTAATTAAACGGATAATATTTATTTTTGGTTGATCGAACGTATGTGATCACGTCCATTGATCCCCTATTTCTCTCTATTTCTTTTCCATGTATACTATTATTTTCATAATATTATTTTTTTATTTAGCAATTTTGTGCATATTTGATAAGAAATTAATGGTGATAATATATGTTAGAATAATTTACTTTTTTTTTGCCATAAAAATCATGCATCATTAACTCATATTGTGCAAAAATCTCATCCAAAATTAAATATAGTCTTTATTATAGGTTTTCTCTATAATTTGGTGAATTTATAATTTAATATTAGATAAATGTGATTTTTTTTATCTTATAATGTTTTAATGTTTAAATAAAAGAGTCTGTTGTTTTTTTATCTTTTATAGCTAGTATGGATTAAAAGATATCGTCATATCTACTTTTACTATTATTTGAAACTTAATTTGCTTGTGTGGTACATTTTCGGTGGATTATGACCCGTTATACCTAAACCCGCTTTGCTTCGGGCGAAGATTCAAGACCTGTTACTTAAATCCCATTAGTTCTGCCAAATGCCTAGATGTAATTAATGAAAGTATTGCTAGTGTTGTTATATATATCATTGTCACTGAATCCTAATTAATATTAAATAATTATATCGAACTAGAATATTATTTTATAATAAAATAATACCCGTATATAAATTTAATTAACTTTCTCTGTATTCAAGGTTGTGTATATTATGATTTATGAAATTTTTGTTTATTTCACAAATATTCCGGAAGGAATATTTTCTTGTAGTGAAAAAAGGTATTACATGAAATTGAAAAAGAATGTTTTCTAAGAAAAATATTCGTGCAGTGCCTATTTAATGCTGGAATTAAATACGTTTCCCTAAATAATAAATTTATTATCTTTGAATTTGATCGTTAACGCACACTTTTGGAGGTGTTTTCAATCCGTCTCTATCAAATAATAATTAAATTGTTAATTAATCAAGAGGACAACGATAACTAAGAAAATTTGCGTGCCGAGGTCTGATGCCACAAAAATCACTAGAGCTCAGAAGACTGCCTTACAATTAAAAGTTGGACGTGCGATAGACGAAAATTTAAGAGATATGAAAACATGCTAACATGATATTTATTGGTAAAGTCGCATTATTTAAACAAAAATCTTATATAACATTGCTGTATTTGCAACAGCAAGTCAGCAACCATCAAAATATTTAATCAATAAAATATTCATGCAAAAGTTTGCACGTCGTAGTTACAATGCAGGTAAATTTGATCAAGCCTAACTTGACAACAACAGACAATTTTGCATTAATTTTGAGGCTGCACTTAAAATACCAGAGAATTAATTCAGATCTAGACGGGAGGAACGGTCCCAATCTAAACGAACATCGAAGGAAGCTTCCTAGTTGTTACAAGTTTTTGTCCATCTTGAAATTGAAACCAAAATCAAACGACAGGTGCATATGTTTTGAGGTTGATGGCTTGGTATACGCTTCAAAGTTCAAATTTTGGGTGGCAAATATCAGCCACCCGTAACTCTTTTGATAGATTTACAGAGCTGATCCATGTGGATATTCTATTCGGTGCAGGCTGTCAATGCATTAGATGATTCAGATCGGATTTTTGGTGATTTAAGTTCGGATCCATAAAAAAATTATAATATATATATATATATATATTCATATTTAATTAAAATTTAATGATTTAAGCGCGAACTTTTATTCATTTACTCATTAATATTGGATGGGATTTGAATCATATTTCAGATTTTATATTCAAATATTTAAAATAATAAAATATATATTTTATATGAATGAAAAATAATTTAAATTTTACATTACAAAGTATAATTTAATTATCTAGCATATTATATGATATTTTTTTAAAATCAATGCATTCTAATTATTGTTAAAACAAAAATAACTATAACAATTATGAATATAATTTTTTTATTATATTAATTTTTACTATTAAAAACTTAAAAAAAATAATGGATCCGGATTAAGATCGTGCAAGAATTCATTTATGCCAATTAGAATCTTTTTGAATATCTCAGACGTGGTCAAATAGCAGCCTCTCTGGCTACGTTCACACCACATCAGCACAATTGTTCACCAGATATTACTGTCCTAGTATGGTAAAAATATTACTGTCCTAGTATGGTAAAAATGGTGTTTTTGTTATAAAATAAAAATAGAAGACAAAAGTTATGAGAGACTAAAATTTTATTTCTATATTATTATTTCTAGGGATATTTCAGCATCAACAACATACAAATCTCTATTTATAGGCTAAAGAAACATCATGTAATAAAAGAGAAAATTAATACAAAATTAAATATAGAATTAAGGAGAAGATGAAGAGAATAAAAAACTTCTATCATTATGAGAGGAGATAGAGGAATGAGAGAAGGTGGAGGAGGTGAAACATCTATCATTAATTTTATAACACTCCCCTTTAGATGTTTTGTCTTATATTATATACTATTAATATTGTACTACTGGACAAATATTAAATTTTGGTACTTCATGACCAACTTGATTTAACTGATACTTATGGATCAGTTATGTTACCTCATTAAAAACCTTACTAACAAAACCTAATGGGATAAAACTTAGTGAAGAGAAAAAAAGTACAACGTCCATACAAATAGGTTGTGACAACATTCATGAGACACATTTAAAGGTTCTCAGTGATTGTGAGACAGAGTAAAAATCAAAGAGTTATTGCATCCACTACAGGTGAATACGTTTTTTCATAATCAACTCCTGGTATTTGTGTAAAACCTTGTGCCACCAACATTGCTTTATATCTCACAATCTCATTTTTCTCATTTCTTTTTATTAAAAATACCCACTTGTAACCTACAGGGTTAACATTTTTAGGGGTTAGTATTACAGGTCCAAAAATATTTCGCTTTTCAAGCGAATCTAATTCAGCCTTCAGGACATCTTTCCATTTTGGCCAATCATTTCCGTGCATACAATCTTCTGAAGTTTTTGGCACATAATCTTCCTCATTTATCACTTCAATTGCTATAGCATATGCAAAAATTTCATCAACACGTGTTTTATTTCGGTTCCATATTATACCATTCTGTACATAATTTATTGAGATCTCATAATCATTCGGTGCTTGAGTTTCTTCTGGAACTTTATCAACGACATCTTTTGGGGTTCTACTTCCAATCTCTTCTGGGATTTTATCGGTAACTTCTGCTGGAGTTACACCAACTATATTATTCTGCTCTTTCCCGTTTCGTGAATTTTTGTCTTTGGAACCGATTGGTCTTCCATGTTTTCTTTGTATAGTAACATCTGCTGGGGTTATATCAATTCGAGCAAGTGCATTTAAAAGCTGGTATATGTGATTTAGTCACTCTTTTTGTATCTGTAAATGCATCTGGTAACTCATTTGATATTCTTTGTAAATGTATAATCTTCTGAATTTCCAGTTCACATTGTCCACTCCGGGGAGTAATATAAAATATTGATGATGCATTCCAAGTTACTTGTTTTTTCAGCTTTTTTCTTCTCCCCCTAAGATTGAGAATATTATCTCATCAAATTGGGAATATTTATTCGAGGTAACCCGAGCACTCTTGTTTCAAATAAATTTTCCAGGTATTATTTGGTCTGATGCTATTTTAAGCTATAATTATTTAATTAATAGGATACCAAGTATTAAATTAGATAATAAAAGTCCATTAGAATTTTTATATCAACGAAAAATTAATCTAGATTACCTAAAAAAATTTAGTTGTGTTGCATTCGTTAAAATTAAAAGAAAAAATAAATTATATTTTATTTCAATAAAAACCATATTTTCAAGATATTCCTCGGTTATAAAAGGATATAAATGTTATGATCTCATAAATAAAAAGATTTGTATTTCAAGAGATGTTAGTTTTTTTTTAAAGTGAAACTTATTTCAAAAAATAAGAACCAACTCAAGATTTCTATACCATTATTATTAATAATAATAATTATTATTATACGGTATTACCCCAACCTCCGAACTTAGATATTATAATAAATATGGAGATAATAATTTGAAGGAAGATACCGTAGAAGAGGAGAATCAAGGACAAGATGATGAAAGTGAACCCATGGGAATAAAGAGGTCAACAATTGTGTTACAATCATCTACAAGACTTAGAGACTATGTTACCTATTCGGTAAGGTATTCTATTGAGAATTTTATTTCATACAAAAATATCTCATGCCAACATAAGGCATATTTAACTTCCATTTCAAAGGAACGAGAACCCGATTTGTCTCAAAGCTATAAAAGAAGAATTAAAAGCCCTAGAATAAAATAAACTTGGGTAATCATTCAATTACCTAATGATAAAAAATTCATAGAATACAAATGAGTGTATAAAATAAAAATATAATAGTGATGGTATCATAGAACAGTACAAAGCTTGGTTGGTAGTCAAAGGATACACACAAATATACGATATAGACTATTATGAGACCTTTACGCCGGTGATAAAAATGAATATCATACAAATATTTTTCTTAATTGCACTAAATCATGGATGAAATTTATATCAAATGAACGTAAAAAATATCTCCCTCCAAGGTTATCTTGAGGAAGAGGTATATATGAACTTGTCATCCGGTCATGAACAAGAAGAGAATTCTAACCTAGTGTGTAGATTAAAGAAATCAATATACGAGCTCAAACAATCTCCGAGAGCGTGGTATGATAAGCTACTTGATCTTTTATAATTTTACGGTTAGTAGTATCGATCATTCCTTGTTTACAAAGAATGACGGTAGGAATGTGACTATTATTTTGGTATATGTAGATGACTTGATAATTACTGAGAGCAATGAACAAGAAATTATATTAGTCAAGCAACAATTGAGAAAAAAATTTGATATCAAGGATTTGGGGTACTTGAAGTATTTTTTGGGAATTTAAGTTGCATTTAAAAAAAAAGATTATTCATATCACAAAGAAAATATGCCTTAAACTTATTAAAAGAAACCGGGGAAGTTAGGTGTAAACCGATATCCACACTCATTCATTATAAATATAAATTGAATTAGTAAAGATGGTGATGTCTTGAGCGATATAAATCAATTTCAAAGACTTATGAGTAAACTAATTTATCTAATAGTGACTAGACCCAACATATCATATTCTATTTGTCAAACCATGAAATTTTAAAAGCCATAATTACATTATTAATAAAAGTTTATATCAAATACAATTAACAAAGTGTAAAAATTACAACTTATGGAGGTAAAAGCATAAATGATAAACGAATAATTAATTAACAGTAAAAATATAAAATATGACGATGTAATAATGTAATAACCGTGAATAATAAGATAATGGATAATAAAATGATTTAAGACTAACGAATTAAGTGAGTTGGATAAAAACATAATATTAGAAATTAAGATAAATCCGAAATTAAGTCCCCGATTAAAATCTAATAAACTTAACCCATGTGACCCGCTACACCTAAAGGTAAGTTACATGAAAGATCCCACCAAATCCTCCACAGAAAATCCCAACACGAATTTCTCTCTCTCCTCATTAAAATCCGCCATTAATACCTGTCAAATCTTTTCTCTCTCTCGGCCTCTCTGTCATTTCCCGACCTTCTCTCTTCTACTCTCTTTCCCTCTCTCCCCCTTTCCCTTTTCTCTCCCAGCGATACCCATCCCATCACTCTTTTCTTTAATCTCCCCGTCCTCTCTCTCTCTGTCCCCGTCACTCCCTCTCTCTGATTTGAATCCCCAGACGAGACTCTCTCTCTCTCTCTCTCTTACGACCTCTTCACGGACCCTCTGCCCCTTTCACCTCACCTTGTCACTTCCCCCGCTGCAACACTACGCTATCCTCTGAGACTTGACTTCCCTCACACCTCGCCTCACTTAACACCTAATCCGGCCATATGCCCCCTTGTCGCCTTTCTATATAAGCCCGTGCATGCCTCTCTCTCTCACGTTTTGGGCCCTTATGCGCTGAGATTAGACAAAAGACAAAAAAAAAGTGAGAAAATCGTGAGAGAAGAGGTGGTGGCCGGGATTTCCGTCGTAGTGTTGATCCTTACTCGGTCGGCCTGCCTTGACCACTTTGCTGCCTTATGCCTTTTTCCTCTCTGCTACTTCTTGGTTCTATTACTGGTGATACAGTCGACTCGGATCCCCTCATGAGTACGAGGTCATTCCCGACCCAACGTACGCGGACCCCCACCCCGAGGCGGTGTTACTACCTCCGGAGTAGAGCGACTCCGCGATCCTCACCAGCACTCCCAGGTACGGTTTCCTGGGATTTGATTTTCTTTCTTCAGAATTAGGAATCCAAACCGAAAACAAAATGTTTTTAAAATAAATCTGACATGCGGTACTTTTGACCAAACTTTGAGTAGAGACCAAAATCTGATCTGTCATCTGCATCCGGTAAATTGACCAGCATATTCGAGACATACCCGCATTTACATGTCATATCATGTCATACTGCACGTAGACATGATAGGAGTAGGATCCGGGAAATAGTCCCGAGATAGGATCAGATAGAATTAAATAATTCAAGTTGTAGATTATAATTATTAGGAAAATATTATTACTATCACTAATTATTAATTAAGTCAGGTAGTTAATCATGCATTAAATGCATGAGGAAGCCGAGAGGCGGACGGGTAATTCTCGATCGGAGTTGCCTTGCATAACCTGCACCGTTGTGGTTACGTACGGTGACCCATAGGCCGTGGGACCCGGCCCGTATATATGCATCGCGCATCCTCGCTGTCGGGTTATCCACCGATCCCGTCATTTTCATGTTTACTTTGTGTCGAGTGTTTTCTTTTGATCTTTATTATTATTCTTTATATGATTAAATTTTTAATCCAAATTTGATCGATTTAGGATACCAAGTAGTGTGCAAAGTATTTAGTGTGGGCGACCATATCCGAGACTGGAATCTATTTCGTGATACTATATTATTATATTTATCCGGCGTATTTAGGATCCTAGTATTGTCCGAAGGGCTTTCTCCTTTGGCCCCTGGTTGGTACAGAGAAAGTCGGGATGCGGTCCGCTGGCCTTAGTGGGTACAGTGTAGGCTCCCATTTGTTTATATTTCGTTTTGATACTTTTACGGGATGCGGTCCTCTGACCCTTGGTTGGTACAATGTAGGCTCCCATTTGATTTCGATTTGTTAATTCACGAGTAGTTATTTCCTTTTGGCGATATGGCAACTGAAGACATATTTATCCATTTGATTTTATTTTGTAAGGTGAATTACCAGATTTAGCAGACCAGAGTACGTTCTTATGCTCGCTCACTCTCCTAGGGCGTTATCGTCTCGGGAGCCCGAATTGCCGTTTATGCGGCATTGGCGCCGCATAAACATAAAGTCATAAGTTTGTAAGTTGGGTCGCTGGTGGCGCCCGCTTAGGCAAGGCCCAAGTTCGTAAGTTGGGACGCTGGTGGCGCCCGCTTGGGATAGATCTGGTGATTTACAAATCGGGATATTTATTTCGGGTGTTTGATTCTCGTACTTTATATTTTATATTATTATTACTATTTTCACAGATTTTCTATTTTGGGTTTATTTGCCATTTCATGTCATTCATGTAGGTGTGTTCTCAAACATGTATAAAATAATAATATATTAACATATATTAAAATATTTCATTGCATTTAAAATTTGGTATCGGTATTTGGGTCCAGTCTAGGAAAGAAGATCAAATCTTAAGGCTGGATCTAAGTCCGTACCGAGTAATTTTTAAATTACTCACGTTTCCACGGTGGTTGTGGGATCAGGTATTTCGTGTTTCGAGATTTTCTTGGAGCGAGTGCTAGGGACAGTCCTGCGTGGTGACAGAGGTGCTTCGCCGCTTCTGCATGTGAGCAAGGTAGTGGATTAGGATCTATCGGGTTTAGAGTTTTATTTATTCTTTTGGGTTTTTCTTTGAGAGATTTTGCTGCCCATTCCGATGGAGCTAGCACCGCCGATGTCGGCGTTGTATTTATCTGTTCATTAATTTTGTATGGTCATGTATATTATATTATTATTGTTTTGTTTATTCTGTGATTTTCTTATTTTATTCATTTAGCCTTTCATATGCACGTCTCGTCGTGCGTACGTGGCGGGATTTAGCACCCCTAATCCGATTCATTATTTCTGGGGTGTGACATCCTTCGGTGGTATCAGAGCATGGATTTTATAATCCGATTCTATATAAACCATGCTAAGGTAACATCTAACAAAATCCCAAGAATATGAATTAATAAACAAAATAATAATATGTACATGACATAGGTATGTGAGGGGTAGGTCTGAGAGTATTGGGGCAAGCGTTGCACGTTAGCACGTGCGTGACTTCGCTGTCCCGTGGGATCCCACTACGCGAACGTGAGAAGATTTAAATTTAATAAACACAATTATAAATAGCTTAATAAGGCGGAAACTAAAAAGCTACATTGCATTTAGTTCTCCTGAATTTTTGTCTTCCAATCTCGACCTGACCGTTCGATAATATAATAAATTTTAAAACGTTCATCCCGTAAAACAACTACAAAATATATATTTATAATTTGAAGTAGTAAGACAACAAATAAGTATATATAAAAATTTGAAGTGAAGTATAATAGTAATAATAAATAAGTATAGTTTCTGTATAAGTTAATCCTCGTATGCTAAAATCTTTATATTTTTGTTATTTATGTTATTCGTTCTTAACTTAAATTGAGTAGATCCTTAGACATCGACTAATGGCGTAATGGTGATTCATTCACTTAAATTTTATATAATTAAACTTAGCTTCTTCGGTTTATGAAATTTTTATGTGCTTGCGTAGAATTATTTAGTCGATTCAATTCAGGTGACTTAGTATCAACTTAATAAGATTCTAGAACGCGAAAACAAATTCTTTTCTCTAAAGATAACGGTTATCATCTCATCAACCATAGATTCCACTCTCACATCTAATTTTGTCTAATCGTTCGATTAGGTCTAATTTATTTTAACCCTGATTTGAAGTCTTTGACCCAAGTTAACATTCAACTGGAGGGGATTCTGAAGAATTTGTATCTACAAGATATTCGACTTCTTATCTTTGTCGTTCCTTGATATTCGATGTACGTCGGATCGTCAGTTTTATCTTTAGTGATACGTATTACTATCATTGGTCCAAACCAAATTTAAGCTCACGATATGATGAATATGATGAATAAATTAAATATAAAATGTGTTATCTTTATCTTGTTTATTCTTTTCTTAATATCCAATAATCCAGTATATCATGATTAACTCAATAATTATAATTACGTGTATTAGCCTGTATTATTCTCAAGAGGCCCAACTGATATAAACACTCATAATATTATAAGGGGCATAGATATCTTTGTTAATTTTTTTCTCTGCACAAGTTATATATATATGAAGTACTATCATCATATTACTGACATACTTTTCACTCAACCATTTGTATTGACTTGCTTATTACTCCGGCTTCTTCCACAATTATGCTCAAGATTATACTTTTTGATTTGAATAGTTGGATACACCTAAATCATATGCATCTTCTATACATAAAAAGACACATCATCATCATTTGTAATTTTATAAGTCCATCATCCAGTGTGATCTTAGGTAAAACAAAATATATGTGAGCCTCTTTCTCAAGACAAAAATCACTAATCAGGGTAGATTATAGACCAAAGAATGATAGATGGTCTATATCAAAATCATCTACAAAGAGGACCACACCATTTATGTAATTTTTAATTGGAGAATTCACAAACTGACCACCGTAATGAATTTCAAAAGAAATGATTTGCATATCTGCCATCCGCACCAACAAAATGGAATCATTCAATAAAATATTTATAAATACATAATCAAATATCCTAATTGAAAAGTCAAAACAGTTTTCCAATATCTTTTGAGAATCACTAATTTATTCATCTAATTAAATTAGTCAATTTAAACTAAAACTTTCTCCACATGAACTTTGTTTTTATTCATAAAACTAAAAATACCAATTGCAATAAAATATAAATTCTTAATAAAGACAAAATAAATAAATCTTTCACGTGTTTTGCAGTACTATATAACCACTTCCTTTGCTTGGTAGGGCCTTTGATTACAGATTTCTTGGACAAATATTCACTAGAACTGAGTTTATCCTATTTTGATTCTACATAATGTGTATCCATCCAAACTCCAAAGATATATAGTATTTGAAAAGTTCACGATGATAAGGAGAAGACAAAGGGTTTCTTCTAGGGTTTTAAAGTATCGGGCTATCTTTTAAATTCAGAAGATGAACATATTCTATTTATATATTTTTATAGCCGGAGATAATAAAGGTGTCACATTTTTCATGTGATCCATAAAAAAAAGATTCAGGATGGTGTGGCAAAATTTAAGCTGTGAGAGTGTTATGGTGCCACATCATCCATAAAATAGATAGAAGGGGGTAATTGACATCGTTTAAAAACTATAAGGAGATGTTTGTTTAAAGTTAAGATGCGTAGATATTTGAACCTTTGTGCCAAATGTGTATAATTTAAATATAATTAAAAAATAATCAATTTTTAATAATATATCTACTTATAATAAAATCATGAAGTTTTCACAAATAAGTTCTACAAATAATTAAGAAGTAATTCATAAGTTTGTTCATTTTGTCCATTTGTTTGAAAATGTATTGAAACCAAACAATCTATGAACTCTTTTTCTAAGCTCTGTCCGTGTTTCATGGAGTTCATGAAATGCCCAAAATTTGTTTTCTAAGTTTTTGATGAAAAGTGACAATAAGTTTGTCAATAATATGTCTACAAACTTATTTATTTAAAATTGTTAATCATTTTAATTTAAATATGATCATTATATTAAAATTTTATTAATTCAATTTGTAAAATTAACAAAATTATCTCGTAATAAAGTTAGGGATATTCTCCATTAGCATCTTGGATGGTTTTATTCGTAATTTATTATCAAACAATAGTTTCTTACGGTCGAATATTTATAAGATGAAAAACATTAGCAGTCCACTATGTTAGTGTCCATTATCCATCTCTTTATTTATTTATTAACTACAATTTTCTATCTAGCTAGCTATTGACCGAGAATATACAACCGTTAATCAATAAAGTTTAATAATTTTATATAAAAAATATTCAGAAAATTAATACTTAATTTTCACAATTATTAATTCAGTTGATAAATATGTAATTATAACTAAAAGACAATTGAGTTGATAATAACGGAGCAGACACTTAGCTGGCAGCCGCACTCTTTATCACCAATTCACCATTGCCTTTGCCTATCAACGAATAAAAAGCGACTCGATTGCTCTTGAAAAGTCACTAGAACACAAACACACGGTTAAAAATGCTCTTGAAAAGTCGCTAGAACACAACACACGATTAAAAACAAAAACAAAATCAAAATCTTTGCCACGCAAGCCAACGCCTTTTCGTAGTTTAATCCAAAAAGCATCCTTGGATTTTTTTCATGAATGTAATTAGAGTCCGAATCTTCTATTATTCAACTTTGGATAACAGGACTCTGTTATTCCGAGTTAGACCGTTCGATTAAAAATAAACGGATCCGATTAATTCTGAAGAGAGAGAAACACAATCAATTTGGACCGTTGTTTTCGATCTGACGATCCAACTCGGGATAACAGAGTCGTTATCCCGAGATGAATAATAGCCGGTGTAAATTTATGTAATTATGGGTAGTTTTCTTATTTGAAATTGTGGCAATTTGACAGTGATTTGTTCATGCGAATATATATTGGGTAGTTTTCTCATTTGAAATTAATAATGTAGGTAAAGAGACACTTACTTTTTGTAATACTACATAAATTAAAGATGCGGAGATTGATTATGGATATGTGCATGAGGCCCTAAATATCATATCTACTAGCAATTATTGGAAAGATAAAAAATATTTCAATTAGCTTTATTTTAGTAAACCCTTCTACTTCAAAATTTACTGAATCTAGCTTTCCACCTAAATTATATTAATTGTTGATATATATGAACTATACTTGAAATTAACACAATAATAATATTATAGGATTCACATTCTCATTGTATATGGGATGAAAACACCCACCCGTGCATGCATGGGTATAACGCAGAAATGTATTCACTCTCACACTTATTTTTATAATATCGTTGTCATATTATTTTTTATTTCAAACTGTGAGACTCACTATTTTTATAATAGTAGGACTAGCTCTCTGAATCTAATTAGAGTAGTTTAAATAAATCCGATTATTAAAATATGATCTCGTTTTTTTATTCATAGCTTTTATGACAGTAGAAACAAATTCGGTATAAATAAACATCATCCTTAAGGGCCGGATCGGACTTCTTGAGAGCCGGGTCTAACGGGCCTACAAGAGAGCCAGGTAAGGGTCAGGTTTGATAAGCGTTTTTAAAGGGCCGAGTTTAAAGGGCTTAATTTTTAAGGGATAAGTTCGACCCTTGAGAATCCTAGTTTTTATCAAGTCCTTTGAACTCTAAGGGCCGGGTGAGGGCAGGATAAGAGCCAGATAACGGTCAACGGGTAAGGGCATGATATATATTTATTTTTGCTGATTACGTATTTTTTTAATATTAATTTATATTTGTATAAAAAATATTAAATTATTTTTTTTCTGTTTGGGCATTTTGTTTTTATTTTTTCAGATTTTTTTAAGTGTAATTAATATATATATAAAATATTAAAGAAAAGACTTGAGAAGGGTCGGAAATGACCGGATTTGAAAAGGACCGAGTCAGAAAGACTTATTTTTTAAAGACTGAGTCTGATTTTTGAGAAGCTCGATCTTTATCATTAGAAATGGTCAGACCGAACTTATAAGAGCCGGATAAAATAAGAGTTTTTGAAGGGTCGGACGGGCGGATTCAAACGACGAGCTCTTATGAGCTATGATATAAAGCTATTTTAAAATTGGGACCAATTTTGTGTTGCTTTCCGTGCAGAGAGAGAGAGGAGTTTGCTATCTAAATGACATTTCATCTCCGGTGAGGGGAAAACAAAGACGATAAAATCCTAGTACAATCATGTCAAGTCAAATTAATACCACGGAGAGGAGAAAGAATGTTTAATCACGTAGGCGTAACATCAGAGGAGAAAGGGAAATGAAAGAACATAACGCATGATGAAATCTACAATGGCAGCTGTCAACTGGGTTAGGCTCTCTGTAATGTACCGAGACATTGACAGCTTATCTGCACCGGGCACCTTCATTCTATTAAATTTTAAATATTTTTATAACACATTTTGTTATATATAATATAGCTGTAAATAATTATGTTAATTACTAATATCTTTTAAAATTTAATCGAATATTAGCGTGATGTAAGAGTATCTACAACTTATTTGGTAAATACAAGAATAGTATAACATAAAAAAGTAAGTTTAGTAGCTTACTATAAACGAGACTATCCAAAGCAATATCTTGTACCGCGGTCATTTTCCAATTTGACATGCTGACACGTTTATCCAAAAGGCGGCTCCTACAACTACAACTCTACAAGCAGCCAGCCATGAGCCCATGACTATGAGCATGTGGAGAGACTCTTTTTTTCTTCTTCTTCCTGAGGAGTTTTTACTTAAAAGTCTACTAATCAATATTATCTACAAAATTAGCTTTAGAGCAAAGTTATTTTCACAAACGGTCTAACTAAGGGCGTGAGTTCAAAAAAAAAAGACACAAAGGGCGTGAGTTCAACTCACGCCTTTAGATATTGATGCTTTCCGGTTGTTATCTTTCAAAACCACCGAAAGTGAAAAAAATTGATATAAATGCGATATATGGACTTAAAAGGCGTGAGTTCAACTCACGTCCTTTGGGTCATTTTGCTCTCTTTTGTTTGGGCAGCGGGCGGACAGAGAAAATAGCGTTTTAAGGGCGTGAGTTGAACTCACGCCCTTTGTTAGGCCGTTTGTGAAAATAAATTTGCTCTTAGACCGTTTTTGTAGTTAAAATTTGTTTTTAGGCCGTTTAAATAAAAAATCCCTTTATTATAAGCCCGCAGGCACTCAACACCACACACTTATTCCAGCCTCTATTTTAGCCACGGTGGAAGACTATGCCAGTTTCATTGGACCGTAGCCCCGGTGGGCATGTGGAGAGACTCTAATTCGTTAATTCCACTGGACGCCTTCATCTGTCAGGAATCTTCAAGCGTTCAACAGCGGTAGATCTTAAATTCCCAGAAGCTTCAAACTTTATTTTGTTATCCAAAAATTGCAGAGCAGAAAACATTCCTAGCTTCAAACTTTATTATGTTAATATCTAAGTTGAATAATAAAAGTACAATACAAAATAATCTACATATTAAAGTCATTAACATAAATAATAACTCATCTAACGTGAAAAATAAAATTAATTTTGATTTTCATATCTCTACAACATTCTCCTTATAAAATGGGCATAATTATAATGACAAATAAAAATCTAAAACTCAAATTATAATTGCGACAGACAAGTCTGATCTTAATAAGTTTCATGATATTCATATAAATATGGTGATATTTTAGTTTTCTCGGGGAATGGATCACTTTAAATGCTTATTTTGACCATTTTGACAATAAGATTTCAAATAAATATAAACTCTTAAAATTAAATAAAAAATTAATAAATATTAAACTTATAGATTGATAACATTTTAAATTTCATATAATTTAAGTGTCATGTGATATCCGGTCAAAAAACATCAAATTTTTATACAATTTGTAATAGATTCAATTTAATAATTTTAATGGGTTATCAGATGGTATCGAAATGTTTCAATTTCGAAATACAATCAATGTATAAGTTCAAGAATATTTCTATAAATATGTTTATAACTTTTAGAATTTTTTTGAATTTATTCAAAATCTTATTGTCATAAATTTTATGAAGTGCTCCCTCCTTTTTTTACAAAATTATTCAGCATAGACATAAAATATTTGTTAAGAACTTAAAGTTCACAGACATGTACAATTTATGCAACATCCTTTTTCTTACTGTTCCTGTTGTCCATAAAGGGTGATGTAACGTGATAGTTCTGTTTGCAATTTATTTTACTGTTTTACAGTTTAGTTATTATTTTATCAATTACTGGAATCATGACAGAGACAAAATATCGAGACATTGAATCCTGCCCAACCGCCAAATATAACGCCTTTGAGGACGGCACATATTATAACGCCTTAGATAAACCTTTGGTTTACCATTTATTAGCATATTAAGACAATACAAAAAAAAAATTCCATCTTGTAAGAATTACCTTGCTATTATATTTCGTCATGTTTGTCAAAGCAGACTTGTAGAGATGCTCAAGGCTGTCCATTGACTTTCATCACTTAATATGACTAATGCAGAGGACATGTTAGCAAATTAGACTTTCATCACTTGTGTAGAGTAGTCAATTTATTTATTTTTTTTCATTTTTTATGCATTCTCTTAGTCTTAGTATATGTGATAAACATTTTTGTCAATTTTCACTTTCATATGGCCCAAACCAGTACATCCATACATGTGGTTAAGTGGTTAACTCCTGTGGTGGTACACACTTACACTAGTACAGTCTGATACTTCAATTTTCACTGTGGCCCCACCAATAATATCAGATTGGAGGAGGATGCCAACCGCTGTTTTATTTATTCAACATATATCTGAAAAATCTGATTGAACGTTCCCAGCGCAATGAGACACCATGGATGCATTGATTGATATAAAAAGAAAATCTTGTCTAATCGCATTCAAATCAAAATAAAAGGAAAACAGTATTAAATCGAAAATACTTGAATGTGGCAACATGGTAAATTGGTGACCTCAGGCAAGAGAGATTTAATTGCATATGAAAAGGACTAACAACTGAACAACCACCATTTAATAAAAGAAAAATATAAACCATTTATTTTCCTCTGCTCCACAGATGAGGATACCAATTGAATGGACATTCTGGACAGTATCATGCCTACTCCCGCTAGGAAACATAAATCTGTTGTGATGGTGCATATCAAGATTTTTATCACAAGAAGGGCCCCATGTAACTTTAAATCTATTAAATAACTACCATGGATTTCTACCATTAATTAGTTGCTGACATTTCACTTGCTGGTACAATCAATCTACCTAACACTGCTGGAACTGGAAGTTATGACAAATGGCAGTACCGGTACAGGGCCTATCCTGTACAATATTTAAATATTTTTAAAGTAGGATTGTTACTTTGGTTGTTTCTTATCCGAGACTTTACTGTCGCTTAACCTGATAGTTTGATACACCAAATTATATGCATAAGACCATAGAATTGACGTATATAACACAGACAAAACATAAAATAACAACCTTAAGCTAAACTAGCAAAAGACAAAAAATAATATTGTTATCCACATAAACACAAGAACAATAATATAAATAATGATGCCATTGTGTTCAATTATCACAAAGATATCATTCCTAATTTTCTTTTCAGAAAAAGTGGTACGGAGTACCGCATCTTTCCAAGTTAGTACATAATAACAAAAAAAATATGCTGTAAAATGTACTGGAAAGCTGAATGTGGATCCCTACTTGAAAATTGACACAACACCAAATAATCTTCTTCAGTCAGACTTGGATTTGGTTTCATCGGTTTTTTGGGCCTTGCTGGATTGGGGCTTGGTAAATTGTTTAACGCTCCAAATTCCAAAAAGAGCAGCTTGGATTGGGGCCACCCAATAAACAAACATGTGCTCTAAAGTTATGTGGTCACCCCTTGCAAAGGCCCAACCAAATGCCTATATTGTGAAATAATATAAAAATTTCAGAAAAAAAAAATGCAAATCCTTCAGAAGACAACCAAGCCAATTATTTTAGATTTGAGTAAGAATCAGCATAATATCCAAAACTCTCAGCTTCTAGGAACATTCACAACGTGATACCACAACTGCTGTACTAAAATAAAGAGAGCATTTTCAGCAGTAATGGTACAAAGCTAGTACAATAGGGGTGATTTATTATTATTGCAACTGAGTGTGTATTTGCTACTACTTCATTCAATGTATAGTTTATTAAACAATAACACCAGGACATGGGGTAGTACAATAGAAGGCAAACTTTCATGCACATATACCTGTAAAACCTAAGATATCACACATAACCCTGCAAAATTTAACACACCATGTGTACCACTGACAACTTGAGTTCGATGTGCCTGTACATTTAATGACTAGCTGATAACTTCCATATAAATAACTGAAGATATATTTTTCTAATGTTATTGTATATTTTTGGTTTCCATTTAAAAAAAAAAATTAGCCATTGCTAAGTTATATGGCTATTGCAGAGGAAGGGGAAGTGAAGAAAGAGAATGAAATATGAATGTACTATGGATCTCTGCTAGAAAGGAAAACTTCTGATCTACATGGCCTTGCATGAGTTCCCTGACAAATATACTTTCTACAGGGATACTATATATTTTAAATTATTTCAGGGGTAAGCCTTGAAGTTTCTCCTAAAAAAAGTTGAGAGTTCTTACAGAGGCAGGGTTCATGATGCCTCCAGTCAGGTCAGAACTAAGAATGTGAAGTGTCATTTTGGAAATACTAGAAATCCAAGTTTTCATGAAGAAGCTGTTCACTTCTTTCTGCTTCAGTGTCAGAGAAACCATCACAACAGCAAATGTGGCAAGGCCTTCAACCAATGCACCATGGTGAATGCCAGCGTTAAGGCGGGGACCATGCCCCACTTGTGGGAAGGCTTCTTTGAGAAGCAACACACCAGCAACTGAACCAAGCATCTGTTACAATGTTTATTAATAAGATACCAGCTGGAAACCATGACAGTCAAATACTAGATTATTTATGCATAATATTTTCCCATCATTTACAATGTTTTCATTAATAAAAGATGACAAATTTGACAAGAACAGATTCAAATTCACGACCTCTTGACTGACATATCAGTAAATTACCAGTAGGGATGTATGAGAAGAAGTGAATCATCAAACCTGGTCTTATCAAAGGACTATAAGTGGATAAAACCAATGCTGTGGGGGACTCAAGCTCAGCAATTGCATAAAAAAGGATAGAGATGAGCCAGTAGCTTCAGTCCAGCAAGGGAGTTATCCCTATTTGGGAAAATATAGCAATTTCTATTTACCATATTAGCCTTGCCAGTGGTTCTAGTCCTTCTCTGGAATGTAGTTTCAAAAAGACCAATTGAAAATGTTTGATAAAATAACTAACTGTGTTTTGCTTCAGTTATCAAAATATTTTGAGGAGATTCTTGTTTTCAAATTCTTAATGAAAAATAAGATCATTGAAGAAGTTATGATCATGACTCGCTGCAAGAGATAAATTGCAGCCAATAACAATTATCCATTACTCCTCAGTGGCCGACACTAAATTATCAAAAATCAGAATCAAGAAGACACAAACTACATGATGACCATTCAGTAAGTAGAGAGATGTAAAGGAAATCAATTTCATGAGCAAAAGTAATGTTTGGAGATTGAACTAATCTAACTACTTAAACTGCAAGTCCCAGCCTTAAAATGTGCCAACTATTATTGGCATTGCTATTTTGAATGGGTACACAAAGAGACTACATTATAAGTATCTTCAAATTTAAAAAGATAAGCATTACAATAACTACAAATTATCAGACCAAAAGGGACAGAAAAAAGCCAGTCCCAGCCCTAGCTATAAGAAAGGAAACCTTGGGAATAGAATGCTCAATTTGTTTAATTAGGAATGCAAGCCAGCCATATAAAATTCAAGCATAGCGGATCATGCATGTATCATGTACTAAAGAAAATTAGAATCAGGTAGAGAACCTAACACCACATGGTCCTGGTATCACTACAGTTAATTACCGTACCAAAGCATGTACAAAATTTCATAAAGCTTAATGACCAGTTTTTGTCAAACATCAGGTGACTGAATTTTTTAGTTCCTTGTATTTGCAGCAATAGACAATAGTAGAGGCATTTCTATAATTCTGAATCAAAAGTAAGTAAAATAGAAATCTTTTTCCTAGATAACTCAACCTACAAAAGACTGCAAGAAAATAACTCATTAATTCTTCAACAATAAGATTGTATGCTCATCAGAAACTGCCAGAGTTATGAGAGTAGTATACATTTTTTTTTTTTGGTAATTATCCAACTTAGTGAACTAGGACCCAGTATAAGATTCTGTCCATACTAAATCGCCTCTCCAATCATGTAAACAGCAATTAATTAAATTAACAGGGTGCAAAATACAAATAAAATTAACCTGAGCAGGAATCCGACAGAAAGCAGCGAAGAGGTATCCTCCATTTCCTGCAATTGTGTAAATCAGAACGGTGAGGGGGTTGTAGGACCCACCACCAGTGAGTTTATCGAACCATGCGAAGATGAACATGTAGCCGACGGAGAGAGAGATTTTGAGGAGCTCAACCTCGTGTGGGGTCCTCGGACCCACCGTCTGGTAGACGAAGAGCTTCACCAGCGACCCAGCCCACACCCAGAGAAAGGACAGCACAAGGTCTGCCACCACTAGCCTCGCTCGGCCCATCGATTGAAGCAAGTAGATAATAAATTGCCCTTCTTTTTGTTTTTACTTTTAGAGAGCAGAGAGGGTTTTCAATCGGGAGGAGAACGAATTCAGACAGATTCTGATTCTTATTTCTTTCTGTGAAAGATGGAGGGAGGGAATTTCGCGCATGTTGGCTGCCATGCCAAGTGGAGAGAAGCAAACATTGACATGGACATTATGTGAAGAATTATCTACAGAAGGTATGTGACGAGTCACGATGTTGTATGTTTTACCGCTTATGGAACCTTATAACTTTATAGTCAAGTCAAGACTCAAGACAGGAAATTTAGATGCGAAGTGATAACAGAAGATTGAAACTGTGACTGTGGCCTGTGGGGTAAGGTAGAGTACGGGTCAAATATTTTCATACTCATATTATTAAAAAAAAATTATTTATATCTTATTTTTATCCGTTAAAAAATAAATTTATTCGTATATTATTTTTATCCGTTAAGAACTTTTAACGATGAATGAATGACGGTAGATAATGAATAAAAATAATAATAATTTAATATAAAAATTATATAATTTGAATAAATAAATAGCATCAAATAAATACACTAATAAATCCAACAATGAATAATATTTTAGATATAATAAAAATCATATAATTTTTTCATCTCAATTGTCATTAAAAATATATAGTAATTTTAATTTATTTAATTATAATTAAAATATAAAATAAAGTAGTATATTTCTATATATTTTATTTATATATATATTTATATAATTTACCCTATAAAATAGCTCTTATTCGTATTTTTATCCGACAAGTTAACAATTTTTTTATCCGTATCTATATCCGATAACTTAAGAAAAATAAAATCTTATTTATACCATCTTATTAAATATGATATAGATAGAATAAAGGGCCAAATAACTTTCATTAACAGCCCTAATGAGGGGTCAAATTTATGGAAAATATGATTTAAAGCAAATGTGTTGTTCAGTCAATATTTGTTTCTTTTTTTGTCCAAAAGTTATTTTGGCTTAGTTCTCTATGCTTCCGTATTTTGTTTCAATTTTGAATTCTGAATTTGTAAATTCTTCCAAATGTTTTGTAAATATCAATTTCGGTGTACTAATTTTCATTCTGTTCCCCCTTAAACATGAGACTAGGGGACAATGGGTCGGATCGGGTCGGGTCAGGTTATATTTTATTATTTTTCTTGATCCGATCTGAATCCAATCCGATTAAATTCGGATTAAAAATTTTTGATCCATACCCCCGACCTAACGGGTCACGGGTCAACCCAATCCGATCTGTGTAAAATAATTAAATATTTATTAATTATTTTTATATAATTTTAAGTAATAAAATATTGATTAATTTATAATTAATCTTAAATAGTATATAATTAGTATAAATTTAAGTTTTAATTAGTACTAAATCATAAAATTACTTTAAAAAATATAATTAATCAAGTCGGGTTGGGTTCGGGTAACCCGACCCGACCCGATTCGGATCAAAAAAATTAAATCCATATTCGACTCATTTATTTTCGGATCATGTCGGATCGGATCGGGTTCAGATTAACCCGTCGGGTCGGATCAATAATTAACACCCCTATGTGAGACCAATTTTCTTTTAATATAAAAGGATTAATGAATAAAGAAGAAAGGGAAAAGATGCACAGCTAGAATTAAGCTTTTTTTTTAACACTAATTCTACCTTGTGATCTTTTCTGAAAAATTAAGAACCCTAAATGAACTTTTGTTCAATACATCGTACTGCAAAATCCCACAAAACTTAGGATTTAAACATTACTTCAGATTTACCACCACAGTAAAATTTTAAGTACAATTCGTTACCACAGAAATGTTTTATTTACGTCTGCCGTTTGCAAGGATACCTGGAATGGAGTTCGTACAATTCTAACCTACAGTGGTGTTTACAATTTGAGAAAGCAAAGCCGTAATTTGCACAAATTTATTAAAACAAGAAGAGGGGGGGGGGAGCAAGTTCAAACTCAGTATTTCATGCTCTCCTCTGATCACAAAAAGGAAAAAAAAAACAAATAAAGTGCGCTAATTGTCCAAATACTTTACAAAACAGTCGAGACAACCCCAAGATATCTCTCGACCAAATCTCAGATGATTAATTTGAGAATGCCTCATTGAATTCAAACTGATTTAGTAAACAAGCTTTGGCTCAAATTCTGCAAAATCAACTGATCCTGACTCAATCGGGGGCATTAGATAGGCAGCTATCAGCTCCGACACCAAAGCCGCAATAAGTGGAATTCTCTTCAGGTTCTTCACGAACGCCACGTCATTAGATTCACCAACAGCAATTATTTTCTCATTTATTTCAACCATTCGGTCGAGCTTTCTCTTGAACTCTGGGTTTTCCACATCCAATACAGCTGGGAAAATTCTTGCAGTTGTGCGGTTGGTCTGAAAATATTTTCATTACAGTAAAAAAGTTAGATTACTGTTTACTTTTCTTTTTGTTGGGGAGTTTTTACTTTCATTGGTAATATTTCTAATTGAAGCATAAAGAATATTAGAATCAACCATTGTTGTATTGGACCAGTATATTATATCATTAGGAAAATAACATGTACTAGGCAGGGAAATGGCTTTAATTTTATTTGTTCTCTCTTAATTTCTTATTTCTATTTGTATTTTGTCCTCTTTATAATACTGAAACATCATGATAATACCTTGCCTTTCAAACCATCAATACCAGCTGCACTGATTGGATTGCATACCAGTAAATGGCATGCAGCATGATAATCCTTGATTAAGTAATCGTATAAATCAAATGTATTAACATACCTCAATAATAACATGCATGTCAAACTTTTTGGTGTCCAATCCAATGCCTTCATAAAAAGCGGTTCTCTGACAATCGTTTAGGTACATTGTCACATACACCTGCCCAAAGAATAAACATTCCATCAATGCATCTATACAATCATATTCCCAGAAGAAAAATACATAATATGAAAAGGTCAATGAATCTTACTGAGAGGCAGAAGAAGCGGGACCACAGCTTAGCCTTCCAGTCATTCAAAAATTGTGGTTGAGCTTTGAGCAGAGCTGTGAAGAAGTCACCATGTCTATTCTCGTCCTGGCACCAGTTCTCAAAGTATTTGAAAATGGGGTAGACCTGATATTCTGGGTTTGCTTTCAGATGGCGAAAAATGGTGATGTAACGCCAGTACCCAATCTTTTCTGACAGATAGGTGGCATAGAATATGAACTTCGGCTTGAAGAAGGTGTACTTTCGGGCTTTGGTCAGAAAACCCAGATCCAGAGCCAAATTAAAGTCTGAAAGCCCCTTGTTCAGAAACCTGAAAATGGTTTTAAATTATGACAGTTAAATTTTGAAAGAAAACAAGAATTGGAAAGTGTTTGATAATTTTGTTTACATACCCAGCATGTCTGGCTTCATCCCGGGACATGAGGGAGAAAATCTCCGCAACCACTGGGTTTGTTTTCTGTCATTAAGTTTTTTACAAATAATAATCAGTAAAATAGTCATTAAATATGGTCTTCTGCTATAATCAATAAATTCATGAACATTTTCATATAAGATCTAGTCTCACTTAGGCAATTCGCCAAACAGGTAAGTGATTAGCATCGGTCACCACAATACTTAAACAATCAATTATAGACATTTCAGGTGCTTCTAACAAAATCCATGTAGTGAAAGCAATAAAATAAACCTTGAGTCTTCTTCCAAGCTCCTTGTAGAGCAAAAACCCTGAAAACTCAGCAGTGCATGACCTCTCCAAAAATTCCACAAAAATCTGACGAAGCGGGCCCTGCATCTTATCAGCCGCTTCTTTGAATTCCGGGTTGCGCACAAAGTGGGTCTGGTTGTAATCCGTCTTGAATTCATTTAGCAATGCCACAAATTCGTCTTGGTTCAAGTTTTTGTTTATCTCCATGTTGAAAAGCTGCTCCATTTCATCGAAATCGGTGGTGTAAAACCGTGGGGTCAGCAGGGTTTCCTTTATCTCGGTTTTGCTAAATTTCTTCTTTGGGGTGGTACTGGTATTGGCAGTGGCATTGGCCATGACTCTGAATTGAGAGGAGTTGTGAATCCGGATTGTAGAGAATTTTAACATTGGTCGGTTGAGCTTCTGCATTGGAGAGATGGGTTTTACCAGAGACAGCTCAGTGGCTGCCATGGCTGCTTGTTTTCCAACTGAGAGAGAATAGAGGGGAAAAAATTGAGTAATTGATAGAGGATAGAAGAGCTATTTTATCATCTCGTTTTGGCGATTGGGAGTGTCATCCAGTGAAAATCCAAGGATTCAAATCAGCTGATGACAAGTGGAAGAGTATCTCGTGATGGAGAAAACTTTGGTGCGTTGTTGGAGATGGATAGTGGGTGAGAAAGGGGACACGTGGCATGTTCTGAGTAGCTCTACCTCTACGGAGTGCTAATTGCACATTTATCTTCTTTTTTTTTTTTTAAATTTTAAGAATTCATTAGAACTTCCGTTAAATGTATCAAGTGGCGAAATTCACCATTCTCTGCCTTACGGACTTCTGGATAATAGTAGAAAAATTCCTCAAAAGTTAAGAAATAAACATTACTCTAGATTTATCACAGTAAAATTTTAAACACAATTGTTGCCATAAAAAAAGTTTTAGGTTTGCCGTTTGACAAATTTGCAAGTATATCCTGGAGTGGGGTTCGTACCATTCTACTTAGAATGGATTTTGCAATTTGAGAAAAACAAAGTCCAAAATATTCATTTATTGTATAAAAACAAAGAAGATTAAGTGGCAAGTTTCAAACTCAGTGTCACATGCCCTCCAATCACCAACAAAGGGATATCTCTCCACTCAAATCTCAGATGATCATTTTGGAACGAAACCTCATTAAATTCAAACTGATTCAGTAAACAAGTTGTCTCTCAAATTCAGCAAAATCAACTGATCCTGACTCAATCGGGGGCATGAGATATGCAGCTATCAGCTCTGACACCAAAGCCGCAACAAGTGGAATTTTCTTCAAATTCTTCACAAAAGCCACGTCGTTGGATTCATTAACAGCATTTATTTTCTGATTTATTTCCACCATTCGGTCGAGCTTTCTCTTGAACTCTGGATTTTCAACATCCAATACTGCTGGGAAAAGTCTTGCACTTGTGCGGTTGGTCTGAAAATATTTTCATTAATGTCAAGAATTAGAGTACTGTATGGCTGATTTTTTTTTCTTTTTTGTTGGGAGTTTTACTTTCATTGGTAATTTCTAATTGGAACATTAAGAATATTAGAATCAAGTAACCATCGTTGTATTTGATCTCTATATTATGTTATTAGAAAAATAACATATACTACGTAAGGAAAAAAACCCGCTTCAATTTTATTTGATTTCTCTTGTTTTCTTATTTCTATTTCTCTCTTTTTGCTATCAATACTGAACATTGACCAATAACATGATAAAACCTTGTCTCTGAAACCACCAATACCAGCAGCACTGATGGTGTCGGATACCAGTAAATGACATGCAACATGATAAACCTTGATTAGGTGATCCTCAATCAAATGTACTAACATACCTCAATAATAACATGCATGTCAAATTCCTTGGTGTTCAATCCAATGCCTTCATAGAAAGCGGTTCTCTGACAATCGTTTAGGTACATTGTCACATACACCTGCCCCAAGTATAAACATTCCATCAATTAAAGCATTTTATTTTATACATCCACATTCCAGAAGAAAATACATAATATGTATTTATAAATGAATCTTACTGAGAGGCAGAAGAAGCGGGACCACAGCTTTGCCTTCCAGTCATTCAAAAGCTGTGGGTGAGCTTTGAGCATAGCTGTGATGAAGTCACCATGCCTGTTCTCATCTTGGCACCAGTTCTCAAAGTACTTGAAAATGGGGTAGACCTGGTATTCTGGGTGTGCATTCAGATGCCGACAAATGGTGATGTAACGCCAGTATCCAATCTTCTCTGACAGGAAGGTGGCGTACAATATGAACTTGGGCTTGAAAAAGGTGTATTTTCGGGCTTTGGTCAGGAAACCCAGATCCAGAGCCAAGTTGAAATCTGAAAGCCCCTTGTTCAGAAACCTGAAAATGGGTTTAACTTTTAAATTATGACAACTGGATTTTGAAGAAAAGAAGACAATTAGAAGGTGCAGATAATCCTACTCACATACCCAGCATGTCTGGCTTCATCCCGGGACATAAGCGCGAAAATCTCCGCAACCACTGGGTTTGTTTTCTGTCACATTTTTTTAAAACAATTAATCAGTAATTTAGTAATTAAATATGGCCTTCGGCTATAATGCATAATTTCTTGCACATGCCTACAGACATTTAATCATAACAACAACAACAACAATAATAATAGTTTCATGCACATTTTCATGTAGGATTTTGTCTCAATTAGGCAATTCACCAAACAGGCAAAGAACATAATATTGGTCACTGCAAGACTTAAACAATCAATTATAGTCATTTCAAGCGTGTCAAACAATAATTGCAATGATAACAATAAGAAATAGACCTTGAGTCTCCTTGCAATTTCCTTGTAGAGCAAAAACCCTGAAAACTCAGCAGTGCAAGACCTCTCCAGAAATTCCACAAAAATCTGACGAAAGGGGCCCTGCATCTTATCAGCCGCTTCTTTGAATTCAGGGTTACGCACAAAGTGGGTCTGGTTATAATCGGTTTTGAATTCATTTAGCAACGCCACAAAGTCCTCTTGGTTCAGGTTTTTGTTGATCTCCATGTTGAAAAGTTGCTCCATTTCATCAAAATCAGTCGTGTAAAACCGGGGGGTCAGCAAGGTTTCCTTTATCTCGGTTTTACTAAATTTCTTCTTTGAGGTTGTATTGTTATTAGCAGTGGCAGTGGCCATGATCCTCAATTGAGAGGGGTTGTGAAGTCGGATTGTAGAGAATTTCGACACTGGTCGGTTGAGCTTCTGCATTGAAGACATGGGTTTCACCAAAGACAGCTTAGTGGTTGCCATTGTTGCTCGTTTTCCAACTGAAAGAGGATAGAGAGAGGTAGAGCGAGTAATGCATAGAGGGAAGAGCGGGAGAGGTATATTTGTATCTCGTTTTGACGATTGCGAGTATCATCCAGAGGAAATCCAAGGGTTTACGTGGCGGGATTGTAATAGTTCTACGGATTACGCATGGGCTGGCATGGGGAGACATCAGACTGCCCATAGAAACATTGCTTTTAATCTGTGGGTTTGGAAACTGGGAGTATCTAAACAGCTTTGCTCTAATATGTTCATGGGCTGGATTTCATTGGTGCCACTAAGGGCCCATACCATATATTTTCTCTTTAATATGGGTCTGGTAATGGGCTGGTTTTGAATGATCCACAAATAACGTGTCCATGTTTCAAGTTCATCGTCTAAAAATATCATTCACAATTTCACATAACATAACTATATTTCATTTGCCATCAAACATCCTCTTTGAATAATTGCTTTCTACAGTAATTATTTTTATTATAATTATTAATGTAAATGTAATTAACTGTAGTTAATGGTTGTGTCATACTTTACGAACCATAGTCATTCATAATTTAAGAAATATGATTTGCTTTTGTTACAAGATTTCCTAGCTCTGTAAACACGACGATTTCCTCACAAACATATAATAGAACAATCTAGTTTAACACTATACTATCATAAAAAAAAACATAGATGACATGTGAAATTTAATCTAAGCACTATGATGCCGTGCTATAAGAATCAGCAGTAGTCAACATACAATGCATCTTATCATTTTTTTTTTCTGAGAAGAATGCTTCTGATTATATTATTTTGTACGGGATAATTACATTTTGATGCTACATAGACATAATTATTATTTTAAAATGTAACTGCATATGCATTTCGCTTATACTTATGTGGCGTGACGTTGTATACATAAAAATATGCATCACATGTTTAATAGTTCACGATATTTTTAAAATGTTTGTTGTATTAAAGCTACAAAATTAATCATACGATGTACTTCATGCAAAAAAAATAAAAATTATATTAATATCATATTACATTTTTATTATATATTAAAATTAACTAAAAATGATTTTAAGATTATTTTAAAATATTTTAGAATACATATATGCATATTGAATCTCATATGTATCAAGGCAGCTAAAGGTTCTTTTAGAGATGAATCCGTAAGTGCTTCGATTTTTAACACTTATATATAATATATATATCATGTATTTTTTAGAGTCTCTCATTTTTTATGGCAATTAGATATCCATAATTTTCCGGAACACATAGGCATATTGAAAAATCCGTGTTTTAAAAATGTTGACAGTTCAGAAAATTCTGTACAAAAATTGGCCAAAAAATCAGTGCAAAAATGGAGGAAAGTCACAGTTGTTAAATTAAGAGAAAGTTGTTGGATTTGACAGTAGGCTGCAATCTAGTGCTATATAGCAGGTACCATAGGTCCGTAGCAGCATGCTTAATTTCGATTACAACCCAAAACCCAAAATGCTCAACAGAATCCTTTCACCGTATTACTACATTTACAGAAGTCAACGGATTATGACTATGGCATTGTCAGGTCTCTCATCTCTTATCAAATTGCAGGAAATTAGTTTACATAAACATGTAATCGATAGAGACTAGGGACAATTGGTTTGCATTGCATGAGTCTTTTTTTTTTTCTTTTGACTAGGGTTGCAAACGAGTCGAGTTCGAGCGATTCGGGCTTAGCTCAAACTCGGCTCATAAAAATTTGAGTCGAGTCGAGTTCGTGAAACGTTTCAAGCTAAAAAATTTAGTTCAATCTGACTCGTTACTATTCGAGCTAGCTCACAAGCTAATGCATGTATGTTAACTCAGTTTGATATTTATATTTAATTGATCTATAAAGTGTAAATTTAATATATCTACAAATATGATATATGAGTTAGTATAAAATTGATATATCAACAATTTATATTTTCAATAAAAAAATTATTGCACTAATTTGAATAAATAGACCAATAAAAAATATCATATCAGATATATGAACCGAGTCACGAGTGAGTACAAGGAGTTATTAAACCGCTGAGATTGTGAAACCACGAGAAATAATAAGAGATTAATTATCGAATTAGAATTTAGAAGAAAAAAATATATATATTATTATTATTCGAGCCGAATCGAGCTACGAGCTAAACCAATCCCAACTCACCTTCAGCTAATTTAACTATCAAACCAGATTAGCTCAAATCAAATTATCTCAAACTCGAGTCGAATTCAAACTGAACCATGAACCCGAACTTTTTTTGCAACACACTTTTGACAAGACGGTTTACTGTACTTATTTTGAAACTCGCCCATTCGATACACTGGCTTTCAGATGGGAAACTCTGGTTCTAGTTTTTTTTTTTTTCTAATTTTGATCTGTTCGGTTGACCGATGAGAAGCCAGATACAACCACCTTTAAGCACAGAAATTGATGAAATCAGATGAGAAAAGAGACAAAACCTGGTTTTGAAAACAATCAACTTGAACAAGATTTTTCATTCGACTTCCAAATTTTATAAAAAACATCGAAAGTTGAAAAGAGACAAAACCTCTATTTAGAACTCGGCATAGAACAATCAAAATTTTATAAAAACTACCGAAAGTCAAAAGAACGATCGGGGCCTTACAAATTTACAATCACCAGTGCTAGCAGATTGCTTATACAGGTAACCCTTTTTCCCTCCTAAACCAGGGGCTATCTCAGACTCAGCCTCTACATAGTTTGAAGAACTTTTTAGAACCACAGACTTCTGACAGCTCAGTACAAATGCAACAAGCAATACTAAAAAAGAAATAGAAAATTCACAAAAAATACTAAAAAATAATTAGTTAAATCGAAATAATTCAAATTGGAGATAGCTTCAGGCACTCAGTCTGACACCGTTTGAGACATATATCATTCCAGTTTGGCACCTGGTGTTGATTCACACATACTGTCCGTGCACATGCATCAACACAAGCATCCAGTTCGGAAACCCCACAGACTGTTACACACGTATCGGGTATAGGGTCCTTGGAGAATGCCCCGACTTTTTTCAACATCCGTTTAGACGTGCACACCCGCTCACAAACAAAGACCTCATCTGAGTTCTTTTCACGGCCTCTTACAGCTTTCAGACGATTTTCTTCATCTCTCCTTCTCTTTACACGAATTGCTTGTCCAGCAAGCAAGGCTGGTACAGCAGCTCCAAGTAAAGACCACCAGATGTCAATCATTATGCAGTCTGGTGATTTATCAAGGTTATCCTGGCAAAATTTCTCACCTGCATGGGAGAGGTGGCTTAAATCAGAAAAGGTTGCAGGCTTAATTACAGCAAGGAGGTCAAATTCAATTAATGCACATTGGGATGGAAATTTGTATACTGTATGTACTTTTTTGTACCTGAAATGCTAACAACAGGTTACATGTCAGCTTGTACTCAGAGAGTTCCAAAATCACAAGTTTGCAACATTTCTCAACTGGAAAAAAAAGCTGGACGAGAACTTTGGCGGGACAGAATAAAAACTGCAATTCCATAATCTCGATTCAAAAACAGGTTAGTAGATGTGCAGTACACCATATGCATATAACAGATTCAAAATTCAGACAATAATTAAAGATCAAACTACATCGAATTGGAACTGAAATCAAATAGCAGCATGACAGTGAATAAGCTAACACCAGTTCCACAATATTAGAGGAGAAGATGCAAAGTTCCGCTTCAAAACAAAGAAAGAATTTTTGCTTTGAGGAGGTAGGTCTTTGTATACTTTAAACTTCTATTAACCAAGAAAAATAGTTTGCAATCAAATGACTCAACCTATCTCAAGTTCCTTTCCTGCATTTCTATGTCCCAATATACAAGAGAGACTAAAGTTACCAGAAGCTCTTGTTGCTCAAAAATCATCCACCCGCGCTACAACAACGACAACAACAAAGTCTTTAATCCCAAATAAATTGGGGTAGGCTAGAAATGAAACTCAATCCGAAATAAAAAAATCAACCACTTGTGCTCTTTCCAAATATTCCAGAATATGGCGGAATAAGCATCTATCAAGCGTTTTATAGAGAGGAAGTGTTTTTTTAACACAACTTCCCTGTGATCATCAACATTACATATAAAACCCTAATAGACAGGAAGTCTCTCTTGTACTGGGAATTTGTTCCGCAGAGACACTCACCCCATCAAAAAAATAATAAAAAAAAAATTTAGAACGAAGTGCGACTTCTGTTCCGATTTCAATCAAGAAGCAGTTGAATTAAACAAACAAGCACCACGGAGAAAATAACGAAAACTTATATATGACAAACAATACCTTCACAGCTAAAATTGCTAATGGTTATGGAAAATCACCTCCTATTTCAACGTGTCGACTAGGGTTTATGGCGCTTTTTCGCTCTTCTAGCTTTCTACCCGGCAACCTTTAGAAGGAGATTAAATCTTAGCCATGAAGGTGGTTGATCAGAATTCAGACATTTTGACTAGAGAAAAGGAAGAGCTGGGCTGGAACGTTAATCTAAGAAGGCCATTATTTTTATAAAATAGGAGGCCCATATCATAACTAGTGTCAGAAATTAGTGCTTGTTTCTCGCATGCTATATGCGTTAACCAATTATCTACACTTAAAAAAAAGCCTTTATTTATTGCCTCTCTTCTCATAAGAAGTTGCTGCTATAAAATTTAGCAGTGCGTCGTCATGCAGTGTTGTTGCGTGTTGTATCATGTATGATTGTATCGCGAGTTTCAACGCATGGTATAATTAGCCTTAATCTGTTTGCTGCCAAAAAAGGGGAGAATAGATAACGTGACTGAGAACTTTCAACGTGCCTAAGTTCCAATAAACTACCATGCAATCAACAATTTGACATTACAAATTGGAAAATATTATGCAAATACCTTTAATAGTACCGTTATGAATAATAACTCATTTAAATTGAATAATAAACATATTGTATAATAAAATAATTCATACTAATAACAACACATACAACATGAATAATAAAATCAGTAGCAATACACTCCCCGCGTAGTATTTTTATATGAGCTCCGTTACAAATTATGAACGATTTTATTAGAAACCGGTTAGGCACCCAAAATAGAATTAATGAGATAAACTTGTCTTGAATTGAGATAACTAAAAAATCATAATAAGAAAACTAAGAAGGAAAATGTTAGGGGATACAAAAATCAATATCAAAATCGATACAAACTTATTGTTTATATTAAATGAGTTATTATTCATGTTGATAATTTTATTATGTAATTTATTTTGTAATCTACTTATATTGTCCAACTGAGGTGCCTAATAATAATATGAATAATAACTAATTTACCGTGAATAATGACAATACAGTAAGTTGCATAATGAACTCATTATCATGATTCATGAACAAAAACTCGTTTACTATGAATATTTACGTCTGTATTGATTTTGATATTTACGTATTAGCTTCCAACTAAGAAAAACACACACACACACACACACAAAAGAGAGAGAAATTGGAGAGTGCACTGTACGAATTTTGGAAATTATACCAGGTCTAAAGTACAAATTTGAGTGTTCTAACTTCTAAGCTAGCTAAATGTTACAAATCTGAAACAACTCATATTTTTTATCTATAAAATTTCAGAATATTTTTTTAAGAAAAAGATGATTCAGAAGTTATTTCATTGTTAGGGAAATAGAATCTGTTAGTCATTGCTGGTGGTAGCCTTTTCAGATATAAGTGTTAGCATATCTGCCGGTATATCAGCCCAATTTGGCCCCATCTTTGCCAGCATCCGTGCAAATGCTGGAGTTGGAGCTGGACACCTACATAATCCAAATTTAATGAGCTCAACAGTAACCCGAGCGCGAGCTGGACACCTACATAATCCAAATTTAATGAGCTCAACAAATGAGGGGAAGGATTTATTTCTCGAGACTGACTGACTCAGTCCAGTTCATATATAGTTCTATTTCTTCAATTCATAAACTGGGTTCAGTTTCTACGCGCAAATTGAAAGGAAATTTTTAGAATTTTGGATCGTTAAACATCTTACAATCACAAATCGATTTGAATTATTATGCAATTAGTTTAGAAATTATTATAATCGAGTTCTACAGGGTCTTTGTTCAATTATCTGTCAATTTTAAGCTGACTCTAAATCTTGATATTTAGCCCGCATTTTTATATTTTGTTTATAGTAAAAAAAACAATAAGTATTACAGAATTTTATAATGCCACAGAGTAATTGTAAGTACAAAGAACGAAATACAGTTCACATGTTAGAGCCGAAATTACAGACTAAAATTAATGTTTTTCAATATAACATGAACAACATTGAACATGATGTCCAATGCGGATAGTCACTGATACCGTCGCTACAGCTAAAGT